>CM059438.1:89087581-89505640 GCA_030390025.1 Squalus acanthias
AGCAATTGTCTCAACAGATTTTATATTAGATTTCATGTCCGACGTTCAATTACCAGTTTAATACAAGTTGCTACATTTCTTCAGGACTTAATAAATAATGCTTTAGTTCATTTTAGCAGTTTTTCTTAACTGGACAATACTCCAGCACCACACAAAGCTGTCTTCAAGAAGCCTGACCCAGACGCACCACATATTTATCAGAGAAATTGTAGCAAATGTCTTCCACCTACATTTTTTCAAATAAGTCACTAATCTAACAATATTCTCATCGCTCTCATTAAAACTGTGTTCAAAACTTCAAAATGCTCAAGCTAATCCTTCAGTTTTGTCAAAATAATTTTGTACAACCCATCATATGAGCTGAACCTTAGAACATATTGGTAAATTCAAGGGAAAGTGGGATAGCATTTTGGGGGCAAAACTATTTTAAGGGTAGAGATAAGTACAGTATTTTTTTTAACCGGCAATTTTTTGGGACCAGCTAGATGTATCACAACAGTCTTTCCCACTTTTAGTAGTTCCAATAAAATATTTGATTAGAATGTCACACTACAGAACAATTAAGAAAAATAATGAACCGTGGACACATCACAGAATATCTATAAGTGATGAAATAAAATGAAAGATTCTATTTTATATAATGGGCTGCATCCAACGCCTTCAACAAGATTTTCTACTAACTTTTTTTCCATAACGTCACCACACCAATTTAAATTTTACTTCCAATAGCACACTGAAGAAAATCATGCACTACACTTTCTCAACAACCTACAGGATAACATTGTGCAGTTCATCACAAAAATCTGCCATTTTATGTTATTGAGATTGCATTATAATTGTGACATAAAACAAAACAATTTTATCAAACAGATGAACCCAACACCCACTGTATAAATATTGCATTCAATGACTGCCCTCTGTGTGTCCTCTAGTTGCTGGCCAGTAGTTAATGAACTTAGTAAGTGGTAGGTTCTTACAAACATATTTTGGCTATAAATTGCAATGAAAATATTAAGATGCAAACTTTTAATGCCTTCATATGAAATTCCTGTCTCAACTACTTTAAAACAGCAAAGGAATTACATATGAAACTCACTGTTGGTACACCAATACCCCCTCAGCCTAATTCAAAGGCCTTCATTTTCCTATCAAGCCAAGAAAGAACTGTTCATTGAAGATAAACATAAAATAGGTTCAGTCAGAACCATCTACTGAGGGATATATATGACTAAGTAGACTGGTTTCTGGAATAAGAGCCTTTGAGCCAATTAAAATAGTTATCGACATTTGATTTATCCACCTCTCCAACCTCTGCTCTTGGATATAACCGTCTCAATCATATACAACAGACCCATCATTATACTACTAAATGCAACGGATTGTCATCTCCCCCACCATCCTCAAACACTAGAGACATCACATATGTGCTGTGAAAAGCAGGAAAAAAAGAGAAAACATCATACAATGCTACTTTTTTCTGACCTGGATCCAGAAATTCACAAGCAGCTGCCAATCTGCAAAGTTCCTTCACTAAACAGCAATTTAACTCTGGTCGACTTCAGGCAGAGTTTATTATGGCAATTGGATTTTATGGCCTTTAAGGGACAGCTTAAACGTGGCTCCATATTAGCAACACAATATACAATATATCCCAACAAGCTTCAGTAAAACTGGTAGAAATAGCAACAAGTACCGTTACAATTATTCATCTTCCTTGTTTTGATTAATTACTTGCAAAGCCACTTCTAGATATAGTTATTCATAATCACAAAAGCATTTAAGAAATAAATACTTCACATGATCCTGGTGTGAGGTTTACTGGAGGTACAAAGACCTGGGGGGGGGAAGGCATTTTGTTTAAAGACTTAAAATTATGAAATTAGGTGTAAAAATGAAAATCATGCAGAACTTTTTCATTCAAAGGTAATCGATTTGTGAAATAAATCACCAATAAAGGCCATTCATACAAGCCAACAGTATAAATAGGTTCAAGAGACAATCAGATACATTTCTGATAGAAGTGTTAAAGGATACATTGAAAAGGTAGCTGGGTTTGATCTATGAACAAGGATAAGGTTGTTGAACATAGTGGCCTTTTTCTTGTTCCTAAAAAAATTTTTCTAACTCAACCAAATAGCTGCACATACAGCAATATTTTTTACTGAAATAACAACAGAAAACGCTGGAAAAACTCAGCAGGCCAGGCAGCATCCGTAGAGAGAGAAAGAGAGTTGACGTTTCAGGTCGATGACCTTTCATCAGAACTGGGAAGAGCTGGAAATCAAATAGATTTAAGGCCAGGGTAAAGCTGGGAAAAGGGGGAGGGGATAAAGGAACAAAGGAGGAGATGAAGAGACATTAAGAGATATGCAAGGCTAGAGGTGGTGTTAATGTGACAGATTAAGGCTGAATGAAGTGTGAAATCCACTGGCAGAATGAAGGACAGCTGCCAGCTTCTAGGAGGAAAAAAAAAAGGTGGGGGGGACAAATAAAAGGGTGGATAAAATAAAATATAAATGTGATTGGAGCTGAGGTTATGATCTAAAATTGTTGAACTCGATATTGAGTCCAGAGGGCTGTAGCGTGCCTAAACGAAAGATGAGGTGCTGTTCCTCGAGCTTACGCTGAGCTTCCGTGGAACAGTGTAATAGGCCGAGGACGGTGAGGTCAGAGTGGGAGTGAAGCGGTGAATTAAAGTGACAGGCCACCGGGAGCTCGGGGTCCCCCTTACGGACTGAACGGAGGTGTTCCGCAAAGCGGTCACCCAATCTGCGTTTGGTCTCCCCAATGTAGAGGAGTCCACATCGTGAGCAGCGAATACAGTATACTAAATTGCAGGAAGTACAAGTAAATCGCTGTTTCACCTGGAAGGGGTGTTTGGGGCCCTGGACAGTGGGAAGAGGGGAGGTATAAGGGCATGTGTTGCATCTCCTGCGCGTGCACGGGAAGGTGCCGGGCGAAGGGGAAGGGGTGCTGGGGGTGGTAGAGGAGTGGACTAGGGTGTCGCGGAGGGAGCGGTCCCTGCGGAATGCTGAAAGGGGAGGTGAGGGGAAGATGTGTTTGGTGGTGGGATCACGCTGGAGGTGGCGGAAATGGCGGAGGATGATCCGTTGAATGTGGAGGCTGGTGGGGTGAAAGGTGAGGACAAGGGGAACCCTATCATGGTTCCGGGAGGGAGGGGCAGGGGTGAGGGCAGATGTGCGGGAGATAGAACGGACACGGTCGAGGGCCGTGTCGACCACGGTAGAGGGGAATCCTCGGTTGAGGAAAAAAGAAGACATGTCGGAAGCACTGGTATGGAAGGTGGCATCATCAGAGCAGATGCGGCGGAGACGGAGAAACTGGGAGAATGGAATAGAGTCCTTACAGGAGGCGGGGTGGGAGGAAGTGTAGTCCAGGTAGCTGAATGGGAGCTGAAAACATGAAAAAAATGGGAATTTCCCCGTTCTATTTGTTTGTGGACCTCAGCCTTGAATCTATACTTTAACATAGATGCCACAAATTCAACGAGAGGTGAAAACTGCTAACATCCTCAGCAATCAGGATAGAATAACCTGTTAACTTTGTAGTTTATAATTTTAGATGCTAAAATAATTATGTACATCACACCTGTAAGAAAAATAACTTCAATTTCACCTGTATCTACAAATCAACCATCTGTCTACAAACATAGAAACATAGAAAATAGGTACAGGAGTAGACCATTCGGTCCTTCGAGCCTGCACCGCCATTCAATGCGTTCATGGCTGAACATGCTACCTCAGTACCCCATTCCTGCTTTCTCGCCATACCCCTTGATCCCCCTAGTTGTGAGTGTTATATCTAACTCCCTTTTGAATATATTTAGCGAACTGGCCTCAACAACCTTCTGTGGAAGAGAATTCCAAAGATTCACCACTCTCTGGGTGAAGAAGTTCCTCCTCAGCTCAGTCTTATATGGCTTCCCCTTAATCCTTAGACAACTTCATAAACACCAGGCTCCCAGAATACAAGTGACAAGACCAAAATAAAAGGCCCTTTAAAGCACAATTCTGTGCTTATTACTTGGTGTATGAAGAGGAGTCACAATCCAACAAACCATTGCATTTTAAGTTAGGAGTTCTGTAAATAATGACACACATCATATTTTCCAGCTAAGTATCAGTAAGTTAAAATCTAAACAGCAAATAGTTAAAATCTCTTCGTAAATAAAATGCAGCACAACACCACAGACATTAAAGATTCTTTCATCAGTCCTTGGTCAGAAGTTTGTTTTTAACAAAAGAAAAGTGGAAAACAAACTCTAGCAATGATTCAGCTTGCTGCAATATTCATTTTAAACAGCTTTTCCTAGAAAGGGAAAATAGAATGAGAGTAAACTGGCGAGAAACATAACATCAGACTGTAAAAGCTTCTATAGGTATGTAAAAAGGAAAAGATTAGCGAAAGTAAATGTGAGTCCCTTACAGGCTGAGACAGGAGAAATTATAATGGGGAATAAGGAAATGGCAGAGAAATTAAACACATACTTTGTGTCTGTCTTCACGGAAGAAGACGCAAAAAATTTCCTGGAAATAGCGGAGAACCGAGGGTCTAGCGAGAATGAGGAACTGAAAAAAATTAGTATTAGTAAAAAAAATAGTACTGGAGAAATAAAGGGACTGAAAGTCGATAAATCCCCTGGACCTGCTGGCCTACATCCTAGGGTTTTGGAAGAGGTGGCTATAGAGATAGCGGATACATTGGCTGTCATTTTCCAAAATTCCAAAGATTCTACAATGGTTCCCGCGGATTGGAAGGAAGCAAATGTAACCCCACTATTTAAGAAAGGTGGGAGAGAGAAAACGGGGAACTACAGACCAGTTCGCCTGACATCAGTAGTAGGGAAAATGCTAGAATCTATTATTAAGGACGTGCTAACAGGGCACTTAGAAAATAATAATAGGATTGGGCAGAGTCAACATGGATTTATGAAAGGGAAATCATGTTTGACAAATCTGTTGGAGTTTTTTGAGGAGGACATAAAAAACCTGCAAGGGGACATAGACAGGCTAAGTAAGTGGGCAGAGATTTGGCAGATGGAATACAACACTGGAAAGTGTGAGGTGATGCACTTTGGCAGGAAAAATCCTAGAGCAATTTATTATCTTAATGGCAAGAAACTGGAGAGTACTGAAGTGCAAAGGGATCTGGGGGTCCTGGTGCACGAAACTCAAAAGGTTAGTATGCAGGTGCAGCAAGTGATTAAGAAGGCAAATGGAATGTTGGCTTTCATTGCTAGGGGGATAGAATATAAAAATAGGGAGGTATTGCTTCAGTTGTACAAGGTATTGGTGAGACCGCACCTGGAATACTGCATACAGTTTTGGTGTCCTTACTTAAGGAAAGACATCCTTGCTCTCGAGGCAGTGCAAAAAAGGTTCACTCGGTTAATCCCGGGGATGAGGGGGTGGTCATATGAGGAGAGGTTGGGTAGATTGGGACTCTACTCATTGGAGTTTAGAAGAATGAGAGGCGATCTTATTGAAACATATAAGATTGTGAAGGGGTTGGATCGGGTGGATGCGGGGAGGATGTTCCCGATGACGGGTGAGACGAGAACTAGGGGACATAACTAGCAGAATAGATAAAGGGGGAACCAGTGGGTGTGGTGTATTTGGATTTTCAGAAGGCATTCGATAAGGTGCCACACAAGAGGTTATTAAACAAAATTAGGGCTCATGGGATTGGGGGTAATATACTAGCATGGATTGAGGATTGGTTAGCGGACAGAAAACAGAGTGTAGGAATAAACGGGTCATTTTCGGGTTGGCAGGCTGTAACTAGTGGGGTACCGCAAGGATCAGTGCTTGGGCCTCAGCAATTCACAATCATCATTAATGATTTGGATGAGCGGACCAAATGTAATATATCCAAGTTTGCTGATGATACAAAGCTGGGTGGGAATGTAAGTTGTGAGGAGGATGCAAGGAGGCTTCAAGGGGATATAGACAGGCTAAGTAAGTGGGCAAGAACATGGCAAATGGAATATAATGTGGAGAAATGTGAAGTTATCCACTTTGGTAGGAAAAATAAAGTTTTTTTTTAAATGGTGAGAGATTGGGAAATGTTGGTGTTCAGAGGGACCTGGGTGCCCTTGTACACGAATCACAAAGTTAATATACAGGTACAACAAGCCATTAGGAAAGCAAATGGTATGTTGGCCTTTATTACAAGAGGTTTTGAGTATAAGAGTAAAGACGTTTACTGCAATTATATAGGGCCCTGGTGAGACTACACCTGGAGTATTGTGTACAGTTTTGGTCTCCTTACCTAAGGAAGGATATAATTGCCAGAGAGGGAGTGCAATGAAGGTTCACCAGACTGGTTCCTGGGATGGGGGGATTGTCCTATGAGGAGAGATTGAGTAGACTAGACCCATATTCTCTCGACTTTAGAAGGATGAGAGGTGATCACATTGAAACATACAAAATTCTTACAGGGCTTGACAGGGTAGATGCAGGGAGGATGTTTCCCCTGGCTGGGGAGTCTAGAACCAGGGGTCACAGTCTCAGAATAAGGGGTTGGCCATTTAGGACTGAGGTGAGGAGAAATTTCTTCACTGAGAGGGAGGTGAATCTTTGGAATTCTCTACCCCAGAGGGCTGTGGAGGCTCAGTCATTGAGTATATTCAAGACAGAGATCGATAGATTTTTGAATATTAAGGGAATCAAAGGATATGGGGATAGTGCAGGAAAGTGGACATGAGGTAGATCATCAGCCATGATCTTATCGGAGCAGGCTTGAAGAGCCAAATGGCCTATTTGTGTTCTTATGTTCCAACATTTTCTGTTTTGATTTCAAGCAGTCATTTTTATTCCATATCGAATGCAAAACAGACAAGGATGGCAATCACTTCCAATTACAATACACAGGAATATCCAGTGACGAACAACTGCTGCATTTTCTGTTTCTGGGCTTCACTATTTGAATGACTTTAAATGTTAGGTATACCAGAAAATTAAAAAAAAATTAAACTGGAGAAACATGTTTGCCACAATACAGAACTAAAAAAAATTGAAGTCAGGCGGGGGGAATTTCTGCAAAAGGCATCAGTTCACTTTCAGTAAACAAATCATTTTGCAATTTCAGAAAGAAACCTGGTACTCTCCAGAAATGTCATGACCAGTTTGGACAGGCATGCAATTGAAAATGCTTCTAATTGATATTGTTTTACACTTGTACACAACTCTGGCAATTTGCCATATTATAAAGAAATTAATCTTATACATGGGCCTGCTGACTGTTGGTTTCATAGCTCTTAACAAATTTTCGAAGTGTACTTTTAAAATACCACCAATTACAAGAAATGTTAATTAAGAGAAAAGTTAACTGTCCCAGGTTAGCTTAATTGTTGCTACTAAGGAATCAACTGCTTCAGTATAGTTTGCAGTGCACTGCAGCACCAATACAGTAGCACTACAGAGCCATAGATTTTTTTTGTTCTTGGGATGTAGTTAACACTGGCAAGGGAACATTTATTCCCAATCCCTAGTTGCCCTGAGGGCATTAAAAGTCAACTACGTAGTGCAGGATTGGCGTCACACGTACACTAACAGGGTTGGGGTGGCAGGTTCCCATCCCTGAAGGATGTTAATGAACCAGCTGGGTTTTACAGCAATCTGCCACTTTCATGGTTACTTTTGGTTCCAGCCCTAAATTACTAAATTTATCGAATTCAATTTCAGAACCCACGGTAGGATTTGAACTCTCAGCCACGGAGTTGCTAGTCCAGTACCATACCCCTATGCAGCTTCAATTCCCTCAGATCACTGAGGTTATTCATCTCTGTTGCATTGCTGTGAGGAAATACCAAGCTATAGTCAGGCACTTTCCCACTAAAAAGAGAGAGGAAATAAACTGACCACGAGTTGGAGCTCGACTACTCTTGTACACCTCCATAGCAGCCAAAGAGCTGAAGAGACAACGGAAGTGGTCTTCTACTCACCCTCATGGCAGAAATGTGCTACAAGTAAAGAAAGAAGTGGGTGGGGGAGGGGAAGAGATAAGCAGGAAACTAAACTGTTGCAGCAGAGAAAGGTTTAACCGTAATAACATGAACAATTTCTTTTAGTGAGGATCTTCAATGGCCTAAATATTTTTCTAATGTTCTGAGGCAAGTGCTAAGGCTCGTCAACTAATATATTTTATAAATGTTCTCGTTCGCAATAATTCAAATTATCCTAATTCTACATTCACACCGAGCCCTGCAATGTTCAGCTTCCATGAGAACACCACGTTTTAAATTATTTAATCAATGAGGAAAGTATTAACAGACATTGTGTTGGCAATCAGACAACCACCAATGAACACACTGGGAGACAGAACCAAATCAACTTAAATGGTCACTACAATCACAGCTACTTCTGCAGTGTCAAATGCCACAACACTCATCACTTGTAAGCACAGCAAATTAATCTACACTTTTGCTAACATAGTCTAACTTTTTCCCTTTTTTCTTCCATTTATCTCCATGATAAAGACAGTAAATTTGCTTCTGCATTATTCAGTTACAAATATTTTACTTATCGCCTGAATGGTTCAGTTGAGACCAATCAAGTCCAAGGTTCACTTTCCAGTCAAGTTATCTGATCTCAGCCAAAGCAGCAGTTGCAGCTACAATTAGTCTCAGCACTCCAGGGCTGAGAGCAGAAATCACCCAAGGATCTCAGTGCTGATGGCTATCAAATGCCCCTTTGCTGGAAAGTGCAGTTGTGAATATTTGATTGAGGACAGGATCAAGCTTAGCAGTTTTGCTCCCCACAGTGGAATAGCCTAGAAACACTCACACATGAAGAATGGCTCCTTGGGTAAGGTACCCGAGAGCATCCAGCGCTTATAAAACCATACTCGAACATGACTCAACACCAGTCATGGAGAAAAGAGAAAATTGTAGGAATTTTTTTTTCCAATTTACTGTTATATGCCATATGCATCTTGCATTAATCACACTGAATTAACACACAGCTTTAATATTATGGTAAATTATATGGAATGCTACAAATCTGCCGTAGTGGTCTGTGTTGGACTAGCAGGTTGAGCAGCTAGCTGGCAGATGTGGTTCAAAATATAAAAATGTGAAGTAATATATTTTGGAAGTTGCAATAGGAAAAGGAAATACATCTTAAATGTTAAGATTTTAAATGGAGCAGAGGTGCAGCAAGATCTTGGTTGCAAACAACAGGTAATTTAAGGTGGCAACACAAGTAGATAAGGCCATTAAAAATGCCTGGTTTTGTGCCTGGAGGCATGGAGTACAAAAGCAAGGAGGTAATGTTAAATTTGTACAAGATGTCAACCCAGCTGCAGTATTTTGTTCATTTTGGGTCGGCCATTGGAGGAAAGATATACAAGTAATGGAAAAGTTGCAGCGTAGATTCACTGGAATGTCACTGGTGACGAGGGGTTACATTTATTTCGAGAATTAGGGCTTTTTCACTGAAGCCCAGTAGATTAAAATGTGCAACAGTAAAATACTACGGATGCCAGAAATCTGAAATACAAACAGAAAATGCTAGAAATATTCAGCAAGTCAGGCAGCACCTGTGGGGAGGGAGTGAGCGAGCGAGAGAGAGTGAGTGTGTTAACATTTCAGGTCCATGACCTTCCGTCAGAACTGGAAAAAGTTAGAGATGTAACAGGTTTTAAGTACAGAGGCTGGGAAAGGGGGGGGAAGGGAGGAAAGAACAAAAGGGAAATAACAACAGAAAACGCTGGAAAAACTCAGCAGGCCAGGCAGCATCCGTGGAGAGAGAAAGAGAGTTAACGTTTCAGGTCGATGACCTTTCGTCAGAACTGTGAAGAGCCAGAAATCAAATAGATTTAAGGCCAGAGTAAAGCTGGGAAAAGGGGGAGGGGATAAAAGAACAAAGGGGGAGATGAAGAGACATTAAGAGACATTAAGAGATATGCAAGGCTAGAGGTGGTGTTAATGTGACAGATTAAGGCTGAAAGAAGTGTGAAATCCACTGGCAAAGGGAAGGTCTGTGATAGGGTGCAAGGTAGGAGAGATTAAATGACAAAAGGGAATATCCAACCAGAGTATACTCTGGTGAAATCTTTAAATGACTGCACTGGTGGCAGAAACCTGGCAGGTTACTGGTTTGTCCTTCTGGCTCAAGCTGGTGGAAAGAATGGGAAAACCAAGAAAGACTCAGAACAGGGAGGTAAAATAACACCTAAAATATGTAAAAATATAGAACGATTGGTACTGACAGTACCCATGGAAATATCTGGAAAATATGCAATATTTAATCTGTAATGGAAAAGATTTTTTTTAATGCAAAAATAGGTCAAATGAGCTTATTACTATTACTGATCTGAAAGGCTGGTACATAAAAATGCACATCACAGCTTCTTCACAAATGATTTTGCAACTACAAAGCACCCAACAAATGCTCTGTTAAACAGCCACATTGCAATGCATTTCTGAGGATTTAATTGCTGGGGATGTTACAATTTGTCTAATTCTAGGTAATACAACATTGAAAAATAAAATTCGAACATTAATCATATGTGCATGTGTTTTTCAGAAGAGGTACAACTCATCAATCTTACATTCTCATTCAGTTATCATAACTTGTACAATATATAGCATTTTCAATACAAAAAAGTCCTCAACACTCAACACACAAATCACCCACCACAGAGATAATCTGAAAAGGTCACAGCACGAGTGAAAAATTTAGTTTCAGAAGACAACAAAATAGTTCTTTTTCCTGAGACACAGATACTTTAAACGATCAAAAACAAAATGTGTTTGAGATCTTAAGGATTTTTTTATTTTTAAAATGCAGGCTTTAAAATATAGTCTGCATTCAACACATTGCTACTTGTATTGATAATGTTATCAAGAATATAAGATAACATTCTGCTGCGGTAACCATCATTAAGGTCAATTCTAAACTGAAATTCACAAAATCTAAATTCTGCAGCACTCTTCAAAAATGTTTCATCAGTCTGACCAATACAAAATCAAATTTATACAAGTGTTTAGTCTCTGTAATAACTTACATTACAGAATGATTTCCCGAAACTAAGAACTAAGTGATAAAGTTGTTTTTTGGAGGAAGTACAGCAGTTTGATATATTAGTATCTTTCAGTACAATAAAAAGGATATCAAATATCTTCTCAACTCAGATGGTATAAGATTACAAAGAACTGCCACAATTTACAGCTTACGCATTCCTACAAATTACTTCCTCACTTTACCTTTGTAATGCTCCAACAGTCTCCCATCTTTACATCGACCATTGCCGCAGTCAGGAATGCATGGCAAAAATCTTGATCATATTACTTCAAATCAGAAACACCCGAAATGAGACAGGAAGTCGTCTGCTTCACAAGTATACCTGCAACTAACTCTATCATGACATAAACCCAGTGGTATGGCCAATCAATGTAAAAACTGCAGCTGCATGTGCCTGACCACATCCTGTAATGATCTAGC
Source organism: Squalus acanthias (assembly GCA_030390025.1). Taxonomy (NCBI): domain Eukaryota; kingdom Metazoa; phylum Chordata; class Chondrichthyes; order Squaliformes; family Squalidae; genus Squalus; species Squalus acanthias. The sequence continues at coordinate 89,099,050 of CM059438.1, forward strand.
TTCAAGCACATTTTAAACCACATAGCTCAAATAGCAGACAGTTACTAAGCTATAGTGCCTGGAGCAATTACCATTTAAAAATCGAAGTGCAGCTCAAAATCAGAATTACCTAGGTTTCTTCCTCTCCAGCCTATTTTATTTTTCAACAATTACAAACTGCAACTTCACAAACTACGAAGTGAGTAGAGAGAAAGAAAAAAGGGACTAGGCATTTTTAGAGAGCAAACTAAAGGAGTAGGAAAGGGGGGAAATATTGATGTTGTGAACTTTTCTACATTTTTGTTGATAATATGCTTCTCCCACCAAAAAAAATCCAACTATTACAAAATTTGAAAAACATTATGCTAATAAGAATAAAATATTTTTAAATATGTAAATTAGGTTGACTGGGAAAATAGGGATTATTACAATTCAAAAGCAGAAGTAAAATCTTGACAAAAGGGGAGAGACAAGTATATTTATTACACTGGAAGCAAGCATGTTAATAGGAAACTAGCGGATCGTGTGCAATGCTGGTTTTACAACCCTGCCTGATTTTACTCTCCACAGAGAGAAAATAAAAGGAGAGAGAGACAGACACAGAGATAGTGTGCACGGATTTGCATAAACCGTGGAGCAAACAATATGGCCACTACCTTATCAAAATAACACAAACTGATGTTTAGGGGTGCAAATTGCACTGTTCAATTCATGGTTTTTAGAGTTATGTTTCAAGAGAACTAGAAAAATTCTAGATGAAACAAAGTAGTGTCAGCTGTGGCTCAGTTGGTAGCACACTTGCCTCTGAGTCAGAAGGTTATGGGTTCAAGTTCCACTCCAGGGACTTGAGCACATAAATCTAGGCTGACACTGCAGTGCAGTGCTGAGGAAGTGCCGCACTGTCGGAGGTGCCATCTTTCGGATGAGACGTTAAACCGAGGCCCCGTCTGCTCTCTCAGGTGCACGCAAAAGATCCCATGGCACTATTTCGAAGAGGAGCAGGGAAGTTATCCCCGGCGTTCTGGCCAATATTTATCCCTCAACCAACATAACAAAAACAGATTATCTGGTCATTATCACATTGCTTTTTGTGGGAGCTTGCTGTGCGCAAATTGTCGACCACGTTTCCCACATTACAACAGTGACTGCACTCCAAAAGTACTTCATTGGCTGTAAAGCGCTTTGAGATGTCCGTTGGTCGTCAAAGGCGCTATATAAATGCAAGTCTTGTTTTACCAAAAAAAACTATAAGGAAATACAATCTCAACAATCTTGGAAGGACTGAATTATGTGCTTTATGTGGAAGAAACATAAGAGATTTATCTCTCATTTGTACTTCCTTCGGTCTCATTTCTTCCTCCGTTCCCTAGCTACCGACTCCATCACTCTCCCTGGCAACTGTCTGAGGCTGAACCAGACTGTTCGCAATCTTGGTGTCATATTTGACCCCAAGATGAGCTTCCGACTACATGTCCGCGCCATCAAGACCGCCGATCTCCACCTCCATAACATCGCCCGACTCCACTTGTGCCTCAGCTCATCTGCTGCTGAAACCCTCATCCATGCCTTTGTTACCTCTAGACTTGACTGTTCCACGTCTCTCCCAGCCAGCCTCCCACAGTCTACTCTCTGTAAACTTGAGATCATCAAAAACTCTGCTGCCCGTGTTCTAACTCGCACCAAGTTCTGTTCACCCATCACCTTGCTGACCTACATTGGGTCCTAGTTAAGCAACGCCTTAATTTAAAAATTCTCATCCTTGTTTTCAAATCCGTCCATGGCCTCGCCCCTCCCTATCTCTGTAATTTCCTCCAGCCCTACAACCCTCGAAGTTATCTGCGCTGCTCCAATTCTAGCCTCTTGAGCATCCCCGATTTTATCGCTCCACCATTGGCAGCCGTGCCTTCAGCTGCTAAGGCCCTAAGCTCTGGAATTCCCTCCCTAAACCTCTGCGCCTCTCTACCTCTCTTTCCTCCTTTAAGACGCTCCTTAAAATCTACCTCTTTGACCAAGCTGTCACCTGCCCCAATATCTCCTTATTTGGCTTGGTGTCAAATTTTGTTTGATAATGCTCCTGTGAATGCCTTAGGATGGTTTTACTATGTTAAAGGCGCTATATAAATACAAACAGTTGTTGTTGTCTCATTATAAACATTAATGCTAAATTGCTTAAACAGATTATTTTCAGAGCAATAAATGCCACAAAATAAATGTCTAGTTTTGGTGGCTGAAACAATCTGAAGAAGCAAAACAAAAATAACAGTAGCATGCAACAATAATGAAACTTCATAGACAGAAAAACTATAGCATTGACACCCCAGCAATCTGAAAGCAGCCTGTAATAGTTATTACACCTCCTGTTCGGTTAGAAAACCTTGACCCAATTTTCCTGACATTCATCACTAATTATGAACAAATCTATAATGGCCTTTTTTTAATAAACTAACAACCATAAAAATATGAAGAACATTTTTATGCCAGTGTCACATCAATATAAAACCACATTAAAATGAAGGAATGGTATTTATTGCTGTGAATTGTAACCCACATTTGACTGTAGTGACTTGAGAAATGTAACATCACTCAATCGGCAATGTATTGAAAGCCCTGAAATCTAACCGTAGAACTTCAAGGGATTCGATCAGCAGTCAAATTTATTTGTGCTAGACCCGTAAATGACATTATCTCAACACTTAACTTAAGTCTATTTTTCTCCCATTTTCAGCAACATGCCATGGGTAAATAATGACCAGAAAAGTTTTTTCTGAAGACAATTACAAATTATCTCTAAAAACTATCCCAAGACTGGGACAGTGAAAACAACACAATTTTTGTGGGATGCTGATATTACTAACTTTACAGATTTATAAAATATATATTAATAGTAGATCTGCTCAGAGACAGTTAATTAAAAAAATCACTTGCCCGAAATTAACATTTTTCTGACACCAGATAAAAAACAGAAATTGGTCTTAAGTTGCAACTTGGGTTTTTTTTCCCTCGAGTCATGTCCATACTTCACTACTTAGTTAATATATGGACTTTCCCCCCAATAAATGTAACTGTGCCAATGTTGGAAAAAAGTTCCTTTTTTTTTAAAATCTATTGCATCTGTTTTTTCTGTTTTACATCACATCACAATACTCCTCAGATTTTCTTGGAATTATTCAAACAAACGTGTGAGTGCAATTACAATCACAGCAACATTCCTTTGAATAGGTCTCAGTGGGAATTTTGGAAATACACACTGCTCTGTGACCTTATTTTCAATCCATTCACAACAGCTGAAATGCACAAGTCAATGCGAAATATGCCAAGGCCCCAGTTGCAAGGTGCTCAGACTGGCTCCAAGGGGTTCTTGGCCAGTACTTAATGGGTTCCTCAATGAAATTGAGAGGTCGCACAACACCAGGTTATAGTCCAACAGTTTTATTTGAAATCACAAGCTTTCGGAGCTATCAATGAAGCCAGTGCTCCAAAGTGATATACATTAACAGCAGACCATTCAAAATATGAGTTGTTTAAACTGATTATAGAATCATACAGCACAGAAGGAGGCCATTTGCACATTGCGCCTGTGCCGGCTCTCTGAAAGAGCTATCCAATTAGTCCCACTCCCCTGCTCTTTACCTTTAGCCGTACAAATGTTTCCTTTTTAAGTGTATATCCAATCCTCTCTTGAAAGTTACTATTGAATCTGCATCCACCACCCTTTCAGGCAATACATTCCAAATCATCATAACTTGGAGTAAAAAAAAATTCTCATCTCACCTCTGACTCTGCTGCAATTATAATGGCATCAGTGCAAGTTGCTTCTTCCTAAATAATATTTTGAACATATACACATTTGTGCCGTGAATTGTGTTAACTAACAGTACGATCTTACCCAGTTACATTTCAAAAAGTTAGAATGCAGACAGCGGACAGTGGTGTCCATTTCAAAATCATTTAGAATCCTATTTCAAGGACACATTGTGTAATTTTCAGTATCCCCTCTGACGCTGAACCATCAGTCCTCAGCTTCATCCCCTTACACCCCCACCTCAATGAAATTTGCGTTCTGCATGATGGTGAGCTTTTCTTCCGTCGCCTTCGCCCCCACGCCCACTTCTTGGTCAGGAGTCTTCCCCCGAACAGCTGATGCTTTCTCCAGTCTTCAGAATTCTCATTCCACCTGGACTCCTCCCTCTGGCCTCTTATCCTCTCTTGATCTTTTCATTGGGAACTGCTGGCGTGACATCAGCCATCTCAATTTCTCTGCTCCCCTCACTCACTCTAGCCTACCTCCCGCTGAACTTGCAGCATTCCGTTCTCTCAGGTCAAATCCTGACATTGTCATTAAACCTGCTGACAAGGGTGGTGCTGTTCTTTGGTGAACAGACCTCGACCTTGCGAAGGCTGAACGCCAACTCTCCGACAGTTTATTGGCCCTAACCATTTCCTTTTTAACCACGGACGTCCAGTCCATCTACGCTTCTGTCCCCCACCAGGACGGCCTGCGGGCCTTTCGCTTCTTCCTTGAACGAAGGCCCAACCAGCCCCATCTACCACCAGCTTTCTCTGCCTGGCTGAATTTGTTCCAACATTGAACAACTTCTCCATTGACACCACTCACTTCCTCCAAATAAAAGGTGCCGCTACGGGAACCTCTATGGGTTCTAACTATACCTGCATTTTTGTGGGATACGTGGAACATTGTGTGCCAGTCCTACACAAGTACCCACCCTCAGCTCTTTTTCCAGTACATTGATGACTGTATCGGTGCTGCTTCCTGCTCTCACCCAGAACTGGAAAATTTCATCAACTTTGCTCCCAATTTTCATCCCTCCCTTGCCTTCAGGTCCATCTCCAACTCTTGCCTTCCTCAACTTCTCTATCTCCATTTCTGGGGATAAGCTGTCAACCAACATCTACTAAAAAGCCCACTGACTCCCACAGATACGTTGATTACACTTCCTCGAAGCCTGCTTCATGCAAGGACTGTATCCCATTCTCCCAGTTTCTGTGTCTCTGTCGCAATAGTCGCAACGATGCCACTTTCCACACCAGTGCTTCCGATATGTCTTCCTTTTTCCTCAACCGAGAATTCACCTCCACTATGGTTAACAGGGCCCTCGACTGTGTCCGTTCCATATCCCACACTTCTGCCCTCACCCCTTCCTCTCCCTCACAGAGCCACGACAGGGTTCCCCTTGTCCTCACCTTCCACCCCGCTGGCCTCCATATTCAATGGATCATCCTCTGCCACCTCCAAACACATCTTGCCCTCCTTCCCCTTTCAGCATTCCAAAAGGACCGTTCCCTCCGCAACACCCTGCTCCACTCTTAAATCATCTCCAACACCCGCTCCCCTTCCCTTGGCACCTTCCCATGGCAAGCGCAGGATGTGCAACACCTGCCCTTTCACGTCCTTCCTTCCCACCGTCCAGGGCTCCGAACACTCCTTCCAGGTGAAACAGCGATTTACTTGTACTTCTTTCAATTTGGTACACTGTATTCGCTGCTCACGATGCGGTCTCCTCTACACTGGGGAGACCAAACACAGATTGGGTGATCACTTTGCTGAACACCTCAGTTCAGTCCACAAGGGTGATCCTGAGCTTCTGGTCTCTTGCTATTTTAATTCTCTAACCCACTCCCACCTCTCTGTCCTCGGCCTCCTACCCTATTCCAACCAAGTTCAACAGAAGTTCGAGGAACAGAACTTCATATTTGATGAGACACTTTACAACCTTCCAGACTCAACACAGAGTTCAACAATTTCAGTAAACTGCTGATCGCATTTTTTCGGACAGCAGGTGCTGGTAATGGTTCTGCTGTTACCATTTACAGCTCATCTCGATCCATCTTTTGCTTCTTTACTTGTCCCATTACCAGCCCCTTTTGCCTTGCACCATCATCCCTTTTGTCATTTAATCACTCCTACCTTCAACCCTATCACAGACCATCTCTTTTGTTCTTTCCTTGCCTCTGTACGTCCTTAAAAACTGTTACATATCCAACTTTTTCCAGTTCTGATGAAAAGTCATTGACCTGAAACGTTAACTGTTTCTCTCTCTCTCCACAGATGCTGCGCAACATGCTAAGTATTTCCAGCATTTTCTGTTTTTCGTTCAGATTTCCAGCATCTGCAGTATTTTGCTTGTGTATTTGTCTAAGTTTCTATTATCCAAGCACTATCTAAAATACTCCATTGGAAGCACCTTTTGAGTATATTTGTGAAGACTTGGAGGGCATTTTCCTCAAAGCTGAACCAAGAAAATTTTCTTGAGGAGACATCTTTTCAGTTAGCTTTAGTATGACACAAAACTAGGTTAAGCTAAGATGATTACAGAAATTTAAGGGCATTTGGGACTTCTGTAATATTTAACGGCATTGTCATTAACACTTCACGGTGTAATGCTCCTGGCTCCATAACCCCCTCCACAAACACTGCAGCTGGAATTTTTACTTTCGACCCGAGGGAGCAGGGGGTCCCGATCGAGCTCGGGAAACTGGGTGTCCCCACACAGTGTTGAGTTTTAACTCCATAGTGTGCGTGTGATGTCATGGACAGGCTCTCCACCTGGAAGTCAGCCTGATTGGCAGGCTGGCTTCCAGTCAGGCGGGGAACACTGAAGAAGAAGCCGCAACCCCAGGTAGGTGGGGGGCGGTCTGATGGTGGGGAAGCTTGGGGGGCCGGGGGAGGGAAGGGGGGGGGGGGCGGGGGAAGCACTCCTGCTCCTCCTGACCCACAAGGATTGCTTCCCGAGGCTGTTCTCACCTCGCTGCAGCTACTGGAAATCCTGAGACCCGGCCAGCGACCTGCAAAGCATATTATATCCAAGGCTTCCAGCCTCATTATCATATTTAAAGTGCCAACCCACCTCCTGGTTGCCCACCCCCGGTCCCACCACTTATACCGGAAGTGGGCGGGTTCGAGGCAGGTTGGTGTCGAGATTCAGATTTTTAACACTTTAACCTCCCACCCGACCCGAACCCACTCGTTTTTTGGGCTTAAAACTCCCCCCTACAGGTCAGCAGAGCACCGGATGTGACGCTTTCCAACTCATAAGCTGAATGTGTTCTCAAATAGCTGAACACCAAAACACTTCCTTTTTGATGTGGAGATGCCGGTGTTGGACTGGGGTGGACAAATGTGAGAAGTCGCACAACTATAACCTGGTGTTGTGCGACTTCTCACACTTCCTCTTTGGAAACAGTCTAATCTAATCATAGTAAAACAGTACCAATCCATTTAGTACTGTGTAATATTCAATTTCTGCAACTATTGTACATACCCGTGTTAGTTATCAGTGATGCTCCAGTTTTCTCTAAAATCTATTTACTGGCACAAGTCTGGTGCCATAGGACTGGGGCACTGGGGCTAGACTCATGTCACCGTTAAGCAGTTTTGCATTGCATATCATAACCTCATGACACAATTCCTAGATTGGTACTCGGGACACTATGTCTAGTCCAGCTGTTTTCGGGCAACCAGCATAGCGTCTGCGCTCACTCGGAGGTCGAACTCCAAACCATCGTCAACACCTTCACCGAAGCATACGAGAGCATGGGCCTTACACTAAATATCCGTAAGACAAAGGTCCTCTACCAACCTGCCCCCACCACACAGTACTGCCCCCCGATAATCAAAATCCATGACAAGGCCTTGGACAACGTGGACCACTTTCCATACCTCGGGAGCCTACTGTCATCAAGGGCAGACGTCGACGACGAAGTCCAACACCGCCTTCAGTGTGCCAGTGCAGTCATCGGTCGCCTGAGGAAGACAGTGTTTGAAGACCAGGACCTCAAACCCGGCACTAAGCTCATGGTCTACAGAGCAGCAGTGATACCCGCCCTGCTGTATGCCTCAGAGACATGGACCATGTACAGCAGGCACCTCAAAGCACTGGAGAGGTACCACCAACGCTGCCTCCGCAAGATCCTGCAAACCCATTGGCAGGATAGGCCCACCAACGTCAGTGTTCTTGCTCAGGCCAACATCCCCAGCATCGAAGCTTTGACCACGCTCGATCAGCTCCGATGGACGAGTCACATCGTCCGCATGCCCGATACGAGAGACTCCCAAAACAAGCGCTCTACTCAGAGCTCCGGCACGGCAAGAGAGCCCCAGGTGGGCAGAGGAAACGCTTCAAGGACACCCTCAAAGCCTCCTTGAAAAAGTGTAACATCCCCACCAACACCTGGGAATCCCTGGCCCAAGACCGCACAAAGTGGAGGAGAAGCATCCGGGAAGGCGCCGAACACCTCGAGTCTCTTCGCCGGGAGCAAGCGGAAGCCAAGCGCAGGCAGCGCAAGGAGCGCACGTCAACCCAAGCACCCCACCCACCCGCCCCTTCAACCACCGTCTGGCCCACTCGTGACAGAGACTGTAGGTCCCGCATTGGACTCATCAGTCACCTGAGAACTCATTTTTAATGTGGAAGCAAGTCATCCTCGGTTCTGAGGGACTGCCTAAGAAGATTCCAATGTCTGGCTACCAACTTTAGATGGTCACAGTTGAAGTGTGGTGAAACTACATCATGACTGCATTGAATTCACACCATTACCAGTGTAAGTTGGCCACAGAAATTCCAGTATAACAAAAGCATTAATAATTTAGTAATTTGTAACTGCAGAAACTGAGTATAATACTGAAAAACAAAGTACATTATCCGCTGCCTAGCTCCTAAAACTGACTCATATTTTCTGCTGGCCTGGATCGCTGATTCCTGACCCTTGCTGAACAAAAAAGAAAAAGGTACTGACATTTTAACACCCAGAGAGACATTTAAAAAAAATAAAGAAATCTGAAATTTAAATTTTGACAGTCAATGCACAGCATTAACAAAGATATATCCAGTCATTACTATTAATATTGGATAGATATTTAAATAAATTCAAGCCATCAGTACAGAGAAAAGTTTTGGATTTTCAAACATTATTCACTAATCCAGAAAATCAATTGCGTAACTAAACTTACTTCAGATATATAAATTTTACAAGTACAATTTTAACCTCTGCAAATTTATTTGTAAACTACAATGCATTCCCAGACAACTGTCCCATAAATAGACATTGTGTTGCCTTTTTAAAACTATATTTAATAAGACTGGTAATATCAAGTTACACCAATGCAAAATATGAAAGATACTTTAGCTAATAAAAATACATACACACCTAAATACAAGAGACTTTTCAACACCTTTTGTGTGAAACATAAAAGTTAACAAAAGGAAATTGTAAAATAAAGTTTTAGTTTGAATAACTGCAGTGTAGGAGTCAATGGAACAGAAATATTGCGGTCATAAACTATTATTCATAATCTGTCAACAGTAGCAATGCACAAGTTTAGACTGTTAGCCATGTGCATGCAATCCTGGTTCTCATCAGGATTTTGGGAAAAAAAATGCTAAGATAAATTGCTTCCAGAAGTTAAAGGCGAATGATTTAAAAATAAAACCAGCCCAAATGAGACTTGCCATTCTGGATCTCCTTTCCTCCAAGCCACTCCAATGAAGTCATTAATAGGAATGAACTACCTGCACCCCACATCTGCCTCATAGCACCTGATCAATCTGGGATCCAAGCCACAGGTATCAGACTCCATTAAAACACACTATCGGTAAAGCATGCAGTGTTCCAGCTTGGTTCCAATGAGTCTGCTCTGAGTCATCTTGTTTCCTTCTGTTGCCAGCGTGGGAGTGTGGACAGGAGGAGGAAAAAGCAAAGCGGAATGACTTGACTCAGAACAGACATTGCTCCTGCAACCTTCCAGACATACTTCAGACTCTCAGCGAACATTTTTAAGGAATTAATATTCAACTATCTTAAAAACATTGAGAATTTGCACAATCCAAACACTGGTCATAATTCAATATTATTGCTCGAAGCCAGCTAAACTAAAAACCAAACATACCAAAAACATGCACAGTAGTAAACAGAAAATGTCTGTTTGCCTGGAGCAATGCAAGCATTGCGGACAATGATAACAGGAGAAAAATAGTCATAATATGCAATAGCAGTATAATGTAGCGTGCAGGAAGAGTCAAATTATCTGTTAGAATGATGCAATCTCTTCTTTAACAGGCAGCATTCTTGAGCATCAGAGCAGGTACATCATAAGCTGGTGTCTATCTGGATGTATGTTGTTATGTGCCGTGAAAGACACAGAATAGTGAAAAAGAGAGCATTGAAGGGTCTATCATATGGTCACTGTGAGGTAACTCAACAATGACTTAGTCTTGCCTCTGCAACGCATGTGCATCAGTGAGGAGGTCTAGTATTCAAAGTTAGTTTCAGTGTTGATCAATACAGGGGTTTTGATCAGTACCAAAGTGGAGGTGACTGCATACGCTTTGTTACATGTTTATGCAGAGAAATTTATATTCAAAAGTTTTAGGTCAATGTTCCTTTATGCTACCTTTAACAGCTTTTCACTGTACTAAGCTAAAACAACAAAGAAATAAAAGCCATTAATATTCACTGATGGGCATTATGCCAGTTTTAGAAAATATTGAAACAGCACAAAATGTTAAAAAGCTCTGAAAAACAGAATTATTTTTGTTTCAAGTACATGCAAATATATTTTGCTCATTTACAAACTCTTTTATTCTTTCATGCTATAAGGAATGTGTTCTGTTCTCTCATGCAACAAAGCAGTGTGCAGTTTTTATGACTATTGTTCGTATAAATTAGGAAATGTCAGCACTAGTAATCTGAAACAGTTCAACATTCAGCACTGGTCTACAAGAATGCAAATTTTCCCACGTCGAGTTTAAGCTCTTGTTCAGATCGAAATCAGCATAAATCATCTGACCATAGCATTACTCCCAGCAATAGGAACAATTAGTAACATTCATTTAATGACATGTTCTTCTAGCTCACTCAAAATTTTCTTTGGAGAAATAGAGAAACACTTTTTTAAAAATGGCCATCATTCTAAATGTTGGACGACTTAACTATTTTTAGAAAACCCAGAGATGTGTAAACAGAATGTGAAAAATTCTGAATCAAATATATTTCTGCTTAAAATAGATTTCATTACATAGTCCAGGTACAGTAGCCTAGTGGTTATGGACTAGCAACTCAGAAGTCACGGGTTCACAATTCCACCATGGCAAGGTTGTGAATCTGAATTCAACAAATCTGGCAATTTGTGAGCCAGCACTAGGAAAAAATAACTATGAAAGCTTCTGGATTGTTGTGAAGACCCAACTGGTTCAGTAAAGTCCTTCAGAAAGAAGAGCCAGCCACACCTACCCAGTCTGGCCTACACATGACTCAAGTTCCACACTACATGGTTGAGTTTTAATGCCCTCTGAAGTAGCCCAGCAAGTTCCCCAGTTATAAACAAACGCTACAAAGTTCAATAAGAAAAAAAGTTAGATGGAGCTATCGGCAATGACCCAAGCATATCAGGATAAGAGCAAGGCAATCTCAGCCCAGTCAACTGCAACATCTGAGGGCTGGTGCCCAAGTTGGGAGAGCTGCGCCACAGTCTGACACTGTCTCATCTATGAGCCAACATTCCAGATTCCTCTATCGCCATCCCTGGGTATGTCCTGTCCCACTACCGGAGGTGAGGACACGGTGATATTTTTGGGTAGGTGTGGCCCTGGCAATCTTCAACACCGACTCCAAACCCCATGAAGTCTCATGGTTTCAGGCCAAACAAAGTGGAGGAAACCTCCTGGTCAGCTAATCACATGGAGGATACTCAAAAAAGCCAGTACATAGAATGTAATCTGGGTCTTGTCCAGGATGAAGAGTGGTTCGGCAGTACCACCACTGACCAAGCTGGCAGAGTTCTGAATGCCATTACTGCCAGACTGTGCTTGTGTCAGTAGTGAGGAACCAATATGAGGGAATAAACTATTTGACTCAATCCTCACCAAAACAAAACTGTCGCCGACATGCCTGTCCATTATTGCACTGACAGATGTAGACCTTGCAAAGACAAAGATGCATCTCCACTGCAAGGACACGCTGTGTAATGCAGCATTACCATTATGCTAAATGAGAGACTACAGCAGGATCCCACAGCCCAAAATCGGGCACCCATGAGACGCTGAGAGCCATCAGCAACAGCAGAATTGGATACTACCACAATCTGTAACTTCATTACCAGGCATATCCATCACTCTTTGATCATCATCAAGCCAAGACACCAACCCTGGTTCAATGCAGAGTGCAGACAGGCAGCCAGGAGCAGCACCAGGCATACCTTAGAATGAGTTATGAGCATAGTGAAGTGACTGCACAGGCCTACCTGTGTATTGAACACCAAAAGCAACAGGTATCCCACAAGCAACGGATCAGAGCAAAGCTCCGTTGCCCTACCACATCATGGTGGACAACCTGGCAACTAATGTGAGGAGGAGGTTCCATGAACATCCACATCCACAAACATGGTGAAGCCTTGCACAGAAGTGAAAGAGACAAAGCTCGAGTGTTTGCAAGTCAGCCAAAAGCGCCAAGTGAATGAGCCTACTTCGCCTCCTCCCGAGATCCCCACCACCATAGATGCCAGTGTCCAAATAATTTGGTTCTCTCCACACGACATTAAGAAATGGCTAAAGACATTGGGCACATCAAAAACGAGGGGCCCCGACATCATCCTGGTTGTACTGCTGAAGACTTGTGCACGAGAGCTAGCTGCTGCCCAAGGCAAGCTGTTCCGGTACAGCAATGATCCACATTGTCGGATAGATGCCAGTGTAAGATTACCCAGTTATGTCAGTTCCACAACAAACTGGATAAATCTAAACCTGTAAAATTAACACCCTATCAGCCTCTTCTAAATCATCATAAAGTCACAGGAGAAGTCATCAATAGTGCCATCAAGTGACAGCTAGTCACCAATAATCTGTTCACTCAACACTAAGTTTAGGTTCCGTCAGAACTATTAGACTCCAACCTTCATCACAGCCTTGACCCAGACGTGGACACGAGCTAAATGCCAGAAGGTGACAGTAGCTGCCCTCATCATCAAGGCAGCATTCGAGCAAGTATGGCAACCAAGAGCTCCAAAAAACTGAAGTCAATTGGAAAACCCTCCAATGGCAGGAGTGATATCTGATTCCTGTTTGTGGGATCTGCACTACACTGCAGCAACTCACCAAGGTTACTTTGGCAGCATCTCCATCCTGTGTGACCACAACCAACAACACTACCAAAGGCAAAAGCAGTAATGTTATGGGAACACAATCACCTCCAAGTTACACACCATCGTGCCTTGGACGTATATTGCCATTCTTTCATCGTCACTGGGTCAATATTCTGGAATTCCTTACTTAATACCATTGTGGGCGCATCACCACCTGGACTGATATGGTTCAAGGTGACGACCCACCACCAGCTTCTTAGGGCAACTAGGGAATGGCAATAAATGCTACCTTGCCATCATTGCTCACATCCTGAGTTACATCTCTGAACTGTAACCTAACCAGCGCAATTTCAAGCGTATTTTGGGTGCAATTTCCCAATTACGCCCCAACATCTTATCCAAAAGATAGCACCTCCAACAATGCAGCACTCCCTTAGCATTAGACCTAAATATCAGCCTAAATTGTGCTCTAGTCCTAGAGTGCAGCTTGAATTGCCAACTTTCTGACTCAGAAGCGAGCATACTACCACTTCGTCAACCTGTAGATCCTCCACATCTTATCTTTTTCACTTTTATAGAACTATGATGTATCTCCCTTAACTATTGCAATAATGTGGGTAATGGTACCAGTTTTCACTAAAATTGCCAAAAATGGTCTCAGCAATCACACAAACTATTTATGCCCAGTTAAATCTCCCTGCCAACTAGGAAAAGTTGTGCCTGGTTGTGCATTAGAATAAGATTTTGTCAGAGTTTAGACTGCTTGAGACTGGAAAACAATTGCTGCTTTCTAGTAACAAGACAATTATTTGAGTAACTTCTTTCAGATCAGTGGCTGTTGACTTTTCCAATACATTCCTCCCAACTTTAAAAAACCAAGTACAGTATTATACATTACTATGTCAGATATTACCTCACATACATTTTTATGATGTGGTATTGAATATCTTGGAAAAACTACTGAAACATAAACATACAATAGACTGAGCGTGTCAGCTGGGTGTCAACCAGTGGCTCAGTTGGTTGCACCCTCGGAGTCAGAAGTTTGTGGGTTCAAGTCCCACTCCACAAACTTGAGCACAAAAATCTAACCTGACACTCCACTGCAGCACTGCGGGAGTGCTGCACTGTCGGAGGTGCTGTCTTTCGGATGAAACGTTAAACCGAGACCCGTCTGCTTTCTCAGCTGGACGTAAAAGATCCCAAGGCACTATTTTGAAGAAGAGCAGGGGAGTTATCCCCAGTGTCCTGGCCCATATTTATCCCACAATCAACATCACTAAACAGTGATGGTCATTATCACACTGCTGTTTATGGGAGCTTGCTGTGCGCAAATTGGCTACCACATTTCAACAGTGACTACAATCAAAAAGTAGTTCATTGGCTGTAAAGCGCTTTGGGACGTCCGATGGTTGTGAAATGCGCTATATAAATGCAAGTCTTTCTTTTTTTCTTTGAGCCACATTGACTAACAACTTGGAAAACTTATGTATTATGGTCTACATTTTAGTCAATTACCAGTAAACAACAGAAAACGAGAAAAATGTTGTTTCACTGTTTCCATGTTAAACAAGTCTTCAGTAAGCTTTCTGAAGTTGTTGGACAACCAACAGAATTTGATCACTGAAACTACTTTACCAGGCATTACTTAGGGCTGCTATTTGTAATTCATTCAACTGTCTAGCAAGTACATAGAACCAACAATGGAGAATCAATTTCAAAATGCCCCTTCATACCGCTTTATCTGGTGTAGTTACTTCATTCACAGAATAACACTTACATGTTACGGTATACCATGCCAATTCAGTTTGAAGCCTTTGCTTATTAGGTCAATAAGTTAGTAACAGAAGAAAAATGTTAGCCTTAAATTTCCTCCATATTTGTGACCAGGGCGCAAATCAATCCCACAGCCTGAAAGATTGTGGATTTTCGGCGTAACTAGCCCTGCCCCCAAGTTAGAGTCTCATATACGAGTTTCCTTCAATTGCGCTTGCTCAGAAGCTCTCTTAAAATTACAACCAGATTTTCAGGCACAGCAGGAATCCAAATATTTTCTGCTGTCTTATTTCAATTTTTTAAAGCGTTCTTTTTAAATATTTATCCTCACTGAGCTCTGCATGGTATTTTCTGTCTCTTTTAATGCATTTTTATTGCATAAGTATGTCACATTAAAAATTGAAACGCTTCGCCAACATTCAGGTTCATAAACATGTGTGTCTAATGTGCATGAATGATGGTTCCATGAGTTGAAACTTAAATTTTCATACTTGAGAAGAAATATATAGTGCTTTCTTTAGGCCCTCATTGTTCACACTAATTTACGCCCCTTTAACGTTCAGGAGTATACTAATGAGATTCACAGGAAATTTGAGCGTTAATGGACATTAGCGGAATGGGCGCTTTTTTGTGGTCAAACTTCCGGATTGCGCCCATGGAGGAAATTTTAGGCTGTTATATTTAATGCTAAATATAGTGACACAAGTCCCGGCCAGAATGGAGATGATTGGATAATACCCCCGTCAATCAAGCCTGCTGCAAGTGACTGGGATTGATTTTACGCACATAATTTGTATTATGTACCTATCCTCCACTCATTGCATTTTTCTGGAGAAATAATCCTGCTTTTATTGGGAGACTTTCTGTTTACTGTAGTTCATAGAGGCTCTGTTTAAATCAACTCTGTTTAGAGTAAATAGACTTGGTTTGCTGTGAAATAGATTGTTTGCTGTAAGTCCCGCCCCACCTCCAACTCATCGGCTGACACAGTGGTGTCAAGTTCGCACTCCGTATACATTGAACATTTATTTCAGTAGACCATTTGCACACGTGCCATATTTACACTCCAAATCAGAATGCAAGTTCAAGAAACCCTCTCCATGGTGGAACTGTACCTGTGCTTTTGGATCAAAACAGTAACTGAACCATTCAAATCATTCCATCCACTATTGCTTACTAAAATCCAGGCACATGCAATGACCTTTCCATCATGCTTGATGTAAAATAAGTGTCATCATCAGTAAAAATGGGTTTTAGCTAGTTTAGCCGATTAATCCAGGATTCACAGATTGGAAAAATAGCTCAAAAAAGAAAAACATAATAATTCATAAGAGTTTCTTGAATAGCTTGTTGCAAAATAAATGCATGCTTTTCTATCAAACACATATGAATGATTTTCCATACATTTTTAGTCTTATTGTAAAAGTGAAATTAAAAGAACATTTTTACACTGCATGCCCATATGGACTTTGCCTTTGCCATGGTCTGTAACCTGAAAATTTGCCATACAAGTGCCTCAAAATTGAAGTTTCATTTATGCAGTATTGTTGCTGCCAGTGCCTTGAAGTATGCCTATATGTAAACAGCACAAATTAAGAGCACCAGCAGTCTCATTACTTTACAATATCACTCGTACAATATGGATTAGATTGCAATTCCACAATGTAAACACAACTAGAAATAACCTCAACTAATTTTGTTGATCAAGTACCCAGCACAACAAATATATTAGTACAAAAATGAGTTAATTTACCCTGGATTCCCACAGCTTTTAGTTTTAGTAATACATGTGGAATTCTGTCAAATGTTTTCTCAAAGCCCAAATAAACTACCATAAGGAGTTCCACTCATGTGAAACATAGTCAAAGAAGTTGTAGGAGGTTAGACATACAGGAGTTTTTGTAAATCGATGTTGTTTTCATTAAGTTACTGCTATACAAATGTTCTTCTATCAGCCCTCTTCGAATAGCTTGCACTATTTTACCTAATACTGATGTTAAACTAATTGCCTGAACGTGTCTGGGCCAAATTTGCCATTATTTTTTAAAAGGAAAGTACATATGCTTGCTTCCTGCCCTGGCATAATCCCCAGTGCCCAAGAAATATTTCCAGCATTTTCTGTTTTTATTTCAGATTTCCATCGACTAGTTTTTTTTTCTTCTTTTTATCCCTTCGTGACAATAGCCAGCGCAAATTTACTCTCTCGTCTCTTTCAGAACCCTAGGATATATACAACAAAGCCTTTATTAATTTTAAGTCTCTACCTCATCAATTAAGAAATGGACATTGTTAGAGAAAAATAAGCAGATGTGATGAGGGCTTTTAAGAGTTTTGTTCACGAATCTGTGCATTATTTCTTTTCTACTCAGACACATTCACCTATCCTTTGCTTTTTCAGACATACACATATTCATGCTTAAGGTTTTTCCATTATTACACTTATTCATTCTTTCTGTTAACGCTACACATGTTGCTATTACACGACTCCTCAATGTGGCCTCCACAATTGCACACTGAAAGCCCAACATTCCATGGAACGTAAGGCACATGATCACAATATACAATATACATGAAGTCACATACTATCTGACCTCTGAAATTAAAGGCTAAAATGGCAAGATTTAAATCATTTATTTATTTATGCAGGAATTACTTAAAAATGTATTCAGCAAAGTCTTTGTAGTGATCAGCCTCGGTTTATAAATGTATTAAATCGTTGTTTCAAAAAAAAACTTGGTTCGAACAGATATAAGTGTCGCATTCCCACAGCATCCTAAGGTCAAGACCTTTGTGAGAGAATTTCAGTCTATTCATTCATGGGATTTTAAAACAATAACAGCTGTGTAGCTATCCCACGCATAAAACCACTACTATGTGACAATTATTTTTTGAAATAACTGCAACATAAAATTGCAGATTTTTGAAAGCTTTTCCAGATTAAGCCTGTTGCTGAGTCTTGAAGAAAAACACCTACATTTTCTAATCATTTTTTTGAGGACTGCTCAAATTCATTCTCCTCACCACTCCTCTCTCCTCTTCCTTCTTCGCCTCCCCCCCACCGCCCCCGTAAAGGTGTAAAAGAATTGCCTTTTTCTTTGAGGCACGCTTAACCAGAATAAATACCATCTGTAGACCAGCAATTACTGAATAAAAGGGAAGAAAGGAAAATTCAGCATAACCTATCAAGTTAAGTACATTCATTGGTCTCATGCCAAAAGCATACCCAAAATTGCACGAATACTCTAAGTCTCTATTACCATTGTAGTTTTGAATGAAAATTCAAGTGACTTCATATTTCATTGTTTTATGCTGACAAAAACTGAAGGAATAAACTAAACTGGTGTGATGCAGAATTACTTTTAGTGCAAGTCTATATTACTGTTTCATCTTAATTTTTGAAGAACCAGTAATTTTTGTGCTGTTATTTATTAGAAATAATGTAATGCTTCTGCTACTCTGCTGCAACAATGCACTTCAAACTCCAACCTCAGAACAGCATCTACTATTACACCGAGACAATACATTTCCTCGAGAAGGTATTAGTACTACCTCTGAACTGGGTTGAAATTGCCCAATACCGATTTCATATTGGCCACTTATAGTCAGAACAGAGAAAACATTCACCTTACTGGGTAGAACTGGATTCAAACCTGGGCTTTTTTGATCAGTAAATAAAAAATGAGTAGTCGCCACAGTCATTGGGCATGTCATCTCAATACTCATATTTGCACAGTGTATGCATATGTACTTTAACCTTCGTGTGTTTATTGGTAAAATGGTAAGAGAAAAAGCGTGAGTGTTTTTTGATTATTGTATGAGCAATATTTCTTCGGTTACTGCCTATTGGTTATCTGCTAAAATGGTGTGTACCGTGGTGGTAGATGTTTGTTAAGTGAATATACATGTGAAGTACATTTACCTGTATTGTGTGGAAGGAGTTTTCTACTAAAATTACTGCGTGTGGCTAAAACTGTCACCATAGCCATACCTGTGGCTGGTCAGTGATTTCTATTGGACAGCACTGCTCTACATTCACCCACGAAGAATAGCCACATGGAATAGAGCCATCAGTGCCTCCAAAACTGTACCCCAGTATGAATCACCACCTTCAAGATGTGATATATAAACAAAGAAAGCTGAAAGGAGAAAGGGTGGAAAAAAAGAGATTCTTGTTTTGTCAGTAAGAATCTTGTACCCACCCCTAATATTTTAACTCAGAGTTCAAATTAAACCACATGATGAATGAAGACAAAAAATTACTAAATATTAATCTGATCAGTGTGAAGGTTTCAGAACAATCTGGACTTAAAGCTATTATACAAAGATCAAATTACAGATAACCAAAACTCACAAAATATTCTTGCCTTTATTACTAATGGCACACTTATTTTCTGGGCAAATAAAATATTTGTTACTATCAGTTGTGTTTACAAAATTCAAGCCATATTGTAATTCACAACATTGTTAGTGGAATATACAGAACACTGGTATGGCATTCCAGCCCCAGATCAAGTATCAGGGAAATTAATCTCCACATGACCAACAAGAATGTCAACTCTACAGATGTTCTGTAAACTTGGCAAACGACAGTTTTTTTTTTTAATAGAACTCTCAAGGAATACAGCAAGCCTCTAATAATAAACTCTTTATTAAGCATGTCTAAAAGTCTCTAATAATTAATGTGTATAGTGAAATACTTCCAACAACTTCATATTTAAACTACATGCAGTGTTTAATACCATGACTGTCGCATGTTCTAAAACCATTCTATTACAAGTAATTACAGATATTTCTTGGAAGTACAGGTTTAGTTCATAAGTTTTACTAATCATAAAAAAGACAATGCAATCTTATCGAATGAGTCTTTTGACATCTACAGTCCAAGAACACATCACCACTTGCTGGGAAAAAAGTATAACTGCTGAAGTAAGCCACTCTTGGCTGGTTATCAACTTTCAAATTGGCATTCCATTTTGACCAAAAAAGATATAAAACTATGGAACTAGGTTAGAGCATCCTTTTTAAAAAAAATAAAATGTTTCTTTAGTTCAAATCTAGTTCTCTTACCCTCTTGAACTGAAGGAAGCAACGCATGCTCAGGTACAGATTCACAGGTGATAGCCAAACTAAATCCTACCTGATAGTTACACAACATACACATTCCCGCCAAAGGATCATGAACAAGAGCAGGAACTTTAGTTGATTTACCAAACCCAACACCAAGGAGAAAATGCTTAAGGCAATATTAGAAAAAAAAGTCTTATATTTTTACTGCTAGATCTGCTCGTCAATTTGAGTGATAATCATGCGCTAGAAACACAAACTTTCCTCGTAATCTATGCTGCAGTACAGAAAGGATGATTTCAGCTGCAATAGGCTGGAAATAATCCTTGCAATTTTCTAAATTTAGCTTCCTTTTGTGCTTTGCGTATATCGTCAATCTGCTAAATTGGGAGCAAATGAGCTAAGGACAGCACAAGTTCCACCCAATGATTATCCAAAAAAGGGTTTGACACGCCCTCAAATGAACCAACATCAACTTGCATTTACATATCACCCTTAACACAGAAAAACATCCCAAGGCACTTCACAAAAGCATAATCGTACAAAAATAACATTAGACAGGTGACTAAAACCTTGGTTGAAGAGGCGGGTTTTAGCAAGGATCTAAGAGAGAAACCTGGAGAGGTGGAAAGGTTTAAGCAGGGAAGTAGAGCTTCATGCTTTGACGGCTGAAGGCATGGCTATCAATGGTAAAGCAAAGGGAATGAGGGATGTAAAGAGGCAACAGCTGGAAGAACGCAGAGGTATTGGAGGGTTGTAGGGCTGGAGAATGTTACATAGATAAGGATGGGTGAGGCTATCAAGGGATTTAAACATGAGGAGAGTTTTAAATTTCAGGCATTGGGAGACCAGAAGCCAATATAGGTCATCAAACGCAGGAGTGATGGCCAAGCAAGGCTTGGTGCGGGATAGAATACGAGTAGCAGAGTTTTGGATGAGCTGAAGTTTATGGAGGGTGGAAGATGGAGGGCCAGCCAGGAGAGCATTAGAATAGTTGAGTCTGAAGATGACAAAAGCATGGATGAAGGTTTCAGCAGCAGGTTAGCCGAGGTGGGGTGGGGGGAGGGCTGGAGACAGGCGATGCTTTGCAGGTGGTAGTAAGTGGTCTTCGTGTGAGAGAGAAAGTGATATCGGACGCTTAGCTGGGGTCAAATGGGACGTCAAGGTTGTGAACAATCTGGTACAACCTGAAATAGTGGCAGGGAGAGGGATGGTAGCTGCGGTGATGGTTCGGAGTTTGTGGCAGGAGCCGAAAATTGTGCCTTCTGTCTTCTCAATGAAAAACAGGAGGAAATTGCAGGATCGTCCAAGACTAGATATTGGACATAAAAAACAGAAAATGCTGGAAACACTCAGCAGGTCAGGCAGCATCTGTGGAGGAAAAGCAGAGTTAACGTTTCAAATCAATGACCTTTCATCAGAACTAGATATTGGACAATCAGTCTGACAATCCAAAGACAGTGGAGGGGTCGAGAGAGGT
This sequence comes from Squalus acanthias, assembly GCA_030390025.1. Taxonomy (NCBI): domain Eukaryota; kingdom Metazoa; phylum Chordata; class Chondrichthyes; order Squaliformes; family Squalidae; genus Squalus; species Squalus acanthias. The sequence goes on from CM059438.1 coordinate 89,120,442, forward strand.
GGTGGAGAGGTAAAGCTGGGTGTCGTCAGCATGCGTGAACCTGATGCCATGTCTTTGGATGATGTCACCAATGTGCAGCATGTAGGCGAGGAAGAGAAAGAGGCAGGAGCCAAGGATAGATTCTTGGGGGACTCCCGAAGTAACGGAGCAGGGGTGACTGGAGAAGCCTGGCTGCAATTAGATAGGCAAGAGTGGAACTAAGTGAGGACAGTCCCACTAAGTTGGACAACCAAGGAAAGGCATTTGAGGACTATGATGTGGTGGACTGTGTCAAAGGCTGCAAAAAGATGGAGAAGGACAAGAAAGGATAGTGCACCATTGCCACTGTCACAGAGGGTGTCATTTGTGATTTTGATTGGGCCTATTTCAAAGCTGTGGCAAGGTCAAAAACATGATCGAAGAGATTTAAATAAGGAGCTGCAGCAAAGATGGGCACGGATTTGGGGAGACAACACGTTCATGGACTTGAGAGTAAAGGGAAGTTAGCGATGGGGGTAGTTTGCAAAGGGGTCAAGGGTGGGTTTTTTGGGAAGGTGTGATGACAGCACTTTTGAAAGGGAGGGTGACAGTATCTGAGGAGAGTGCGCCTTTCACAATGTCAGCTAAAATGGGGCTAGTTGGGGAAGTAAAGTGTTCAGTAGTTTAGTAGCAATGAGGTCAATAGAGTATTAGGTGGGTCTCAGACGAGATAAGCTTGGAGAAGGCAGGAGGGTAGATAAGAAAGCAACTAAAGACTGGAATTTTTCCTCAAATTCGGTACCAAAATTTGGCATATCAAGTATACTTTAAATCTTGATTTAGGGGTTAATAGACTCCTTGTTTTCAAGGCAGAATGTCACAATTGCAATGGGCGGCAACAATACTCTGGATCCTAGTGGGGCTCTCTTTTTCAGTTGAAACAGGTCCATCCCGTTAAATACATCAACTAAACTACATCAGAATTTAAGATTTACCTTTCAATGAATATACCTTCATTAGCTTCTCAAATAATCGGTTCTGTTTATAATCACATCTTTATACACAAAACATTGCATATATGATATAAAAGGAGACTTGGAGAAAATGTCTGACCTTACTTTCCAACCAACACTCTTCTATCAAATATCTACAGCTGACATAGAAGTCAACTGTCACTGCGACTCCACAGAGTGGAAAATTTGATGTTATTGTTTCACTTATCACTAGCTCTGTGCACAAATGAAGAATGCAAACTGGAGTGAAGAGAACGGCACTGGATAGTGCAGAATAGACAGGTGATTGGGACTGGGCCAGGACCATTAACCACAATGACTCACACATACAGTACCTCTACTTTCAACAAAAAAAGGTGACCTAAATTTCCAGTCTTATACCCAAGTATATAGAGTAACTATGCATTGTTTTTAGTTACATTTTGCATCTATGAAACTATAAACTGAACAACCAGGAAATTGAAATTTCTAAGATTCAGCATAGTAATTTCAGAACTTCTGCCTGAAGCGGAGTCAGCGCTAATTCTAGACAATCTTGCTATGAAAATAATAAAGTTTGCTAATACTGAAGTGCCATAGACATGCTTTTTTTTTTTTAGGAGTCTAGATACAAGTACATGATTACTGCAATGTCATGTAATTCATCTATGATATTGCTATGCTGTCACTGGACTGTGCAAAAAGATGGTAATCTATTCATTTCCTGCAATATTCACCATCCCATCAACCAGAACATATATAGGGCAAGATAAAAGTGCTTATAGATTGTAAAAAATTTAAGATTTGAAGAGCAAAACTGCAGCATGCTGCATTCATCAATACAATATTGAGCTCAAAATTAATAGCTATCACATTGTGTAAAAGTAAATTATGCATCTTGCTCTATAATGCATTATTGTGGCAATCTCTGCTGCTCTCGAATGAGGCCACAATGTACAAGATTTGGTTTCCGGGACAGAATTATCTGTATGTCACATCTGCAAAATAGGTAAATACAGTGAGTTTTGCCAATAGTGACATTCAGCATGTGAAGTCTGTTAAACGTTCTACTCATATGTACTCCATGAATGGTGTTGAAGTAGGTTAAGGATGAAGCTGAACGAGACCTAGCAATCTCAGTAGTCTCAATGCTTAACGTGCAACCAAATTGGAGCCACTATAACCACTACAAGGATCAAAGATGGTCAGCTGATTTGTAATTTAGGTTTAAACACCATTGCGCTAACTAATTCAGCTCAACCTCAGAAAATATTATTTTAGAGTCATCACAAAATCAGAATGACATGAGAACCATTTCATAGCTAAAAACAAAGCTAAAGGTTAAGCAGCAACTCACAAAGGAAATCAATGTCTGGGCTAAAGCAGATTGGTAACTCATACAAGGTTTGCCTGCAAAACGTACAATTGTCAATCCTTATTTCAGCATTCAAATGTCTATACCTGCATTATAAAAAAATCAACAGGATAGGCCTATCTAAGCAAATGAACAAAACAAACCAAGCCAATATCTAATTTAATCCAAGATCTACATTAAACAAGTCAAAATTACTTTTCCCATCCATTTCAAAACATTCACAGAAAGGATTCGGAGAGTAATACACAACTGAATAATACCCAATAAACAGCCGGTGTAAAAAGCAATTCAAAATAGATTAGACCTCCATTCTCCATTACATTTTTCCCCCTGCATGACGACAACTTATTACTGTGGGGTGTGTCCTCTATATTATTTCCAAAACAAAAATACAGTAATTTAAATGGCATTTTAGCTACCTCAATAGTGTTCAGCTCCTTGTAATTTGGACAGGTTGCTAGTTTTGTTGGACAGGGTGATGGGAGCTCATTGGTGTACATAGTGCCTTGCTATGAGGCAAGAAAGTGCCAAGGAAGGGAGGCGTTTAGTATGATCTATAATGAACAGCATGATTCACACTAGGAAAAAAATGAAGACCTAGAGCAGCAGATATTAGATGATCCAGCCTGTAGGGCAAGAAATTGAAAACAGCAGTGAGTGAAGGACAGATATAGATAGCTATGTGCTGGTAACCAGAGGACACAGATTTCAGATAATTGGCAAAAAAAAGTGAGGAGATCAGATTTTTTTTTTTTCCACGCAGCAACCTGTCATAATCTGGAAGGCACTGCCCGAAAGGGTGGCGGAAGCAGATTCAAGAGGGACTTACAAAAGAGAATTGTATATATATTTGAAAAGAAATAATGTGCAGGGCTATGGGAAAAGAGTTGGGGAGTGGAACTAATTGGATAGCTCTTTCAAATAGCTAGCGCAAACATGATGGGCCAAATGGCCTCCTTCTGTGCTGTATGATTCTATAATTCTATAACAGAGACCGCCATTAGAGAAAAGGGTTTGAGCAGCAAGGAGTCAGGCACAGAGACTTGAAGTCTACAAATTATTTCCCACAAAAATGAGAAATGTACAGAATACAGCCATTAGCACATTACTGCTTCCAACTAAGAGTTCAAAATTAAAATGCAGAAAACTGAAGATAGTATTTACTCCATTTTTAGACATAGTGTAGCCAATTTTAGCCAGCACATCGCAAAAGAATGGATTATGTGATACAAATTATATGATACATCTGCCTGACTGAAGTCTGAGCAAACTGTCATCCAAATAGAGCTGAATTATCTTCAAATATGGTAGAAGAGTCATGGTGTGCATTTTGGGTTCCAGCCAGGCAGAGGAACCCTGTTTACAGCACTTGGTTCCTGGCAAGCACTCAAACTGTCCTGTTTAGGAGGAAACTCTGCGCGTGCCTGGATACATACATGTATAGAACAATGTCCCAAAAGTTCAATATTTACATGCTTGAGAGAGGGGAGAAACACCGCTCTCTAAATATTTTACGTGCGGTCAGGTAGGTTGACAAAAGGTGCAAAATGCCCAAAAGACCCCTTGAGCACGAGGCAAAACAAATTTATCACACTGGGTTTACAATCCATCAGTATCAAACCAAAGTGGTACAAGGCTATCCCTCCAGTTAAACTCAGTCTGCATTACTCCAGTCACGTTGGGATTGGACTCCAGATTTACATTGCTAATTTAGCATTTGTGCAAAGCTGAAATTGCTTTGCACCAATGCTAAACTTGAACCCATGATGTGGTAGCACAAAGACACTCAAATATAGCTATCTATACCAAAAGGCAGAAGTCGCACAACACCAGGTTATAGTCCAACAGATTTATTTAATTTTACAAGCTTTCGGAGCTGTTCGCTCCTTCTTCAGGTAAGGTAGCTGTGAGAGAATCTCCCAGAATTCACAATATAAACACAGAAAAAATCTATTCAAATCTTTCCCTACATCAAAGACACACTAAGAGCACAGCCAAGACAATGAGATGTGTCCCAGGGGGTCCAACGTGTCAAAACACCTGCTGGCTGCATATCCTCTCCATTAGTCTTTTTAAAACAAAACCTGGTAAGACCGGCCATGATGTCAAGTCACGTTCTGTATCGTGACATGAACCCGATATCGCGATTGAGGCCATCCTCATGAGTGCGGAACTTGGCTATCAGTTTCTGCTCTATGATTTTGCGCTGTCGTGTATCCCGAAGGCCGCCTTGGAGAATGCTTACCCGCAGATCCGAGGCTGAATGCCCCTGACTACTGAAGTGTTCCCCGACTGGGAGGCAACCCTCCTGCCTGGCGATTGTTGCGCGGTGTCCGTTCATACATTGTCTCAGTGTCTGCATGGTCTCGCCGATGTACCATGCTCTGGAGCATCCTTTACTGCAACGTATCAGGTAGAATACGTTGGCCGAGTCACATGAGTATGTACCATGTACCTGGTGGGTAGTGTCCTCACGTGTGATGATGGTATCTGTGTCCATGATTTGGCATGTCTTGCAGAGGTTGCCGTGGCAGGGTTGTGTGGTGTCGTGGTTGCTGTTCTCCTGAAAGATGGGTAATCTGCTGCGAACGATGGTACTTTTGAGGTTAGGCGGCTGCTTGAAGGCGAGTAGTGGAGGCGTGGGGATGGCCTTAGCAAGGTGTTCGTCGTCATCGATGACATGTTGAAGGCTGCGAAGAACATGGCGTAGTTTTTCCGCTACGGGGAAGTACTGGACGACGTAGGGTACTCTGTTGGTTGTGTCCCGTGTTCGTCTTCTGAGGACTAAGATTTTGTGAAGAAGGCACAATCCTAAGCAATGACTGTTGAAAGGACACCTTTACAGATCAACCATAAAACGTCTCTATGTGCTTGTTCTTTCAAACTTGTATTTTTTTTCTTTTACTGTCCCTCCCACTCTCTTATCTTCTTACCCTATATTCCTTGTTCATTGGAGGTCGAAAGGCACACAGAGAAGCAAGTCTACTTATAGATTTCTATTGATGCTTTCATTTTAAATGATAATATAATCAAAACTATTATATTCCAGATTCTTTATTCTTCCAACAGTACGAATTTGGTTTTCTTCACAAGGGACCAATTCTACCTGTTGTGCACATTTCCAACACTTGTTCCTATAACCCTTCTCTGCTGGCATTTGCGAATAATTGACTTCAGTGATTTCTTGCTCATTCCTCTATTTGAAATTTATTTTTCTCTCCTCTGGTTTAGATTCCCAGCTTCACTGAGCAGTCCCAGGTCTGTACTTATTCCCAGACCTTTCCTTTTCAATGTTTGTATCGAATTACCTTCTTATTCTTTCGTATGGTAGTAGCAAAGCAAATCAAATGTCAATATCCAGGCCAAAGCTTACGGTGTAATGGTGTGGATATCTTGTAGGCTGCCTGCAAATTTTTTCTGAAGGCAGTGCTAAATGATGTGCTCCAGGGTCTGATTAGGAGTTCCACAGTCGCATGATGGGGATGCTTTAATCTTCCATCTATGGAGAAGGTGGCAACATCTACCATAATGAGAAGTCGCACAACACCAGGTTATAGTCCAACAGTTTTATTTGAAATCACAAGCTTTCGGAGCTATCGATCGCCCCTTCCTCAGGTGAATAGGAAGGGGCGATCGATAGCTCCGAAAGCTTGTGATTTCAAATAAAACTGTTGGACTATAACCTGGTGTTGTGCGACTTCTCATTTTTGTCCACCCCAGTCCAACACCGGCATCTCCGCATCATGACCAACATCTACCATGACTGGTTCTGAGGCGGTTGATGGTTGTCCACTGTCTGCGAGGAAGGTTTGATCCTTCAGGTTGTACTGTGGGGTCCTCTATAAGGAAACCATTCCATATGTCACAGTTCTTCCAAGCATGTCGCCATCGGTCATCAAGGCTTAAGGGGAAATTGCTGAAGGGCTTTGGCGACGGTCCAAAACGGCCCTCTAGATTTGAGACGTGTTGGTGGTAGGTTGTTCAAGTCGGCCTGGATCAGCATGTCTTTGCTGGTGTAGCGGTTGTATTCTCTGGGGACTGCATATTCGCGGTGTAGATACGGTGGTGCGATGTTTGCAAGCATTGGCAGCCAAGGTGTTGGTGTCGATAAAAACGTACCGGTGATAATTCTCACAGGAGAATTCAGCTGGACATCAACGGATTTGACATGTGGACTTGATGGCCAAGCCTGAGAGCAGTACTCCACTGCAGAGTACACCAGGGCGAGTGCTGCCGTACGGAGAGTTTGAGCGTCTGCTCCCCACGTGGATCCGGCGAGTTTCTGGATCAAGTTGAGCCAACTCTTTAGTTTCTTCCCAAGGTTCCGGAGATGCTGTCTATATGACGGTGCGATCAAACACGACTCTCAAACAGGACGGTATTTACCTCCGCGCCTCAAAAGGAGACTTTCGAAGCTTGGGTTGCTTGATGGGTGTTGCGGTGGAATGTCGAGGTGACCGCCTCTGGCGGGTTTGGCCAAAGTCGCCATCGGTAGAAGTAGGCCTCCATCCTCTGTAAATCACTGGTCAGGGTCTCCTCAGTAATGGACAGATTCATGTCTTGCGTGGCCAAGGCAATGACATCAGTGTATACGAACTTGCGGGACTCTGTTTCGGGCAGGCACTGGTGTAAACTTTGAACTCCCTGTGGGAGTCCATTGTTCAATGTCCTATCTGCTCTTCTGGGTGCCAGTGTACACACGGAAGCGTCGGTTGCTAAGCATGGAGTTGAGAAGATGGATCTTTGTTCTGCAGGGTAAAATGGTGGAGAGCTTGAAAAGCAGTCTATGCTTCCATACTGTGTCATATGCTGCTGACAGGTCCACGAGTGCTACGGCGATCTTGAGCTGGAAGCCTGCTTCAATGTGCATCGTTAAAGCTACCACTTGGTTGCAGCAGTTATGGCCGCTCCGGAAGCCCGCTTGCTGCTTAGGGATGGTTGGCTCGATGATGGGGGCTAGTCTGTGGAGCAGTAGCCTCTCCAGCACTTTATAACAAGTGCCAAGTAAGGAGATCAGGCGGTAGCTGCTCAGAAGATGGTGAGAAACCCACGAAAACGCATGTTCAGTTCCTCTCTCTCCCCATGAGGTAGTGATGTGGAGATGCCGGCGTTGGACTGGGGTGGACAAAAATGAGAAGTCGCACAACACCAGGTTATAGTCCAACAGATTTATTTAATTTTACAAGCTTTCGAAGCAGTTTGCTCCTTCGTCAGGTAAGTAGCACCTGGCTCCTGCTCACTGCCTCCTCCGACAGCAGGGTGAAGATCAGGAACTATGCTCCTGCTCCATGGAAGTGTGTGTTGAAGCAATGCATAGCAATGCCATTAATTAAATAAACCAGTTCTTCAACATTGGTTAATATGATGGTGTTACACATTCTGTGGTTCACTAAATGTGTGTTTGTGAACCAAACTCAAGCTTCTCAAGTGTTACATGGATAACCTACTCACTTCTGCAACACTGTACTGGCATTTCTAAATTAAGGTGAATAATTTAATTATTTTTGTTAAATTAGACTTAAAAATACTTTTTCTTTACATTAGGTTGAAGTTACTTAAAACCAAAATTGAAAGACTTGAAAAATTGGGGCTGTTGTCATTAGAACAAAGGAGATTACAGAGTGATTTAGCAGAGGTATTTAAAATAAAGAAAGGACTGGGCAGAGTAACTGGAAGCAGACTAGGACTGTCGACTGATTAAAAAAACTTAATCACAATTAATCGAGCAATTAAACATTTTAATCAGTTCATCTTGATTTTAATTAAATATTTAATTGCTAACGTTGTCGCCGACATTGCTAACTATTTACGTGCCAACTGTACGATGATTGTTTCTGGCTGCCATGTTGGTTATATTGGTGTCTGTTTAGGCTTGTGTGCCAATTTCAGCCTTTTCTTTACTGTTAGCAGGAGGTGATTTGTCTGCCAAGGTTGACGATAACCTGGATAAATCAGTACAGGGAACATGGGTGGTTATACATGTTAAATAAATAAATAAATAAATAAATAAACAAATAACAAATAAAGAGACAGTCAGAGGTACTCAAAAATATATTTCTTGAAAATTAAAGGAAAAGTAATGAAAGTTACTTTACAAGTCATTCCCAGTCTTTGGTAAAGGTTATGATGTTCTGAGTGGAATGATCGGTGAGTGGCTGGCATCCTGCTCGACCCTGAATTCTGCTACGAAATGGCTCAGACTTTCCCACTCCCTCCTTCACTATGCTGCCTCCGCCCTCAAGATTTCCCTCCCCGTATCCCGTTCCCACCCTCACCCTGCGCCCTCCTCTCAGACTTTCTTTTCCTGTATTCCGTTATCTCTTGCTGCTTACACTCGACATACCCAATTATATAGGGCTTTGGTGAGAGCACACCTGGAGTACTGGCTACAGTTTTGGTCTCCTTACCCAAGGAAGGATATACTTGCCTTAGAGGGGGTCAATGTTCACTTGCATTTTTTTTGGCTGCACAGTCCATTAAAAATACCCATTTAAAAGCCGCTGAGCAGGCTGCGCGGGAGCTCCAGAGCACTGTGCGCCCGCACATCTTAAAAGGAACATTGGAGGGCGTGCAACGAAGGTTCACTAGATTGATTCCTGGGATGAGAGGGCTGTCCTATAAAGAAGAGATTGAGCAGAATGGGCCTATATTCTCTGGAGTTTAGAAGAAACGCATAAAATTCTTCGAGGGCTTGACAGGGTAGATGCTGAGAGGCGGTTTCCCCTGGCTGGAGAGTCTAGAACTAGGGGTCATAGACTCAGGATAAGGAGTCGGCAATTTAGGATGGAGATGAGGAGAAATTTCTTCACTCAGAGGGTTATGAATCTTTGGAATTCTCTACCCTAGAGGGCTGTCGAGGCTCAGTCGCTGAGTAAATTCAAGATGGAAATGGATAGATTTTTGGGCACTAAGTGAATCAAGGGATATGGGGATTGGGCAGGAAAGTGGAGTTGAGCCGTGATCTTAATGAATGGCGGAGCAGGCTCAATGTGCCCCATGACCTACTCATGCTTCTATTTCTTGTGCTCTTATGTTCATTGTGCCCTCCTGTTCTGGATTTCTCCACCAGAGGGAATAGCTTTTCCATATCCACTCTATCAAATCCTTTTCTTATTTTAAAGATCACCCCTCAACCTTCTAAACTCAAGGGAATGTAAGCCATGTTTATGCAACCTGTCCTCAAATTATAACTCTAAGCCTCAGTATAATTTTGGTGAATCTGCACTGTACCCTCTCCAACGTCAATATATTCTTCCTGAGTTGTGGTGCCCAAAACTGAACACAGTGCTCCAGATGAGTTCTGAATAAGGCTTTGTACAACTGAAGCCGATCTTCGAGCCCTTTGTATTCCAGCACCCTCGAGATAAAGGCTGATGTTCCAAGTCCTTTCGTGCCATTTCAATGTATTTACAGATTTTGCTGAAATTGCTGCTGCAAGTCGGTTGCCTAAGTAAGTCACACTCCATGGAGCAGCCCAATCCTTTACTTACTGCACAACTTATCCCTTGTTTTGAATTAAAGCACCAATATACCATACCATCTGGTAAGTAATTACAAGCCACCTTTAATGCAGAAATATCACTTGGGAGCTTACCTCAGATATAGAGATAAAAGTACAACAGACAAGAAAATTCACTTTTGCCTTATGTTGACAAGCAAATTCAAGTGAAACAAAGGACTTCAATAAATTTTAACATTATTACTGGGATAAGAATTTTTTTTTTTTTAAATCTTGTATTGACTAATGTCAACTCTTAATTACAATTTCACTATTCCACACAAATTAGCATATACTAATCAGAAGGCCTCAAGTTCAAATGCCAGTGGCCTCTATCAATTGAAATTGCTTTCCACAACTGGCTAAGTTTAGTAAGCTCTTTCACAGCTGATCAGACTGCCAGATGCAGCTCTAGATGATCAACAGTGTCAGTGAAAAATTGGGTTCACTAGCGTTCAGGAAACTATAGACCAGTTAGCCTAACATCTGTCATTGGGAAAATGCTGGAGTCCATTATTAAGGAAGTAGTAGCAGGACATCGAGAAAATCATAATACAGTCAAACAGAGTCAGCATGCTATTATGAAAGGGAAATCATGTTTAACAAATTTGCTAGTTACATTTGAGGATGTAACGAGCAGGGTGGATAAAGGGGAACCAGTAGATGTAGTGTATTTGGATTTCTAGAAGGCATTCAATAAGGTGCCACATAAAAGGTTACTGCACAAGCTAAGAGCTCATGGGGTTGGGGGTAATATATTAGCATGCATAGAGGATTGGCTAACTAACAGGAAACAGAGTTGGGATAAATGAGTCATTTTCTGATTGGCAAACTGTAACTAGTGGGGTGCCACAGGGATCAGAGCTGGGGCCTCAGCGGTTTACAATCTATATTAATGACTTGGATGAAGGGACCGAGTGTAATGTAGCCAAATTTGCTGATGATACAAAGATAGGTGGGAAAACAAGTTGTGAAGAGGACACAAAGAATCTGCAATGGGATATAGATAGGTTAAGTGAGTGGGCAAAAAATCTGGCAGATGGAGTATAATGTGGGAAAATGTGAGGTTATCCACTTTGATAGGAAAAATAAAAAAGCAAATTATTATTTAAATGAAGAGAGACTACAAAATGCTGCCGTACAGAGGGATCGGGGGTCCTTGTACATGAAACACAAAAAGTTAGCATGCAGGTACAGCAAGTAATTAGGAAAGCAAATAGAATGTTGGCCCTTATTGCAAGGGGGATGGAGTATAAAAGTAGGGAAGTCTTGCTACAACTGTACAGGGCGTTGGCGAGACCACACCTGGAGTACTACGTGCAGTTTTGGTCTCCTTACTTAAGGAGGGATATACAGGAAACTCTTTATTAACCGGCAAAATTCTTGAGTAGGTAACTGGGGTTTTCCTTCATCTCTCGTTTAAAATTAACTTAAAAAAAAAACCGAGGCGTTTGCCTTGTATCGGAGCGTGTAGATTGGGAGGGGAATGTGCAGCCCGGGTAGGCAGCGGACACGACAGATGGTCAGCTGGCGGTCCCCCGAATGCAGGCGCATGTCAATGTGTACGGGGCTCTCGTACGTTGGGAGATATAACTCTCCATTATCCGGACTTTTTGATTAACCGGCACCACGCCGGTCCCGTCGGTGCCGGTTAATAAAGAGTTTCCTGTACTTGCATTGGAGGCAGTTCAGAGAAGGGTCACTAGGTTGATTCCCGAGATGAAGGGGTTGTCTTATGAAGAAAGGTTGAGCAGGTTGGGCCTATACTCATTGGAGTTTAGAGGAATGAGAGGGGATCTTATTGCAACATATAAGATTCTAAGGGGGCTTGACAGGGTAGATGCAGAGAGGATGTTTCACCTCGTGGGGGAATCTAGAACTAGGGAGCATAGTTTCAGAATAAGGGGTCACCCATTTAAAAGGGAGATGAGGAGGAATTTCTTCTCCCAGAGGGTCGTGAATCTTTGGAATTCTTTACCCCAGAGAGCTGTGGAGGCTGGTTCATTGAATATATTTAAGGTGGAGATAGACAGATTTTTGAACGATAAGGGAGTCAAGGGTTATGGGAAGCGGGCAGGAAAGTGAAGTTGAGGCCAATACCAGATCAGCCATGATCTTATTGAATGGCGGAGCAGGCTCGAGGGGCCAAATGGCCTACTCCTGCTCCAATTTCTTATGTTCTCTCAGGACTTATTTAAAATACAGGTTTTTATGGACAAAATATATTTTGACTTGAAGTGACCAGAAATACAGTACAAACCTGTTGGAGTTCTTTGAGGATGTAACTAGTGGAGTAGACAAAGGGAAACCGGTAGAAGTGGTGTATTTGGATTTTCAGAAGGCCTTCAATAAGGTCCCACACATGAGGTTGGTGAACAAAATTAGGGCACATGGAATGGGGGTAATATACTAGCATGGACTGAGAATTGTTAACAGACAGAAAACAAAGAGTTGGGATAAATGGGTCTTTTTCAGGATGGCAGGCTGTGACTAGTGGGGGTACCGCAAGGATCGGTGCTTGGGCCCCAGCTATTCACAATCTATATCAATGAATTGGATGAGGGGACTAAATGTAACATTTCCAAATTTGCTGATGACACAAAGCTAGGTGGCAGTGTCAGTTGCGAAGAGGATGTGAAGAGGCTTCAAGGGGATCTCGACAGGCTCAGTAAGTGGGCGAGAACATGGCAGATGGATTATAATGTGGATAAATGTGAAGTTATCCACTTTGGTAGAAAAAACAGAAAGGCAGAGTATTTCCTAAATGGTGAAAGATTGGGGAATGCAGATGCTCAAAGGGACCTGGGTGTCCTTGTACATGAGTCATTGAAAGTGAATGTGCAGGTGCAGCAAGCCATTGGGAAGGCAAATGGTATGCTGGCCTTCACTGCAAGAGGATTTGAGTACAGGAGTAAAGAAGCCTTACTCCAATTATATAGGGCCTTAGTGAGACCACACCTGGAGTACTGTGTACAATTTTGGTCTCCTTACCGAAGGAAGGATATACTTGCCATAGAGGGAGTGCAACGAAGGTTCACGAGATTGATTCCTGGGATGGCGGGACTGTCGTATGAGAAGAGATTGAGTAAACTAGGCCTGTATTCTCTTGAATTCAGAAGAATGAGAGGGGATCTCATTGAAGCATACAAAATTATTACAGGGCTCGATAGGGTGGATGCTGGGAGAATGTTTCCCTTAGCTGGGGAGTCTAGAACCAGGGGCCACAGCCTCAGGATAAAGGGTAGGCCATTCGGGACTGAGATAAGAAGAAATTTCTTCACACAGAGGGTGGTGAATCTTTGGAATTCTCTGCCCCAGAGGGCTGTGGAGGCTCAGTCATTGGGTATATTCAAAACAGAAGTCGATAGATTTCTGACTAGTAAGGGCATCAAGGGATATGGCGATAAGGCCGGTGAATGGAATTGAGGCAGAAGATCAGCTATGATCTCATTGAACGGCGGAGCAGGCTCGAAGGGCCGAATGGCCTACTTCTGCTCCTATTTCTTATGTTATGTACACTGGTGCTTGAAAGCACTGTGAAGAGTTCCCTGCTCCAACTGAGCTGTCTACACAAAGTGCTGAGTAGAGGCAAGGCAAAATCATGTGCTTCTTTGAAGGGATTATGAGGAAAATAAATCAAACTTAATCCACATTGTTTTCACATACTTGCGTGTGTTTTTTTTAAATTAAAGGAGCCTCAGTGAAGGGTCAAGGTTCATAATCCATGACAGCACCAAGGTTGAAAAGAAGATAAGAGAAGACTAGGTGAATTTGGTAAATCTTAAGGTTGAACAAGTACTATTCTCAGCCCTGAAGCCTAACTTGTGAATAAATCGCAAATTTAAAAAAAATTAGTTTATGGGATGTGGGCGTCGCTGGCAAGGCCAGCATTTATTGCCCATCCCTAGTTGCTTGAGAAAGTGGTGGTGAGCAGCCTTCTTGAACCGCTGCAGTCCGCGTGAAGGTACTCCCACAGTGCTGTTAGGTAAAGTTCCAGGATTTTGACCCAGTGACGATGAAGGATCGGCGATACACTTCTAAGTGTGTGACTTGGAGGTGATGGTATTCTAGGCGCTAGAGGCCGCAGGTTTGGGAGTTGCTGCAGTGCATCTTGTAGATGGTGTACACTGCAGCCATGGTACGCCGGTGGTGGAGGGAGTGAATGGGGTGCCAATCAAGCGGGCTGCTTTGTCCTGGATGGTGTCGAGCGAGTGTTGTTGGAGCTGCACTCATGCAGGCAAGTGGAGAGTATTCAATCATACTCCTTACTTGTGCCTGGTAGATAATCAAAATACCTAGATCTGTTTAATTAATGGGAACACTGATTTAAATTTCATGCGTGGCTACAAGGCTTCATGGTATGCATCAAAGCAACCCACAAAGACAAAATGCTTGAATACTCCTTGTGTAAAAGATTGTGCAATGTCTTAGTTTAAACATAATTAAATATATTTTCTTCCAAGCACTAATGTTAGTGAAAAATTCTGCAAGAAGATCAAGATGGAAAACCTGGCTTTGTCACTAAGTTTAGTGAATAGCAGAAAATACAACCCACTGAGGATGTCGAAGAGAGAGCAATAGAGCGTTATCTTTGCAATTTAGAATGAACAATAGAGAAAGATTCAGATGTATGCTGACCATAATAGGATCAATAAAATAAGGTTCCAAAGGGTTGTATCCAAGAGCTGAGAGAGAGGCCTTCTGCCATACAAGCAGCTCTGGATTCAAGATTGGAATTGGTGGAGGTCTGGGTCACCTGTCTTCCCAGCACATGGCATAAAGAAGTCTGAAGACAAGAGAAACACAGCATTATAGTTGTGGCAACGTTTGACAGGGGAATCCAGGGATACAAACCCAAGAGCAGCATTTTGAACATTTGTATCTTAGTTGATATTCTGACATGCAAGTACTAGAAATTTTATAAATATTAGAAATAAAAATCTGCACACCGCCCAACAGTGTCGACTATTGAAAATGTAATTTTATTTCTGCAATTTTTTGATGGGCCTTTTGAGAATATGAGTATACTGCTTCTCATTTACAAATGTATGGCCAACATGGCTGTGTATTTTGATAGTTGTTCTCTTAGTAGATATGTTGCAAGTAGGCTGCGGACAAAGTCTGCAGCACTGTACTGTGCCTAACGCAATTGGCCTGGTGACATGAATCAATTATTTAATTGTTTATCCGTTAAAATGTAATTTCGCAATGAAACAAATTGCTTGAGAGTGCACATTTTGTTAAGTAGCCGAGGTTAAGAAGAACATTATCTTCAGTACATAAAATATTTAGAATTAACCTGTGCATGCATTATAAACTAAAGAAGATGAATTCCATCAAGCGACTTGTAAAAAGAAATGTAACTGAACAGCTCCAAGTATTAGGGGGCATGTCTGGAACAAATATTTCATTTTTGGGTTCACCAACTAAAATCAAAAATGACACTCAAATTGCATTTATTTTGAACTGAAATAAAAGCGTAATTGAACCTGGTCTGAATCAAAAATAATTTCAAACAACCCAAGGAAAGGGATGTCAGTGCTGATGATTGGAACATTTTAACACTTTATTCACCTAGTGTCAGCACCAAGTGCTCCTGGTTCAGAAACAGCAGATACAAAGGTTAATCTTCCAAGGCTGTTCTCTTCCACCTCTATCCCCTCCAACCCCCGTCCCTGGGGTGAAGCCTTGCTGAATCGGAACATGGGTCACAGAATCAGCCCAACAACATTAAAGCCCTATCTCTGACCCAGGCGACTGTCTAGTGAAGCTCCACACTATATTTAATACTCAAAGTAATACTGTGTTAAGTTCAGAAGACAGTTTTAGACTGGAGGTAAAGCATTCTTTCAAAGATGGAAAAATAATCATGTTAGTTGCTTATTTTTATTTAGTCACAATTACATAGAAATTATAATACCGAAACAGGCTGTCGGGCCCAACCAGTCAGTGTTGGTCGTTATCATCCATGTGAGCAGTAGTCCTAATCACATCTGTCTGTCCTTTATCGCCTTATCCTTCAAACACCTATCCACCTATTCTTAAATGTTTACGTGTTGACAATAATTCCAGTCATGCATTTCACAGCCTCATAGCCTCTTGTGTAAACATGTCTCTCCTGCTCCGGTCCCAAATTCTATTAAATTTCATTTTATATCTATGTTCCCTCGTTCTAAACCCTTCAATCACTGTAAAAAGTTTGTTTCTATCTACCATGGTAATGTTAATTTTTAAATGCTCTTTCCAAAGTTTTAATATTGTGTTTAGAAGTATATTATCCCCAAAGTAAATTAATCTTCATTTAATACATAAAAAAGTGTATTTTTTTTATTTTCATCAAGCCAAAGGTTAATTAAGTTTGCATTTAAAATGCTCAGTACAGATACAATCTCAGCTGTACCATAAAATATTAAGAGTTGAGCAAGATAATACGTTTAAGTAAATATCAAGCTAACTACATGACTGCTATTAATTTTGCATCACCATCATCAGACATCGGGTAAGTAGCATCTATTTTGAGCCATTTAACCTTATTCCTCTTCATATTCTAAACTACTCTCGAAGGCTGCAACTCTGACTGGTGTACAATTCCTTGGGGGTCCATCCTGTAACTGATCCAAGTGACAATTCTTCATTTGTGAGCCTTGACAATGAGTATTACCAGCTATTCAAACATGGAGGGAATCATAGTCTAGCCCCAACCTGTCCACACAAGGACACTTTTCAGCAAAACACTGCCGCATTTCCGACATTACAACAGTGACTACACTTCAAAAGTACTTAATTGGCTGTAAAGTGTTTTGAGATGTCCTGAGGTCTTGAAAGACTCCATATAAATGCTAGTCTTTCCTTAAAAGTCATTGTATTGCTGATTTCATTTCTCTCCTCCCTAATCCATGTGGACTGAGGCCAAGTGTAGCACACCAATTGTGGGACAGCTCCTCATGAAAATAAAAAGGGCTCTGCCTCTTACATTATTCTTCCTACTGCAAGCGGACAGCTACAGAATAGCGAGACGAGTGCTATTCGTAAACAATGCTCATCAAGGTACATAATACAGTCGAGAGCCAAGCTGAATATAGTAAGTAGAGATCTAAAAAAAGGGTAAATGAGGGGCAAAGAGGGAGTGTGAGAATAGATTAGCAGCTGACATAAAAAGGAACCCAATAGTCTTTTTATAAACATATAAATAGTAAAAGGGTAGTCAAAAGGAAGGGTGGAGCGGATCAGGGATCAAAAAGGAGATATTCTTGTGAGACAGAGGGCATGGCTGAGGTACTAAATGAGTACTTTGCATCTGTCTTCACTGGAGAAGAGGATGCTGCCAATGTAGCAGTAAAGGATGACGTAGTAGTAGGGTTGCGAAGGGGTGGAAATTTTCCACGGGAAGATTAGCTTGGGAATTTTGCCCAAAAAAGCACATGCTAGCGTAATATTGTTTTTTTTTTGTATTTCTTTCTTTTTTTTTCCCCCACAGGTCCTCTCTTAAAATTACTAACAGAGATGGAATCTTAATTATTAAGGAATTTCTTAATCAATATAGGTTTATCTTCTTCGATAGCAAAATACTGCGGATGCTGGAAATCCGAAATAACAGAAAACGCTGGAAAAACTCAGCAGGCCAGGCAGCATCCGTGGAGAGAGAAACAGAGTTAACGTTTCAGGTCGAAGACCTTTCGTCGGAACTGGAAAAAAGCAGGAAATGAAATAGATTTAAAGCAAGGATAAAGCTGGGAAAAGGGGGAGGGGATGAAAGAACAAAAGGAGAGATTTAGAGACATGCTTTGTCTAGTTATTTGCTGGAGGCTGAGTATAACAGAGTCCAAGGAAAGCTCAAAGAAACGATAGAGATGGCAGACTGTGTTGCAGTTATCTCAGATGGGTGGTCAAATGTACGAGGGGAGGGCATCATAAACTACATCGTCTCCACTCCTCTCCCAGCGTTCTTCAAGAGCACAGACACGAAGGGCAACAGACACACAGGCACATACATTGCTGATGAGCTGAAAGCGGTCATCAACGATCTTGGATCACAAAAGGTCTTTGCAGTAGTTACTGACAATGCTGCGAATATGAAGGCTGCTTGGGCTCAAGTGGAGGAGGGCTACCCTCATATTACGTCTATTGGGTGCGCAGCTCATGGGCTCAACCTGCTCCTTGAGAACATCATGGGTTTGAGAACCATGGAAACACTGTACAAGAGAGCCAAGCAAGTTGTTAAGTATGTCAGGGGAAAACAGGTAGTTGCAGCAACCTACAACTCCAAGCAAACGACAAAGAACAAGAACACCACACTGAAGCTGCCCAGCAACACTTGATGGGGTGGAGTTGTCATAATGTACAACAGCCTTCTGGAGGGTAAGGAGTCACTGCAAGAAATGGCAATATCCCAGTCTGGGGATATGGAAACCACCATCAAGAAAATACTGCTGGATGATGTGTTTTGGGAGAGAGTGGTTAGCAGCCTTAAACTACTCTCACCAGTAGCACCTGCAATTGCTCAGATTGAAAGAAATGACACTGTCTTGTCAGATGTTCTCAGGCTTTTTGCTGATTTAAAAGAACAAATCAGCATTGCCCTACCCAGATCCCTGCTGCTCAAAGCAGAGGAGAAGGCAATCGTGCAATTCATACAGACGCGTCAAGAATTTTGTGTCAAGCCGATTCATGCTGCAGCATACATGCTGGACCCAAAGCATGTTGGGAGACCAATACTTTCTGGAGAACAGATCAACAGCGCTTAGTGTGATTTCTACCCTCTCATGCCACCTCAATCTCGACGTGGGCAAAGTTCTGGGAAGTCTGGCAAAGTTCTCTACCAAGCAAGGTCTTTGGAATGGGGACGGGATATGGGAATCATGCAAACATATCAGTGCACATACTTGGTGGAAGGGACTTTGTGCATCTGAGGCCCTGTCACCCATTGCATCGGTGATACTCCAAATCCCATCTTCAGCAGCGGCCTCTGAACGAAACTGGTCACTTTTTGGGAATACGCATATAAAGGTGCGCAACAGGCTGACTAACAAGAGAGTGGAGAAACTGGTGGCTATCAGGGCGAACCTACAACTTATTGAGCCAGATACAGAAGTGTCTACCACACAGCTAGACAGTGACAGAGGAGGAAATGGACACGTCAGAGCCAGAGAATCAGGAGGAGCAATGATGAGTAGAAGACTCATGAGTAGAAGACTCAAAGGGACAAAATAAGGACAAATTACAGGCTAAATAAGCTGACGCTCTTTTTATTTTATTTTAGATGGGTCTTTTTTGTGGGGGTTCAATAAAGTTCAAAATTATAACCTAAATAAAGTTTTGAAAGCCTGTTTTTATTTGTATGGAACAGTATGTCTATTTTGATGACAAAGATAATTTAAGGGTTAGAGACAAAAACCATCAGTGTGCAAAAAAACTCAAAATTCCCATAAATTCCCAAAAATTCCCCATGGAAAGTTTCCTCTTTTAAAAATACCCAGAATTTTGCAACCCTACGTAGTACTAATACTGGATAGGATAAAAATAGACAAAGAGGAGGTACTTAAAAGGTTGGCAGTCTTCAAAGTAGAGAAGTCACCCAGTCCGGATGGGATGCATCCTTGTTGCAAAGGTAAGTACGGGCTGAAATTGTGATGGCTCTGGCCATAATCTTCCAATCCTCCTTCGATATGGGGGTGGTGCCAGAGGACTGGAGGATTGCAAATATTCTACCCCTGTTTAAAAAAAAAGGGGAGAGGGATAAACCTGGCAACAACAGACCAGTCAGCTTAACGTCGGTGGTAGGGAAACTTTTAGAGACAATAATCAGGGGCAAAATTAATTGGAATTTGGAAATGTATGGGCTACTAAATGAAAGTCAGCACTGATTTGTTAAAGGCAAATCATGTTTGACTAACTGGATTGAGTTCTTTGATGAAGTAACAGAGAAGGTTGAGGAGGGTAGTGCGGTTGATATTGGGTATATGGACTTTCAAAAGGCGTCGGACAAAGTACCACATAATAGACTTGTTAGCAAAATTGAAGCCCATGGGATTAAAGGGACAGTGGCAGTGCGGATACGAAATTGGCTAAGGAACAGAAAGCAGAGCGTAGTGATGAATGGTTGTTTTTCAGACTGGAGGGAATTCCCCAGGGGCTGGTATTAGGACCGCTGCTCTTTTTGATCTATATTCATGACCCGGACTTGGATGTACAGGGCATAATTTTCAAGTTTGTAGATGACACAAAACTTATAAATGCAGTAACCAATGAGTAGGATAGTAACAGACTTCAGGAGGACGTAGACAGACTGGTGAAAATGGGCAAACACAAAGCAGATGAAATTTAACGCAGAGAAGTGTAAAGTGATACATTATGGAAGGAAGAATGAGGAGGCAATATAAACTAAATGATACAATTTTAAAGCGGGTGCAGGAACAGGGATCTGGGGGTGTATGTATACAAATCTTTTAAGGTGGCAGGACAAGTTGAGAAGGCTGTTAAAAAAAGCATACAGGATCCTGGGCTTTATTAATTGAGGCATAGAATACAAAAGCCAGGAAGTTATGCTAAACCTCATTGAATTTTTTGAAGAGGTAACAGATAGAGTAGATGAGGGTAGTGCAGATGTAATTTATCTAGATTTTCAAAAGGCCTTCGATAAGATACCAGATATTAGATTAATGAATAAGAGTGAATGCGGAGTCAGGGGACAAGTAGCAGAATGGATAGCTAGCTGGTTTCAAGACACAAAGCAGAGAGTAGGGGTAAAGGGTAGCTATTCACAGTGGCAGAAGGTGGGAGGTGGTGTTCCACAAGGATCAGCGCTGGGACCACTGTTGCTCACAATTTATATTAACGATTTAGACTTTGGAATCAAAAACACAATTTCTAAATTTGTGGATGACACCAAATTGGAGGGGGCTGAATAGTCAATACTGAGGGGGACTGCAACAAATTACAGGAAGACATTATTAAACTTGCACAACGGGCATATAATTGGCAAATGAATTTCAACACAGATAAATGTGAGGTATTATGTTAAGAAATGTAGGGAGGTCACATATTTCTACATGTGGTAGAAGAGCAAAGGGATCTCGGAGTACAAATACACAAATCACTGAAAGTAGCGACACGGGAACAAGACCAGAAAAAAAGAAAACCAAGCACTAGGATTTATTTCTAGAAGGATAGAATTGAAACATAGTGAAGTTATGCTAAACTTGTATGGAACCTTGGTTAGACCACACTTGGTATAATTCTGGTCGCCATATTATAAACAGGATATAGAGGCACTAAAGAAGGTGCAAAAAAGATTTACAAGGATGATACTAGAAATGCGAGGTATACCTATCAAGAAAGGATAAACAGGCTGGGTCTCTTTTCTCTTGAACTTAATAGAGGTCTTTAAAACTGTGAAAGGTTTTAAGAACATAAGAAATAAGAGCAGGTGTAGGCCATACAGCCCCTCGAGCCTGCTCCGCCATTCAATAAGATCATGGCTGATCTTCAACCTCAACTCCACTTTCCCACCCGATCTCCATATCCCTTGATTCCCCATGAGTCCAAAAAATCTATCCATCTCAACCTTGAATATACTCAAAGACTCAGCATTCACAGCCCGCTGGGGCAGAGAATTCCAAAGATTCACAACCCTCTGAGTGAAGAAATTCCTCCTCATCTCAGTCTTAAATGGCCTACCCCTTATCCTGAGACGATGCCCCCGAGTTCGAGACAGTCCAGCCAGGGGAAATAACCTCTCAGCATCTACCCTGTCAATCCCCTTCAGAATTTTGTAGGTTTCAATCAGATCACCTCTCATTCTTCTAAACTCCAGAGAGTATAGAGGCCCATTCTACACAATCTCTCATCATAGGACAGCCCTCTCATCCCAGGAATCAATCTAGTGAACCTTCGTTGATAGAGTAGATACAGAGAGAGTGTTTCCACTTGCAGGGAAGAGCAAAACTAGAGGCCATCAATATGAGATAGTCACCAAGAAATCAAGTGGGGAATTCAGAAGAAACTTCCTTACCCAGAGAGTGGTGAGAATGTGGAAGTCGCTACCACAGGGAGTAATTGAAGCAAATAGTACAGTTGCATTTAAGGAGAGGCTAGATAAGCATATGAGGGAGAAGGGAATGGAGGGTTATGCTGCTAGAGTTAGGTGAGCAAAGACGGGAGGAGACTCGAATGGAACAAACGCCAGCATGGACTGGTTGGGCCAAATGGCCTGTTTCTGTGCTGTATATCCTATGTTATCCGATGTAAACCTTTACACAACACTGGTTAGGCCTCAGCTGGAGTACTGTGTTTAATTCTGGGCACCAGACTTTAGGAAGGACGTCTTGGCTTCAGAGAGGGTGCAGAAGAGATTTATCAGAATAGTGCCAGGGATGAGGGACTTCAGTTGTATGGACAGACTGGAGAAGTTGGGATTTTTCTCCTTAGAGCAGAGATGGTTAGAGAAGATTTGATAGAGGTGTTCAAAATCATGAACGGATTTGAGAGAGTAAATAAGGAGAAACTGTTTCCAGAGGCAGAAGGGTCAGTAACCAGAGGACACAGATTTAAGGTAACTGGCAAAAGAACAAGAGGCGACATGAGGAAACTTTTTTTTTTTTTTTTTTAAACAGTGAGTTGTGATCTGGAATGTACTGCCTGAAAGGGTGATGGAAGCACATTCAATAGTAACTTTCAAAAGAGAATTGGATAAATACTTGAAGGAAAAAATTTGCAGTGCTATGGGGAAAGTGGGACGAGTTGGATAGCTCTACCAGAGCGCCGGCTAAGGCACGATGGGCCGAATAGCCTCCTTCTGTGCTGTATCATTCTATGATCTCTGAAAAACACACCAGCAGAAAAAAACTGATCCTTTGGTGGGGAATAAAACATAATCCAACAGACAAGATTGCTCTCGTTCTCTGGTTGGGGCCAGTATCATGAATGGAGGAGAAGAATGTTGCTGCTGAAAGTGGGAGGTCCATGTCAGCTCATACACTCGAGAGCCAGCAACGTGGTCTGTCTGATTGTTTTAATCCCTGCAGTTTCCTCAGCTGTTTCCATTTGCATGTTTTTCCAAAGCCGAGCACTTTACATAAATAGTGCTCATTTCACTTACTTGTGGCACTGTGGTGGGATGCCAAAAGGCGGCTACCAACCAAGACATTCTTAGATCCACTACTACTTATGCAAGTGTCTCCACCAACGCTTCCCACTAAGCTTCTAATTAACCAGAATCTTAATGCTGCTCTCTCTCCTTGCCAAAGTTTAAGAAATGAACAGGAGGGGTAAAACAACAGAATGAGGAAGGAGGAGAATGGGAAAGAGATATACACATTAGTTACAACATGGAAACAGGTCATTCGGCCCAATCCCGCCCACACGCAAAAACAGGGTTTCCACTGAAATTACGGCAGAGGAGCGGAAGCCCCGAGGAAATTGACTGCTGAATCAGTTTGTCTCATTAAGTCCATTCATTAAAGTGCTGTGATTAATTAAAGTTTAGTGCTTGTGCATACGCTAAACCGCGAACTTGCGATCTGTCCAGTTCCGACTGGACAGATCATCCGCAGCGACGGTCAAGCTCTCAGTGCTGGCGTAGAGTTGGGCTAATTGCCCACCAACTGCCCAGCAATTACTCAGGAAATTTTACGGCTGATTCAAAAAAAGTGCGGGAACCTGTTTGCACAACGTAAAAGGGAGGGAGGATATGCAGCAGCTTGAAATATACACCAGTTATTTCCATAAATGATAAAAATGAAATTAAAAATTATATTCAAAATCTTTATCAACCTAACTAATATCTCCTCTTTCTAATTATTACAACTCACGGAGAAAAATAGGCAAAGGGTGAAAACAAACTACCAAAGCACCGACGTCTTTTTCATTTTAGAGCAAGATTACAAGGATGTTTTTATTAAAAAAAAGATGCCCCTTGTGCAGTAGCTGCGATCTATTTCACAAAACTGGTCCACCCACAGAAAAAAAAGGAAAAGAACAAGTGTGTAACGTTTTCGGTTAACTGTTTGAAATACCAATGACATAGCTGAGTATTCCGTGAGGCTTTCATGATTTGAATCAATTTAACAAACTATTAATGAAATGCAAATTCCCTGCAGTGAAACTTTTGCACACAAGAAACCTAGACACACAAGCAGGATATTTGCATCGCCTCCGCTAAAATTAAGCATTAAAAAAATCAGGAATGGGCATCGGAGATTTCGGTTTCCTGATTGAGGCACCGCCCCACATGATCCCAAGTACGCTTACGCACACAATGCGCCCCGGGATCCGTGGGCCACTCCGCTGCACACAACTCCACAATGAAATGAAGGGGGCCTCGCACCAGCTAAGTGCGGATTTCTTTGAAGTCAGCAGCGTACTCCTTAGTTGTGCCGCCGACCGCAATTTCAGGGCCCAGATTTTACAGGGCAGGGGGTATCCCACACATGGATTGTCCCTATCCCCTCAACTAGCTAAAAAGTGTCATTAAAAATCTCAGGGAATTTAGTGATTGAACTGCACAAATACATTTACTGATCATTAAAATAATTTAAAAGAATTTAATTTGATAAAACACGGCCTGTTCGACATCCAGTCTTCGATGAGCTGCAATTTCCTCCAGTTAAACATTGGGAAGACCCATCAGCTCCCATCACAAACTCGGTCCGTCCCTTTGTCATCGGTTCCATCCCCCTCCCGAGCCACTGTCTCAGGATGAACCATACTGCTTGCAACCTTGCCATCCGTTTCAACCCCAAGCGGAGCTTCCGACCCCATATCTTCTCCATCACAACGACCACCAACCTGCACCTCCTTAACATCGCCGGCCTCCGCCCGAAGCTCAGCCTTCCTGCTGCTGAAATCCTCATCAATCCTTTTGCCACCTCGGCTTGACTATTCAAATGATCTCCTGGCTGTTGACTTACCCTCCACGGTAATAAAAGGAGAAAAGTGAAGTAGCAAGGGGAATGCGAGAAGTGAACGAGCTGGTAATAACATGATCCAAGGACTCCAAGTTATACAAAATAGCTTGAGATTTGACTGTGGCGTTTAATCATGATTCTTTCCAACTCAATAGCAACCTAATGACACAGCCCACACCTGGATCTAACCCAACATTCTGAAAAGTCAGACAGTCCTGTACTAAGCCAACAGGAGAGCTCCCATCTGTAAGCTTTTCAAAGGATGGGAATTTCACATGCCTTACTATACACTCTTTAGAAAGGATAGTTTTGGCAGAACAGTGGAGTAGTCATCCTTGTTGGGAAGCAATAAAAATAGTGAAGCGAAGGGATATGCAAATGGAGACAATAGTAGGTGAACAGCTCCAACTGAAAACCCTCAGAAATACCAGAGTGCTTCTAGATCTGTGTTACAAACCACCAAACAGATTGGGAAATGGACCTACAGGTGTGCAATCACTAAAGTAGCCAATGAAGGAAAAGTCAGGGTGACAGGAAATTTCAATCATCCACTTATCAGGTGATGATGTGGAGATGCCGGCGTTGGACTGGGGTGGACAAAAATGAGAAGTCGCACAACACCAGGTTATAGTCCAACAGATTTATTTAATTTTACAAGCTTTCGGAGCGGTTCGCTCCTTCCTCAGGTAGGGTAGCAGTGAGAGAATCTCCCAGAATTCACAATATAAACACAGAGAAAATCTATTCAAATCTTTCCGAAGATTTGAATAGATTTTCTCTGTGTTTATAGTGTGAATTCTGGGAGATTCTCTCACTGCTACCCTACCTGAGGAAGGAGCGAACCGCTCCGAAAGCTTGTAAAATTAAATAAATCTGTTGGACTATAACCTGGTGTTGTGCGACTTCTCATACTTATCAGGTGGACAAACAAGGCACAGGCATAGCAGATGGGAGCACCCCACCCCCCTCGCTGCCCCTCACCCCACAAGAGGTATTTATTGATGCAATCAATGATTTCTTAATTCAACATGCAAGAACTAGCACTGGAGTCAATAATGGGCCAGAATTTGCTGTCAAAATAGCAGTGAAGCTAATGGTGCTCGCCAGTATTTAAGCGTAAATGGTACAGCACCTTCAGGCAAGAGCCAGATGTGCAATTAAACACGGATATCCAAAAGTTCCTGTCAAAGATGCGCCACTCCAGCATAAGCTTCACAAAAACAGCATCTCGCTGTCTTTCTCACCATTAAAATGTGTTGAACGACATGAAGTTGCTGTATTTGCACTAAAGATATAAATTAAACTCCCGCCCTATCCCCATCGCCCTTAATTCCCTTCGTGCCCAAAAATCTGTTGATCTTAGTCTTGAATACACTCATCGACTGAGCATCCACAGCCCTCTCGAGCAGAGAATTCCAAAGATTCACCACCCTCAGTGAAGAAATTTCTCCTCATCTCAGTCCTAAATGGCCAAGCCCTTATCCTGAGACTATGCCCCCTAGTTCTGGACTCTCCAGCCAGGGCAAACAGCCTCTCAGCATCTACCCTATCAAGCCCTCGAAGAATTTTATTTGTTTCAATGAGATCACCTCTCATTCTAATAAACTCCAGAGAATATAGGCCCATTGTATTCAATCTCTCCTCATAGGACAGCCCTCTCATCCCAGGAATCAATCTGGTGAACCTTTGTTGCACCCCCTCGAAGGCAAGTACAGTATATCTTTTCCTTAGGTAAGGTGACCAAAACGGTACACAGTACTGTAGGTGTGGTCTCACCAAAGCCCGATATATTTGCAGCAAGACTTCCTTACTCATATACTCCAATTCCCTTGCAATAAAGGCTAACATACCATTTACCTTCCTAAATGCTTGCTGTACCTGCAAGGACCCACAAATACCAACATTTACAAATCTCTCACCTTTTAAAATATCTTCTGCTTTTCCATTTTTCCTGGCAAAGTGGATAATTTCACTCTTCCCCGCATTATACTCCTTGATCCACTGATCCTTGCGGCACTCCACTAGTTATAACCTGCCAACCTGAAAATGACCCATTTATTCCGACTCTGTTTTCTGTCTCTTAACCAATCCTCAATCCATGCTAGTATATTACCCCAATTCCATGAGCCCTAATCTTGTGTAACAACCTCTTGTGCAACACCTTATCAAATGCCTTCTGAAAATCCAAATATACTACATCCACTAGTTCCTCCTAATCGACCCTGCTCGTTACACCCTCAAAAACCTGAATAGATTTGTCAAACACGACTTCCAAATGCCCTGTTACCATGTCCCTAATAATAGATTCTAGCATTTTTCCTACTACTACTGATGTCAGGCTAACTGGGCTTCACTTCCCTGTTTTCCCTCTCCCTCCTTTCTTGAATAGCGGGGTTACATTTGCTACCTTCCAATCCACGGGGACCGTTCTAGAATCTAGGGAATTCTAGAAGATCAAAACCAATGCATCCACCATCTCAGCAGGCACCTCTTTCAAAATCCTGGGTGTCGGCCATCAGGTCCAGGGGATTTGTCTGCTCTTAGTCCCATTAATTTCTCCAGTACTTTATTTTCACCACCATTAATTAGTTTAAGTTCCTCACTCTCATTAAACCCTTGGTTCCCCACAATCCAGTATGTTCTGTGTGTCTTCTACTGTGAAGACAAACACAAAATATTTTTTCAATGACTCTGCCATTTCCTTATTCCCCATTATAATTTCTCCCTTTTTGCCTCTAAGGGACCCATGTTTACTTATGCTAATCTCTTCCTTTTTACATACTCGTAAAAGCTCTTACAATCCGTTTATATATTTCTTGCTAGCCTCCCAATCCTCAGGCTTACTACTCATTTGGCTACACTGTAAGCCTCTTTTAATCCAATACAATCCTTGGCTGTACCATTTTTCCAGTGGAGTTATTGTTTCTCAAGGGACTGTATTTTCATTAAGAATTATGAATTATTTTTTAAGTTTGCCACTGCATATCTTTTAATCTAATTTCCCAATCTACCTCAGTCAACTCACCCCTCATATCTCAGTAATTAGCTTTGTTTAAATTTAAATTTAAGACCCTAGTTTCGGACTTAACCACATCACTCTCAAACTTAATTTGAAATTCTATCATGTTATGATCACTCTTCCCAACAGGATCCTTTACTATAAGATTACTAATAAACCCTGTCTCATTACACAATAGATCTAAAATAGCCTGTTGCCTAGTTGGTTCAGCGACATATTGGGGCAGAATTTGTGGTTGGTATGATGGCCTACTCTCAAATTGACCGCAAGTTTTGGATTTCCACATGTGCTAAATTCCGAACTTGCGATGTCAAGTTCTGACTTGACAGATCATCCACTGCAACTGTGAAATCCTTATTGCTGGCGCAGAGTTGGGCTAATTGCCCACCAACTGGCCAGCAATTACACAGGAACATTTTACGGCAGGAGCCTGTTAGCACAGCGTAAGGGGAGGGGGGGATATGCAGCAGCTTAACATATACAACCATCACGATAAAAAATATTTAAAATAACTAACTATATCCACCCAACTATCTCCTGATTCCAACAACTCGCTGAGATAAATAGGCAAAGGGTGAAAACAATCTACCAAGAATGAGAGACTGATTTTAGTGATCGACTGATTTATTTATTAATATAACTGGGGTGAGTGAGAATAAAAAATGAATGGGAATCGGAGATTTCTGTTTCCTGATTGGAACACCCCCACGTGATCCGTGGGCCACTGCACTGCACTCAACTCCGCAGTGAAACAACGCAAGTTTTCGAAGGGGGCCTCGCACCAGCTAAGTGCAGATTTCTTCGGCGGCGTACTCCTTAGCTGTGCCGCTGACCACAACTTTAGGGCCATTGTTCTAAAATGCATTCCATGAACTCGTCCTCCAAGCTACTTGTGCCAATTTTGTTTGCCCAGTCTATATGAAGATTAAAGTCCCCCACAATTATTGCATTACCCTTGTTACATGCTCCTCTAATTTCCTGATTTATTACTCTGTCCAACACTTTGATTACTGTTATGGGGTCTATAAACTACTCCCACCAGTGTTTTCTGCCCTTTGTTATTTGTTAGCTCCACCCATACGGATTCTCTGGGCTAAGATCTTTTCTCCCGACTGCCTTTATCTCATCCTTTATCATCAGGGCTACCCCTTAATTAGACAACTTGCATTCAGAAAAGGCATGTTAAGGTTTATAAAATGAGTAATAGTCATTCGGACAGGGAAAGGTATATGGAACAGTTAATGTTAACAAGAAATATTAGCGAAGCTAAAATGAATCTTGAAAGGAGGAAAGTTGATGTAGCCAAAATAATGGGAAAGCATTTTTCTTACTTATGTTAGGAGTCAGAGGTCAGTTAGAGAACAAATAAGACCATTGAAGGGCAAGTCGGGCAGAATGACAAATGACGACAAAAGCACAGCAAAAGAGTTGAACAGATACACTTTGTCTATTTTCAACAGAGAGCTGGGCTTGCCCCTTTTATTGCAAAAATGTGCGGGTTAGGTTGATTTGGCTATGATAAATTGACCCTTAGTGTTAGGGGGGGGATTAAATATGTGGGGTTATGGGGATAGGATGGGATATGTGTACTGTGGGGATTAAAGCAGGGACAGGGTACTGGATTTGGATGATCAGCCATGATCGTATTGAATGGTGGAGCAGGCTCGACGGGCCGAATGGCCTACTCCTGCTCCTAGATTCTATGTTAAAGCTCGAACTCAAATAGGTTGCTTAGCATTTCAAGGGACATGGTGCAAGCTAAATTAAAAGCTGCTCAAATAGGAAAAAGCGTAAGTGCCAGATTTAATTTATCCTAATATACTGAAGGAAATAGCGGAGATGGATGATGCTCTGGTAAATGTTTTCAACAATTTCCTGAAAAACAGGGGAAGTGTCAATTGATCGGAGGAAGGTGGGCATGGCGCCTTATTTTAAAAAAGGATTAAAATCACAACCTGGAAACTATGGACTGTGAGTTTAACCTCAGTGGTGGGGAAATTAATGGAAAGAATAATTTGGAATGATAGTAATGGTCACCTAGAATGCTTGGGCTTGACAACAAATGCTCAACACAACTTCAGAAAACTGTCAAGTTTGGCAAACCTGATCCAGTTCTTTGAAGTCACAACAACAGTAGATCAGGGAGATCCAATAGCTGTCATGATTTCAAAAAAGCTTTTGATAAAATGCCACATGAGGGAATCTGGTGAAGTCTAATGGTGACAAGCAGGTGTTGCAAGAATCATCATAAATTGGCGAAAGGGCCATAGGGAAAGATGGGGCTGCTTCCCAATGGTGTCTTGGCACTAGTGGGGGGCCCCAGGGTTCTGCGCTGGATCCCCTTCTGATTATTAATTATCTGGAGCAGGGCATAGATAGTAAATTTATAGATAAGTTATACAGATGATACTAAATTGTGCCGTAGAGTCAGGATATTAAAAGAAGAAAATAGATTACAACTGGATTTGGATAGAGTGAGGAAGTCAGCCTGAGACTGGCAAATGTCTTTCAATATAGATAAACGTGCAGCTCAGCATATGGATGTGCAAAATTTAGCTATACAATATCACATGGACAGATTTATGCTAAAGGTGACAGCAAGGGAGAGAGACTTGGAGGTGGTCAATGACCGCTCCTTAAAAAGGTTCAAGCTCAGCATCAGGTGGCTAAGGCCAAAGTGAACACAGTCCTGGGCTTTAGTGCCAGGATTGTTCAGTATAAAACTAGGGCCACAATAATAGTTACATAAAACTTGGGAAACTTATCTAGATTATTTTTTGATCGCTCCCCACCTCAAGGAGGTCATTTTGGCTCTAGATAAAGTACAGATGATGATCCCTGGTCTAAATGCACTGAGCTGTAGAGATAGACTTCATGTCTTGGTTTTGGAATAGCTGGAGAGGCACAGACCTAGAAGGGATCTGATTCAGTTCTTCAAAATAATTAAAAACATACAAATGGATAGATTGTTTGAGGCTAGCAGAGTAAAGCTAGGGACCATACACTAAAATTGAGAGAGAAGGGAAGGAAATTGGATGTGCATCAAGTTTCATTTTTCTCATAGGGTGATCGACCTGTGGATCAACATTCTGGAGGTGCTATTGAAAACTGACTGCTTTCAGACTTCCAGCTGTTGGACACATTTTTGGAAAACTACAAGATCACAACAGAAGCAAGATAAGACTTTGAACAAAACCAATGGGTTGGGGCCTCCTCGGGCTTGCATGATCCCCTTTAAGGGGTTGAAGAGGAATTTTTAAGCAGATATTTCCTGACTTGGCTATGGGTCTCTGTTCTTTTTCCTTCTCCCAGGATGTGGTAGTTGGTTAAAGGGGGTTTGAAGAAAGGGTGGGGATATGGAGATAAGTCAAATAAGCAGTGGGCCTAGTATATAACATAAATATATATCATTTTAATCAAAATAATCTTCTCTACGTATGATATGTATAATGATATGCAATGTTTGTGTGAGAAATGGAGGAGTGTCCATTTTCAGTATTTTCATTCCACAAAGATATCGTCTAACGTGCATTAACAATACAAGAAGCTCCGATTATAAAGTGACTTGTGATTCGTGCACATAAACAGTGCAGAATAGTTACTGGATGCTGTTTTAGAGAATGTAACCAGAAGTATCCCAACAAATAGTACTTGAAACTATTCTGACTAGTTTAGACAGTCCTGGAAATGTCAGATTCTGTGTTCCAATTCATTTCAGTTTGACTAAATAAATAAAAATAATGATTCAACTTATCGAACATCGATACAGTTAATTGCTCAAAGGAGGGATGCTTGAACTTTAAACATCCATTAATTTAAGTACAACTCCTATTTAAGCCAATTGGTATGGTTGAAATATTAAAAATATTTTGAACAAACACCAGTTTTTCATTTCCTTTTCTGCTGATGATTCAGACCTAGTTTATGACACATGACCAACACCAGATTATTTCACTTCTGTGTTTCCTGCACCTTAAGGTTACACTTCTGCTTCACATAATTATGATACCTTTTTTACACAAACCAGACTAACAATCGCTCAACAATATTTTCAGAAAATATACCAAAGTTTTATCTTGTACTAATTGTATCCAACAAGTAGTGTTTTAGAGACCATTTGCTCACATAATTCCCTGCTAGAAATAATTATTTTACATTTCAATACTGAACTGCTATAAATTTTTAACAGCAGCTCAGTTGTGGCAAAGAAAATCTACACACTCCTAGGGTACAATGCAGTTTCAGAAAGCACAAGTCCAACTTCGACTGATTTCCAATCAAATTTCAAAAGCCTCAGTTTAATAGAAATTAACAATTTACTTATTTACCCTTCAAAATTTGTGCTCTTCATTTTAGTCAAATTTATTTTTTATAATTTACAATTATAAGATTCTTACTCCTGCTAGGGTACAGTTCCTTGAGAGCCTGCAATCCTCTGGTGCCTGACACAATTGCTCACATGCAATGCGTGCAGACTATTCCAACATGGGTACACAACAGCCAAGAGGGAACCCTGGCTGATTTCCCTCCTCTGTAGCCCAAGAATGCGGAGACCATCCATAGCACAATGACAGGCGAGAGATTTAATCTGTATAGTTCAGTACCGTATCAGGCAGCTGATTTATCCACTGAGCCATGGAAAGAGCTTAAACAATTGTTTTGTTCAATTATTACTAGCTTCACTGCCAAATTAGCTGTCAAAGTGAGTTTGTTAAGATATACTGTTCAATCAATAATTTTCAAGTTATATTTTATAGCAATGGGTTGAAATTTATATTCCAATTGTCCGTAGCTGGTTACGAGTCTGAATGATACAAAAACCATTTGCAAAAGTAATAAAATTAATAAGAAACAGGAAAATCTAATTACATCTAGTGTAGCCACAAACTTTAGGGCATGTTCAGAAGTACATTCTTTCAAACCATCATCTCAATGGCTTTATATTTCTTGGCATTCAAACACAAGAACTGAACAAATTGTAATGAACAGTATTTGTTTCTGAGGTTTACCAGACATGATGCCTATGTGTATATTGAACACACAACTTCAATCACGGATATTTTTGGCTACAAGATACAAAGGCAAGCTTTTATTCCTGCTGCATTACCAGTATTTAGTATTTGCAACAGAAGGTATGGCCCTTATACTGCTTAAGCAGCACGTACCAACTCCAAAGTATTTTATTCCAATTAGCTCCAATGCAAGATTGGCATTAACAAAGGAGTGAGAACAAATAAATCTTCTTCAGTACACTACAGCAGGCAGTCTTCAGCCAAATAATTAGGGCTCCAGGAAAATGTTCCTGAATGTCTTGCCTACCAATGTTGCCATTCTTTTTTTTTTTAAAGGAGTACATGAGCAGCTTCCACATGGTGCTTCCAATAGCATGTCTGAGAATGGGAACTTACAGTGCAAATAATCAAATTTACACTGATACTCTATGGTGTACCCTTTTGAAGCACCAACATGCTGCTCACCATGCTGCTAATGATTTGATGTTCCGTCGAGACCGCCTTGAAATCAGCACAACACAAACAGCGCACTACCATTACAAAGAAACAAATAACACAAATATTCCATCCCTGACAATGTGGATCCTGAACGTCATCTGCTTTTACACTAACTGCTATGGCGTCTCACTTCAACATAACACCACAAACTTACCCTGACCAACTTGGCATGAAGTGAAGAATAATCTGATCTTGTCTGATCCATTTGTTTTAATATACTTCTTCAAAGATGCAGATCTATTTGACAAACTGAACCTTTATAAACTATAAATACGGAAGTGAACCACTGTTTCAGAATGAGAGGGGAAATCTGCCTGGTTTTCATTTTCATGAGAAATGACAGAAAAATATCTGCACTGGAATAATTCCAAATCACTTGTAATCTTGTTTTTCTTTAAAAAAAATTCCAAGCTTTTATGATCTTGAAAAATATTCAAGACTCCCAAGTAAAATTATGCTTCTCTGAATTCGGTAAAAATACATTCTAAACATGCCAAGCCTTTGCCAAGTTTTCCTGAACAATCACTTAACCATCAGGTGTTAAGGTGATGCTTTAAAATATTGCAGAATATAGTGAAAAACAGAACTTATTTATTTCATGAATGAAAGAAAAAGACTATATAAATGAAATGCACTGCATTGTCCAAAGTGTATTAACATGTTCGTGCATGCATTAGCAGCAGAGGTCAGAAAAATATAACTGTCCCCAGGAAAATATCATTTTATGCACAATCCAATTATTTCAAAACATTAAACAGAATGGGTTTGAAAATATATTTGACCAAGATGTAGTGTTAATACACTGGGCAGATTGCAGAGGACCTTGCTACACTATGACCTTGTATCCATTACCTATCCTTAGTCTCAATGTTATGTTGTAGCAATAAAGATTAACATTTTACAAATGCAGAGTATCTGATTATATTAACCTTGCCATACATACACCACTCCAGAGGGAAAGATATAATGCCACAGTACTAGTTATGTGTGAATGCACTGAGCTTGAATATCACAATGAGCCATATCATCTCACCAGTCACTCTGCTGCCATTTCAATGAAACTAACCCACAATGTATGGTAGTAGGATATTAGATAAGTACCATTTGGTAAAAATGTTACATAAATTAACAAAGACATTCCTCAATTTAGCCACTATTTGGGTCATGAACTTGCCTGAATATCCTAAAAGTTAATTAACCATCTGTTCTAAGATTTTGAACCAAATTCCAACATTCCATGTGTGGTTTGGTACTAATTTTTTTTTTAAAGAAAACTGGATCTGGCTCCAAGGACCCTGGTTTAATTCCCAGGTTGCATCGAGTTAGCTAATCTCACACAGACCAACAATTGCAGCACTTTAATTGGCTTCAGCTTCCTTGGCTCGAGGAGCCATGATTCATGCTCCTGATTGCTACCCAGTGAATACTACTGGAGCATAACAGCAATAACAATGTGCACTGTGAACACAAAATCACCATTTACACTCATTTACTGTAACTAGCAAACCTTTATGGCACTGCTCACGTTAATTAGAGAATATGCTGTTTTAAACAGACAGGAAAATTATACCATGTAAAACACAATGTATTATTCCTCTGCTGGAGTGCAGGAATGTGTCCAATTAAGTGCAAAGTCTAATTGTTATTAAATAAAGACGAGGTTCATACAGATGTCAGTTAATAGACTGCAGGTATTATCTGGCTCCAATATTGTCTATCGCTGGAGTACTCCTTTGTTTCTTCACACTTTTCTTTGAAGTGTGTGACATAAATCACAGGATCTGGGAGTAGGAGAAATGTGGTCATAAGGTCTAGAAGCACTGGGTGGATAGTCCCAGAACCTGGAAGAATGGTCACCAGACCACTGGAATTCCTAAGTATCAAGATCTAGGAATACTGGGGAACAGGATACAAGCGTTCAGGACCAGCAGCATTCAGGGCAGATCAAAGTATGGCAGGTTTACCTATCATTGAAGGGGAGGAAATGCACTTTAATGCTGGCTGTCCACATTCATTAACTTACACAGCTATAATTAATTTGAATATTTACAAATAGATAGTGACATAATTAGCCTGCTTAACTTAAAAATTCACAAAATTCAATTCGTGTTTAAAAATTCTCCTGAGAAATCAGCTTTGTATGGCAATAAACAGGAAAAAAAAAAGATATTTAACACTTGCATAATGGAATTCTTCTTGTTTCTTCAATAGCTACATTTGCTCTCGCGTTGTTTCTGGCTTGGGCTCTTAAAATCTAAATGCTTGGTAATAGTTCAAGACGGCAGCTCACCATCACCTTCTCAAGGGCAATTAGGGAAAGCAATAAATGCTGGCCTTGCCTGTGTCGCCCACATCACGTGAATAAAAAAAAGCTCAGCTAACTTTCTGGATAAAACACCTCCATGAATCAGGAGTTTAACGCAGTGCGTACCCACACAAACAAAATTATTAAATCAGTTATCAAGATGTATATATGCAATGATTTATCCTATTTTGTCAACTAGATTCAAACAAGCAGACACCATCAATTTCAAGTATACAGTACATCTATTTTGTTTCAGCTGTGTATGTATGCATGCAGACAAAGAAATACATGCAGAAATTATGCCTCATGAATTGGAGGTATTCCAGTTTTTCGATTTATTTTATTATAAATGAAATGCAGAACTTATTTGGGGACACAAATACCTGTACAACTCCCTTTTAAAATTATTTATGGAATCAGATTTTACCACCTTTTCAGGTACAATGTTCCAGATCCTGACAATTTTCTGAGTAGAACAATTTCTCCTCATCTCCTCTCCAGATCTTTTGCCAATAATTTAAAATCTATGACCTCTGGTTATTGACTCACTCGCCAGAAGGAATAGTTTTTCTCTTTCTACTCAAGCAAGACCTCTCATCATCTTGAAAATCTCTATTCGGTCACCTTTTAACCTTCTCTGTTCCAAGGAGAACAGTCCTTACTTTTCCAACCTCTCCTCATAACTGAAGTCCCTCATCCCTGGTAACATCCTGGTAAACCTTCTCTGTATCCTTTCTACAGCCTTTACATCTTTCCTGAAGTGTGCCCAGAATTGTCCACAATACTCCAGCTGAGGCCTAACCAATGATTTATAAAGTTCTAGCATGATCTTTGCTTTTATATTCTATGCCTCTATTTATAAACCCAAGTAACCGATCTGCTTTTTTAATCACCTTATCAACTTGTCCTGCCACCTTTAAGGTTGTGTATATGGACACCTAGGTCTCTGCTCATCCACACTTGTCAAAATCATGCCATTTATAGTATAATGTCTTTCAATATTAGTCCTCCCAAAGTGCATCACTTGACACTTCTCTGCATTGAACTCCATCTGCCATGCTTCCGCCCATTTAACCATTCTGTCTATGTCATCCTGAAGTCTACAATTATCCTGATCACTATATACTACATTGCCAAGTTCTGTATAATCTGCAAACTTTGTAACGCTGCTCCCTACACCCGAGTCTAGGTCGTTTATAAAAATTTCAAAGAGCAATGGACCCAAAACTGACCCTTGGGGAGCACCACTGCAAACCACCTCCCAGTCTGAAGAACATCCATCCACCATCACCCCCTCTGCTTTCTGTCACAATTTATTCTGTTTATTTTGTTTAGCGACTCCAGGGGTTTTTCTTCAAAAAATTTAATATTTACTTTTTCAGAGTTTTACAGTTTATTATACAAAAGATGCTTAAACAATATTGAAGTTAACAGTGAAAGAAAATTGTAACTCTTAGTTTGCTGCTAAGTCCAGGAAAGTAGCTTGAACTGTGAAAACTGACCAGGTTATAACCTTTAACTTACATTTATGCAGCAAACATGAAAGGTTACCGAGTTAACTTGTCATCAGCCAAAAAGGAGAAACACACAGAGATGACTAAATTAACATGCATTGCACTAAAGGTTAAATCCCAAATTCCCATTCAGGCAAACAAGCATAGATTTAAATGTATCAAATTCACTGGAATGAAGACAAAGCTCCCTGACTCTCAAATCAATTCATAGATCTGAATTTATATAAATTCAATATACATTTGCCATGTTAATTCATGGTCCTTGGCTGCATTTTTATCACCAAATTCATGGCGATTACGTAACTGTAAGTTATCATTTAGTGTAGATGTCATAAATCAATGACAGAACTCACTGGTCAATGTCTGGCTGCAGTTCCACTGTCAGCAAAAAAATGTAAGGGAGGAGTCAAAAGTAAATAAAATCAAAGCATAAATTTCACAGTATATGTTAAAAAGCAGGTATTCTGAACTGAATTAAAAACTGTCTTCCAATCGATGATGTGATATACATCTAAAAACCTTAATTAGTTACTGCTTGATAATCGTGGCGATAAAGGGACAGCAAGACAAATATATAATTGTGAAAAATGCGAGCCTTTCTTTGGCTGATCACAAATGGTTTAGTTAAGAATAAGCTTCTTTATATTATTTGTGAGTTGCACTTTGTGGATCAGACAAATTAGAGATGGATTAATTGTGCTTCTGTGGCACAGTACATGAAAGAATTAATACCCAATACAAACAAAAATTGCTGCTGGATTGTCATAAAAATACCATTGAAAAGTTCTAGAGGGCTATTATCAAGATCTGAAGCCAAAAATAGTAGCCTTTGAGAGTCTGAGTAGCACAGCGGGCAACATGTCCTTTAACCTCTGAAGTCTTTGTTCCAACAGTCTGAGGTAGATTTGAACCAAGTGTACTGTCTGCCTGTTCCAAGTGTCCGAACCAAAATAAGTTTGGACAATCTAATCAGTTTTTGAATGGGCATAGGTCTGCAGCAGAAAACCATTAATTGGCACAAACCATCAAAATCCTTCAGATTAAGTTTAATGATGGCTGCTGTGGAAAATGGAAAAATCACACTGGTGCACTCTCCCAGCTAAAGCAGCGATACACAAAAGGGATAAATGGCACAGAAAGAAAAAAAAATTGCTCAGCCTTTTTAATCAACTTTGTCCCTTTACACGCAACAGCAGGTGTTTTCCAAGTTTGAAGTAGTTTCTGTAAACTTAAATGTGCACATGAATCATCTGCAAAGCTGAGAGCACATTGTAGCACAATTCACTCTTTCGCATGTTAACATTTGAAATTTTCATTTCCCAGCAGCACACATGGACAAGAGAGCCCCAGAAATAGGCCGCTCTGATATGGTTATTGCGTAGAATCACAAGTTTGATTTGCTGGATTGAAGAGTTGCCCCAAGTATGTTTAAGATAAAATATATCTCTGCAAGTGTTCAGAATATATTGGATTATTTGTTAAAAACTGGAGAGCAGAGAATTCAACTGCATCTATCTCAGGGTACAGTAGTGGTTATGTTACTAGGTTAGTAATGGGGAGAACGTGAGTTCTAATCCCACCATGGCAGTTTGAGAATTTGAATTCAGTTTAAAAAATCTGTCCAAAATGTGACTCCAGTTCTACACCAATCTGGTTGACTCTTAACTGCCCTCTGAGGTGGCCTTGCAAGCCACTCAACTGTATCAAAGCAGGGTAAAAAATGCCACTCTTGCTAACAACACCCACATCTTGAGAATTTTTTTTTAAATTTCTAATAACTGCCCAGGTACTGTGTCGCAAATTACACTTTTCCTACAAGTATCCAACATGGGCTCTACTCCCCTGCTATTTCTATCTCCCAGTTTAGAATATTTCTTTAAACTTTTCTTAGAACACTTCTCATTTTTAAACTTATATTGCTGATTCCAAACACATGCAAAGAACCATAGGGTGAAATTCCTAAACAAAACAAACCGGATAACATTCATTTTTCACTAATTAATTCTCACTAACAAAACTGCATTTTCAATAATCATTTATTTATCCTCTTATTTCTTCAAATGAATTCTTTTAGGTTGGTAAGCGCCATCTGTCCTTCAGAAATCCATGCTGACTGGTTCTGATTAGCTCAGATTTCTCCCAAGTGCTGAGTAATTTCATCCTAGACTCTAGAACTTTTTTTTTTATTCGTTCATGGATGTGGGCATCGCTGGCAAGGCCAGCATTAATTGCCCATTCCTAATTGCCCTTGAGAAGGTGGTGGTGAGCAGCCTTCTTGAACCGTTGCAGTCCACGTGGTGAAGGTATTCCCATGGTGCTGTTAGGGAGTGTGACCCAGCAACGATGAAGGAACGGCGATATATTTCCAAGTCAGGATGGTGTGCAACTTGATGGGGAACTTGGAGGTGATGGTGTTCCATGCGCCTGCTGCTCTTGTCCTTCTAGGTAGAAGAGGTCGCGGGTTTGGGAGGTGGCGCCGAAGAAGCCTTGGCGAGTTGCTGCAGTGCAGCTTGTAGATGGCGCACACTGCAACCACGGTACGCCGGTGGTAGAGGGAGTGAATGTTTAAGGTGGTGGATGGGGTGCCAATCAAGCGGGCTGCTTTGTCCTGGATGGTGTCGAGCTTCTTGAGTGTTGGAGCTGCACTCGTCCAGGCAAGTGGAGAGTATTCCATCACACTCCTGACCTGTGCCTTGTAGATGGTGGAAAGGCTTTGGGGAGTCAGGAGGGGAGACACTGGCCACAGAATTCCCAGCCTCTTGTTGCCACAGTATTTATGTGGCTTGTCCAATTAAGTTTCTGGTCAATGGTGTCCCCCAGGATGTTGATGGTGGGGGATTCGGCGATGGTAATGCCATTGAAACACAAGGGAGGTGGTTCGACTCTCGCTTGTTGGAGATAGTCATTGCCTGGCACATCTGTTACTTGACACTTATCAGCCCAAGCCTGAACGTCATCCAGGTCTTGCTGCATGCAGGCATGGACTGCTTCATTATCTGAGGAGCTGCGAATGGCACTGAACACTGTGCAGTCATCAGCGAACATTCCCACTTCTGACCTTATGATGGAGGGAAGGTCGTTGATGAAACAGTTGAAGATGGTTGGGTAGGTCACTGCCCTGAGGAACACGTGCAGCGATGTCCTGGGGCTGTGATGATTGACCTCCAACCACCACAACCATCTTCCTTTGTGCTAGGTATAACTCCAGCCAGTGGAGAGTGTTCCCCGATTCCCATTGACTTCAGTTTTACTAGGGCTCCTTGATGCAACAGTCGGTCAAATGCTGCCTTGATGTCTAGGGCAGTCACTCTCACCTCACCTCTGGAATTCAGCTCTTTTGTCCATGTTTGGACCAAGGCTGAAATGAGGTCTGGAGCCGAGTGATCCTGGCGGAACCCAAACTGGGCATCGGTGAGCAGGTTATTGGTGAGTAAGTGCCACTTGATAGCATTGTCGATGACACCTGCCATCACTTTTCTGATGATTGAGAATAGACTGATGGGCGGCAATTGGCTGGATTGGATTTGTCCTGCTTTTTGTCGACAGGGCAGTTTTCCACATTGTCGGATAGATGCCAGTATGGATGAGTATGACTTGATGCAGGATAAGATACAGGCAGCAGAGTTTTGGATGAGCTGAAGTTTCCCGAGAGTGGAAGATGGGAATCTGGCCAGAAAAGCACTGGAACAGTCGAGTCTGGAGGTGGCAAAGGCATGGGTATGGGTTTGAGAAGCAAATGGGGTGAGGTAGCGGCAATGTTAGAGGTAGAAACATGTGGTCTTTGCAATGGAAAGGATATGGGATCAGAACCTCAGTTTCAGGGTCAAATATGAAATTGAGGTTGGAAACTGCCTGGGTCAGCCTGAGGCAGTGACCAGCAAGGCGGATAAAATCGGTGGCAAGGCTACCGAGTTTGCTGCAGGGGACAAAGATGATGACTTCTCCCTTACTACTGCTTAGTTGGAGGAAATTGCAAGTGATCCAACACTAGATGTTAAACAAGCAGTCTAATAACACAGAGGCACTGCAGGGATTGAGACAGTTGGTGGAAAGGTAGAGATGGGTGTCGTCAGTATACACATGAAAGCTGACCTGGGTGTCTGAAGATGATGTTGTCGAGGGGCAGCATATAGATGAGAAAGAAGAGGGGGCCTTTGGAGGCTATGGTACAGAAACTTGAAGAGAAGTCATTGTTGGAGATGTTGCTGGCTATGATTTAATAGGCGAGAGAGGAACCAAGTGAGGGCAATACCTCGGAGCTGGACAACGAAGGAAAGTCTTTGGAGGAGAATGGTGTCGTTGCCCATGCCAAGGGCTGCAGAGGTCAAGGAAGGATAATGCTCCACAGTCACAGAGGATGTAATTTGTGAATTTGTTAGGACTTTCAGTGTTGTAGCAGGCACAGAAACCAGATTGGAGATTCAAACAGGAAGTTGTGGAGAGGAAAGGGTGGTTGGAGATGCGAAGGTATTTTGTAAGGACAGATGAGTCAAGGGTGTTTTTTTGGGCAGGGATGTGATGACACCAGTTTTGAAAGGGAGAGGGACAGTAACCGAGGAGAGGGAACCTTCTAAAATGTCAGCTAATATGGGGGCCAGCAGTTTACTGGGAATGGGGTCAAGGGAGCATGAACAAGATGAGCTCAGAGAGAGCATATGTTGAGTTGGGAGAGAAACTAGAGAGACGGATCCAAGGTCGGAGATGGCCATGTCAGTAATCAAAACCAAGGGAATAAAGAGGCCACAGGAGATGGCATGGTCAAGAGGGTGACTGTGAATAGGGAAAAAAATTCTACTCATCCTCCCCCACCCGCCTTGCTTTTTGGCAATTATCTTAAATCGGTGTCCTCTGGTTGCCAACCCTATTGCCACTGTTAATAGTTTCTTATTTACTCCATCAAAAACCCTCATAATTTTGAATGACTGCATTAAATCTTCACTTAAAAGAAGTCCCTCATCCCTGGTACCATTCTGGTAAATCCAGATAAATTTGAATATTCCGTTGGTTTTCTTTAAGACTGCAGCAACAAGGGTCGTAAACTAATTATGTAAGTACAGGAAACTCTTGTTTAACCAGCACCTAAATTCTCTCTTAACCGTCAAAAATCATCCGCCGAAAACTCCTCTCAAATAACCGGCAATGTTGCCGAGTCCGATTCCGAGTCTCCCGCGAACGCCGAGTACTCCGAAACTCCTCTCAAATAACCGGCAATGTTGCTGAGTCCGAGTCCGAGTCTCCCGCGAACGCCGAGTTAGTCAGTGGGGCTAGTTCTCCAAAGTGCCACTACTCGGCCTCCTGGTGCTGTCGGAAGTCCGAACACTGCAGTAACAGGAGTCTGATTCTCCCGCGTTGCCGGGAGTCTCTTCTGATCGGCCATTTTGCTGTGTGTCTCCCACGCTGCTGGTAGTCTCTTCCTAGCCACCATTGTTCTGTGTGTCTTTCCATCTTCATCGGCAATTATCTCCTCCATCTTGCATTATGGAATTCCCAAAAGCTGGTCCAAGCAAAAGGAAGAGAGTGGTCTTAACTTTAAAACAGAAAATCGAGATATGCCAACGACTAGAAAGGGGAGAGGAGCGTATCAACATTATGAATGAATTCAAAATCGGTTCGTCAACAATCTACGACATCAAATCGCAGAAGGATAAGCTGCTCAAGTTTTATTCAAGCTCGGAGACATCTAAGAGTGTAGAGAAATGGCGTACGCTTCGTAAACCTAAGCTTGAAGAGCTGGATACCGTGCTTTATGAATGGTTTTCTCTTAAGCGTTCAGAGGGTGTTCCAATTTCCGAACCCACGCTAATCGAGAAAGCGAAGGATTTCTACGAAAGGATGGAGCTCACTGACAAGTGTGCTTTCTCCGAGGGATGGCTAACGTGCTTCAAGTTACGGCACGGGATACGACGACTCGATATTTCCGGGGAGAAGAAATCAGCTGATCACGACGCCGCAGAAGAATACTGCGATTATTTCAATCGGATTGTGCAGCAACATGATTTGTCGCCAGCACAGATATACAATGCCGATGAAACTGGCTTGTTTTGGAGGTTTTTGCCAGAATCAACGCTTGCTGGGGCTAGTGAGGCTAATGCTTCAGGTTACAAGAAAAATAAAGATCGTGTAACCGTGCTAACATGTGCGAACGCCGCTGGATCACACCGGGTTAAACTTCTTGTTATCGGGAAGTATAAAAATCCCCGTGCATTTAAAAATGTGAGGCACTTACCTGTTGAGTACAAAGTTCAAAAAAATGCTTGGATGGATAAGGAAATCTTCTCCGATTGGTTCCATCATATTTTTGTTCCATCTGTGAGGGAACATTTCCGTAAAATAGGGAAACCTGAAGATAGCAAATGCATTTTATTGCTTGATAATTGCAGAGCCCATCCGCATGAATCCGAGTTGGTTTCGGGAAATATTTTCACCATTTATTTGCCACCAAATGTAACTTCTCTCATCCAAGCCATGGACCAGGGCGTTATCCAAAATCTGAAGTGTCATTACAAGAAAGACTTCCTACGTAAACTGATAAGCCAAGATGACAATATTCAAGAATTTCAGAAGGAATACAATATTAAAGATGCC
This sequence comes from Squalus acanthias, assembly GCA_030390025.1. NCBI lineage: Eukaryota > Metazoa > Chordata > Chondrichthyes > Squaliformes > Squalidae > Squalus > Squalus acanthias. The sequence goes on from CM059438.1 coordinate 89,164,101, forward strand.
ATCTATAATGTTGCACGTTCCTGGAACTTTGTGAAAGGTCACACTCTGAGGCAAGCCTGGCGCAAATTGTGGCCTTCTGTAATGTTTGCTGAAGGTTCTTCTTCAGAGGAGGAATTTCATGGGTTCAATGTTCGTCCCAAGAAGAGTACAATAATGGAAATGGTTGGCATGGTGAAAAATGCAGGCCCAGCAAACCCTCTACATCACCTCAGTGAAAGTGATATCGAGCAGTGGGTTGCTGCAGATAGAGAAGTTGGTGTTGTGCATATGCTAAGTGATGATGAAATAATTGAGAATGTTTTGAATCCAAAGAAAGAAAAAGAAAGTGAGATGGAAAGTGAAGAGGATGATATTTCTGAAGAAGAGAAGATTTCTTGGGCTAAAGCTGCAGAAGGATTTTCTTCAATCCTCAAATTTGCTGAAAGGCAGACTTGCTACTCTGCCCAAGAAGTTATGCAACTCCATATTCTGCATTCCACGTTTCTACAGAAAAGGCAAGAGTCCACTAAGCAAACCGACATCCGCAACATGTTTAAGAAAGCTTCCAAAAGAGTCGAAGCAGCGGAAGTGCCTGAAGAATCTGTGGAACTGCATGATTCTGATGACCCAGCTGGCACGGATATTTCTGATGAACCAGATGACTCGGAATAAGTGTACAGTCAACTACAGTACTGTATACAGTCGTTTATAAGTTTTGTTTTACTGTTAAGTAATTAAAGAGTTATGGATTACCCTCAACTGGCAGTACTGTACTTAATCCAGCATCTTCCACAACATTCTGTAGGTGAGTACCCAAATACTGTATACTGCACATTTCTTGATTTTTTTATTTTTCTTTGTTAAAAATAGCCTCGGTAGATATAACTCTCCGTTATCTGGAACTTTCGATCAACCGGCACCACGCCGGTCCCGGATACCAAAGAGTTTCCTGTACCACATTTCTGGTGGAAAATGAAGTAATCCCAGCCGGTACTATCCAATTCATTCCCACTGATGTTAGGATGTCCTCAGCTTTCAATGCATTTTTTAAATAATAAACTTTTGTATCTGTAAATATAAATATGAGTAGCAATGTGAAATCTATAGCTTATGACAAAACTCTTAATAATTCATTTGTGACTTTAACTGATTTGCTTCCTGGAATGTGCACACAACATTCAGTATTAAAAGGGTTAAAATCGTTAAAACAACATATCATTCATACTAACTCCTTCCCGTCAAATCAAGTCTAAAAAAGGCAGTATCGGGCTCATATAGCATTCATCATCCTTCTCCTTTCTTAGAATTCAAGCGTCATCAAGATGACTCTTCTGCCGATGTGGTTACAACATGGTTTGGCAAATTCTACTAAAAGACTATTCTTGCACTCAAGGCTCCAAAAGCCCTTAATTTTTATTTAAGAGTGTCTACTAAAAAGATTAAAATTAGTTCCTCCAATAGCTCAATTGGTAAATGTGTATGTAACCGAGCTAAGTAGACCAGGAAGGTTTCAAGTACGATTGTGGGTCTAAAGCTGCAGTAACCACAACTGAATCACATTTACCTTGCAAAAAATGTCTGGTAGATCTTCCCAAAACTGCTGGCCTATGTGGGTGTTAAAACGTGATTAAATTTGCTGAAGCATTTCGGGTTGTGAAAATTAGACGTGGGTATGGTAGTGGTTATGTTCCTGGTCCAGTAATCCAGAAGCCTGCACTAATAATTCCGAGAACACGAGTTCAAATCCCACCATGGCAGTTTGAGAATTCAGTTTATAAAGCTGGCCTAATCTTAGGCATCACTCACTCACTCTCCTTTATAATGTATTTTCAATGACAAACCACAAAATAAAATCGAATATAATCCAAGGTGAGCAACATACACAAACGGATAACTAAAATCTTGTTTGCACTGCAGCAAGCAAAGTATGCATGAAATAATTTTGTTTCAAGAATCAACCCACGCTACAACACTAAGCAGCAACTTGCAATCACAGCAAGTTAGGAGTCAATTGCAATCTCTTTTAAACATGTAAATAATTATTTAGCAGTATATCGACTGTTGCATCAGCCATTTCACACTTTGCAAAACTAAAGCAAGCACTGGCTGCTAGTTACAACATAACTTTCAGATATTTATTATTTTCCTTTATAGGTAATTGCTTGGCTTCGATTTCAAAATGTAAACTTCAATATTTATAGCACTTGCATAATGCATTCCTGGCTCAGTTTAACTAAAGACTACCTCACCATTTCTGTCTGATAAATGCCGAGATAAAATTTAGCTGTGGCCTCGTCGAGTTAACGGAGTAATATTCTGACTTAAAACCTAGCTGTTGCAGCATCATATTGGTTTAGAGATACAGATTTTATTATTATACCTCAGGTAACTGTCCATTAAAAAGTTAAGCAGTCCAATAGCATACTTTTAAAATTCTGAGAATGAATGGGTGCCTTATTTATTAATGAGAAGTCGCACAACACCAGGTTATAGTCCAACTGTTTTATTTAAAATTACGAGCTTTCGGAGCTCCGCTCCTTCTTCAGGTAAAGGTACAGTGAGGGAATCGATTACACAGTATATACACACAGAGAACAATTTGTCTGCAGAGATACAATCTGTTAGGGAGGCATTACATCAAAGACACATCAGAGTACAGCTAAGACAATGAGGTGGGTCACAGGGGGTCCAACGTGTCAAATGCTGCCGTCTGCAGTTAAGCTTTTAACTTTTTTTTTTTTAAAACTGGAAAAACAGACAATGATGTTGAGTCACGTTCTGTAGCGTGACATGAACCCGAGATCCCTATTGAGGCCGTCCTCATGGGTGCGAAACTTGGCTATCAGTTTCTGCTCGATGATTTTGCGTTGTCGTGTCTCGAAGGCCGCCTTGGAGAACGCTTACCCGCAGATCCGAGGCTGAATGTCCTTGACTGCTGAAGTGTTCCCCGACTGGGAGGTAACAATCCTGTCTATATATGCTTTGCTGATTTGTATTCCTTCACTTTACCTGACGAAGGAGCAGCGCTCAGAAAGCTCGGTGATTTCAAGTAAAACTGTTGGACTATAACCTGGTGTTGTGCGACTTCTCATTTTTATTTATTAATACACAGTTAATGTTCTAAATTTACTGTCAAAACTCGGTTTCTCCTTTTTTCCCTAAAAGAAAAGTACAATTGGTATTATGGATCCAACAACTCACTTGAGAAGCATGTCCAACATCAATGGGGAAACACAGGTCAGCAAAATAAAGCTGCAAGTTCAAGATTTTTGTGTAACACAATTTACATCGGATCTATAGCACAGAAACAGGCCATTCGGACCAACTGGTTTATGCTCCACACGAGCCTCATCCCACCATTCTTCATCTAACCCTATCAGCATACCCTTCTATTCCTTTCTCCCTCATATGCTTATCTAACCTCCCCTTAAACGCATCCATGCTGTTCGTCTCAACTACTCCTTGTGGTAGCAAGTTCCACATTCTTACCACTCTATGGGGAAACAACTTTCTCTTCAATTCCCTGTTGGATTTATTAGTCATGATGTGGAGATGCCGGCGTTGGACTGGGGTGGACAAAAATGAGAAGTCGCACAACACCAGGTTATAGTCCAACAGATTTATTTAATTTTACAAGCTTTCGAAGCAGTTCGCTCCTTCGTCAGGTAAGTTAGCAATGAGAGAATCTCCCAGAATTCACAATTTAAACCCAGACAAAATCTATTCACATTATTCCCTACAACAAAGAGCACAGCCAAGACAATGAGATGTGTCCCAGGGGGTCCAACGTGTCAAACCACCTGCTGGCTGCATATCCTGTCAATTTGTGTTCTTGTGTTAGTCCCTTTTAAAAAAAAAACACCTGGGAAGACCGGCCATGATGTCAAGTCACGTTCTGTATCGTGACATGAACCCGATATCGCGATTGAGGCCATCCTCATGAGTGCGAAACTTGGCTATCAGTTTCTGCTCTATGATTTTGCGCTGTCGTGTATCTCGAAGGCCGCCTTGGAGAACGCTTACCCGCAGATCCGAGGCTGAATGCCCCTGGCTGCTGAAGTGTTCCCCGACTGGGAGGCAACCCTCCTGCCTGGCGATTGTTGCGCGGTGTCCGTTCATACGTTGTCTCAGTGTCTGCATGGTCTCGCGCCAGCAGGTGGTTTGACACGTTGGACCCCCTGGGACACATCTCATTGTCTTGGCTGTGCTCTTTGTTGTAGGGAATAATGTGAATAGATTTTGTCTGGGTTTAAATTGTGAATTCTGGGAGATTCTCTCATTGCTAACTTACCTGACGAAGGAGCGAACTGCTTCGAAAGCTTGTAAAATTAAATAAATCTGTTGGACTATAACCTGGTGTTGTGCGACTTCGGATTTATTAGTGACTGTCTTATATTTATAACCATTAGTTTTGGTCACCCCCACAAATGGAAACATTTTCTCCATTTCTACCCTAACAAACCCTTTCATTATCTTAAAGACCTCTTATCAGGTCACCCCTCAGCTTTCTCTTTTCTAAACAGCCCAGTCTGTTCAATCTTTTCTGATAGAAGAACTGAGAGGTTATACCTATCATCCTTGAGACTCTTTTTTGCACCTTTTCCAATGCCTCTATATCCTTTTTATAATATGGAGACCAGAACTGTGCACAGTACTCCAAGTGTGGTCTAACCAAGGTTCTATACGCGAGTGTCCTCAACTCCATCCCGCAGCATGCTACCCGCCACCATCTCAGCACAACCCCAGCCCGGCATGAGGTTGAAAAGGCCATCCGACAACTTAACAACAACAAGGCCTCAGGAGCAGATGGAATCCCTATCAAGGCACTAAAGCATGGCGGAGAAGCACTACTGGCGCGAATTCATGAACTCATTTCTCTTATCTGGAAGGAGGAGAGCATGCCAGGGGATTTCAGAGATGCCGTAATTGTGACCATCTTCAAGAAAGGTGTCAAGTCCGACTGCGGTAATTACAGAGGAGTTTCCCTGCTGTCTGCCACAGGGAAAGTCATCACAAGAATCCTCCTCAATCACCTTCTCCCAGTGGCCGAAGAGCTCCTCCCAAAGTCGCAATGCGGATTCCTCCCACTAAAGGGGCACAATGGACATGATGTTCACCGCACGTCAATTACAAGAGAAATGCAGGGAACAGCACCAACCGCTGTACATGGCCTTCTTTGATCTCACAAAGGCCTTCGACACTGTCAACCGGGAGGGATTATGGAATGTCATCCTCAAATTCGACTGCCCTCAAAAGTTTGTCACCATCCTCTGCCTGCTTCACGACGACATGCAAGCCGTGATCCTGACCAACGGTTCCACCACAGACCCAATTCTCGTACGGACCGGGGTCAAGCAAGGCTGTGTCATCGCACCAACGCTCTTCTCGATCTTCCTTGCTGCAATGCTCCAGCTCACCCTCAGTAAGTTCCCCGCTGGAGTGGAGCTAATTTACAGAACGGGAAACTGCTCAACCTCCGTCGCCTCCAGTCCAGATCCAAGGTCGTCCCATCCTCTGTCGTCGAATTACAGTATGCAGACGATGCTTGCGTCTGCACTCACTCGGAGGTCGAACTCCAAACCATCGTCAACACCTTCACCGAAGCGTACGAGAGCATGGGCCTTACACTAAACATCCGTAAGACAAAGGTCCTCTACCAACCTGCCCCCGCCACACAGTACTGCCCCCCGATTATCAAAATCCACGACAAGGCCTTGGACAACATGGACCACTTTCCATACCTCGGGAGCCTACTGTCAACAAGGGCAGACATCGACGACGAAGTCCAACACCGCCTTCAGTGTGCCAGTGCAGTCTTCGGTCGCCTGAGGAAGAGAGTGTTTGAAGACCAGGACCTCAAACCCGGCACTAAGCTCATGGTCTACAGAGCAGCAGTGATACCCGCCCTGCTGTGTACCTCAGAGATATGGGCCGTGTACAGCAGGCACCTCAAAGCACCAGAGAGGTACCACCAACGCTGCCTCCGCAGGATCCTGCAAATTTATTGGCAGGATAGGCGCACCACCGTCCGTCTTCTCGCTCAGGCCAACATCCCCAGCATCGAAGCTTTGACCACGCTCGATCAGCTCTGATCGACGGGCCACATCGTCCGCATGCCCGATACGAGACTCCCAAAACAAGCGCTCAACTCGGAGCTCCGGCATGGCAAGAGAGCCCCAGGTGGGCAGAGGAAACGCTTCAAGGACACCCTCAAAACCTCCTTGAAAAAGTGCAACATCCCCACTGACACCTGGGAATCCCTGGCCCAAGACCGCACAAAGTGGAGGAGAAGCACCTGGGAAGGCGCTGAACACCGAGTCTCTTCGCCGGGAGCAAGCGGAAGCCAAGCACAAACAGCAGAAGGAGCGCACGTCAACCCAAGCACCTCACCCACCCGCCGCCCCACCTGTGACAGAGACTGTAGGTTCCGCATTGGACTCATCAGTCACCTGAGAACCCATTCTTAATGTGGAAGCAAGTCATCCTCGGTTCCAAGGGACTGCCTAAGAAGAAGATACAAGTTTAACATAACTTCTCTGCTTTTGAATTCTGTTCCTCTAGAAATGAACCCCAGTGCTTGGATTGCTCTTTTTATGGCCTTATTAACCTGCATCACTACTTTTAGTTATTTGTGTATCTGTACCCCTAGATCCCTTTGTTCCTCTACCCCATTTGGACTATAATCCAAGCAGTATGTGGTCTCCTTATTCTTAAATTGAGGGATGTCAGTGCTGGAGAATGGAACTTTTCCATTTCTCATACCAACTACTCAGAGTGAGTGTGCCAACTTTAACCAAATCATGGGCAGTTTCTGTTATGGACCGTCATCTGCTAAGAACTGCCTAAAGTCATTTCAAGTAAAACCTTTATGTCAGAAAAATTAAAATTTCATGCCATCATGCTAAACTGGATCAGAACCCAAGGTCCAGAGGAGAAAAAAAAAGTTAACTAATTATCAATCTAGTCCCCATAATTTAGAATTGTAAAGTGTTTAAAATTCTAATATTTAAAGGCTGTTTTAGTCTTAAATAGTTTGTTAATAATTTAGGTTATCTATTTGCTTGAAAATAGAACATTGGACAATGGAGTGTGCTGCAAGATCAGAATCTGAGCAAGGAGTTTGAATGACCTAAATCTGCCGAGGTCTCGCGCTTATTATAAGGTGAGCGAGAGCGGCTGGAGAGCGCGAGACCTCGGCGGGTGATTTAAAGGGTGAGCGAGAGCGGCTGGAGAGCACGAGACCTCGGCAGATTGAAAGGGTGAGCGAGAGCGGCTGGAGAGCGCGAGACCTCGGCGGGTGATTTAAAGGGTGAGCGAGAGCGGCTGGAGAGCGCGAGACCTCGGCGGGTGATTTAAAGGGTGAGTGGGGGCTACAACGGACCGGTGAGTGTAAAGAAGTAAAAAGTAATCGAAGTGTGACGTCACCAGAAGGCAGGTTAGTGATTGGTTGGTGAGTATTTCTCGCTTTTTTCCCCAAACTTGGGCGTCTAAATTTAAGTGCCTTGGTGTAGATTAAAAGATATACGTATTCCAAATTTTAAAAAACTAATTAATTAATTGAGATGGGAGACCAGGCAATGTGTTGTTGTTGTTGCATGTGGGAGCTGGTGGACACCATTCAGGTCCACAGCGACCACATCTGCAGCAAATGTTGGTTGCTTGAGGAACTTTGGCTCAGAATTGATGGGCTGGAGTCCGAGCTTCGGACACTGCGACACATTAGGGAAGGGGAGCGTTACCTGGACACTAAGTTCCAGGAGGCAGTCACACCCACTAGAGTCATTACTTCCAATTTGGCCCATGGTCAGGGACAGGAGGGTGTTACGACAAGCGAGGCAGGTATTGGGATCCAGGAGGTAGTGATGGAGGAGCCTCAGCCCTTGGCCTTGTCCAACAGGTACAAGATTCTTGCTCCCTGTGTGGACAAGGGCAGGGACTGCAGGGAGGATGAGCAATCTGACCACAGCACCATGGTAAAGGGAGCCATTCAAGTCGGGGGGGGGGGGGGGGAGGAGTAAAAAGAAATGTTGTTGTGATAGGGGACAGTATAGTTAGGGGGATAGATACTGTTCTCTGTAGCCGAGAGCGTGAGGCTCAAAGGCTGTGTTGCCTGCCAGGGTTAAGGACATCTCCTCTGGGCTGGAGAGGAACTTGGAGTGGGAGGGGAAAGATCCAGTTGTCATGGTCCACGTAGGTACCAATGACATAGGTAGGACAAAGAAAGAGGTTCTGCTGAGGGAGTATGAGCAGCTAGGGGCTAAATTAAAAAGCAGAACCACAAAGGTAATAATCTCTGGATTACTACCTGAGCCACGAGCGAATTTGCAGAGGGTAAATAAGATCAGAGAAATGAACGAGTGGCTCAAATACTGGTGTGGGAGAAATGGGTTTCGATTTGTGGGGCACTGGCACCAGTACTGGGATAAGAGGGAGCTGTAACGTTTGGATGGGCTTCACTTGAACCATATTGGGGCTAGAGTCCTGCCGAATCGAATAACTAGGGCTGTAAACGAAGTAGTGGGGGGGGGGCGGGGGTTCAGGTGAGCAGGAATTTAAAAAGTCAATCAGAAATGAGAAAACAATAGTGCAGGATAGATTTAGGGGAAATAATAACCAGAGTGTGACAGGAAGGGACAGAATGTTTAAAAATAAGAGTGCAACAGAAAATGGGCCAAAACAAGGAGAAATTATAAAAAGACAAAGTTAAAAGCTCTATATCTGAATGCACGCAGCATTCATAAGATAGATGAGTTGATGGCACAAATAGATACAAATGGGTCTGATCTGATCGCCATTACAGACACGTGGTTGCAAGGTGACCAGGGCTGGGAACTGAATATTCCAGGGTATTTGACAATTTGGAAGGATAGACAGAAAGGAAAGGGAGGTGGGGTGGCTTTGTTAGTAAAGGATGGGATCAGTGCAGTGTTGAGAAGTGATATTGGCTCAGAAGATTAAGATGTAGAATCGGTTTAGGTGAAGATAAAAAATAATAAGGGGAAAATGTCTCTGGTGGGCGTAGTCTGCAGGCCCCCAAACAGTAGCAATACTGTTGGACAGAGTATAAAACAACAAATAATGGAGGCCTGTAAAAAAGGTACAGTAATAATCATGGGTGATTTTAATCTCCATATTGATTGGACAAATCAAATTGGCCATGGTAGCCTTGAGGAGTTCATGGAGTGTATCCGGGATGGTTTCCTCGAACAGTATGTAATGGAACCAACCAGGGAGCAGGCTATTTTGGATCCGGTACTGTGTAATGAGACAGAATAAATAAATGATCTCATAGTAAAGGATCCTCAAGGTAAGAGTGATCATAACATGGTTGAATTTCAAATTCAGTTGGAGGGTGAGAAAGTTGTATCTCAAACCAGTGTCCTGATCTTAAACAAAGGCAATTACAATGGCATGAGGGCAGAACTGGCTAAAGTGGACTGGAAAAATAAATTAAAAGGTAAGACAGTTGAAGTGCAGTGGCGGACATTTAAGGAGATATTTCATAACTCTCAACAGAAGTATATTCCAGTGAGAAAGAAAGATTTTGAGAGAGGGGAGCACTATCCGTGGCTAACTAAGGAAGTAAAGGATGGTATCAAATTGAAAACAAAGGCATACAATGTTGCCAAGATTGGTGGGAGGCCAGAGGATTGGGAAATTTTTAAAAACGAGCAAAGGATGACTAAAAAAGAGAGAGATGAACTATGAGAGTAAACTGGCAAGAAATATTAAAACAGATAGTAAGAGCTTCTACAGGTATATGAAAAGGAAGAGAGTAGCTAAAGTAAACGTTGGTCCCTTAGAGGATGAGAATGGGGAATTAATAATGGGGAACGGAGAAATGGCAGAGACTCTGAACAAATATTCTGTATCTGTCTTCACGGTAGAAGACACTAACAACATCCCAATAATGGATAATCAAGGGGCCACAGGGAGGGGGTAACTAAAGACAATCACTATCACGAAGGAAAAAGTACTTGGTAAAATAATGGGACTAAAAGACGACAAGTCCCCTGGACCAGATGGCCTGCATCCCAGGGTCTTAAAAGAAGTGGCTGCAGAGATAGTGGATGCATTGGTTGCAATATACCAAAATTCCCTGGACTCTGGAGAGGTCCCAACGGATTGGAAAACCGCAAATGTCACACCCCAATTTAAGAAAGGAGGGAGACAGAAAGCAGGAAACTATAGACCAGTTAGCCTAACATCTGTCGCTGGGAAAATGCTGGAGTCCTTCATTAAGGAAGCAGTAGCAGGGCATTTGGAAAATCATAATGCAGTCAAGCAGAGTCAGCATGGTTTTATGAAAAATTTGCTGGAGTTCTTTGAGGATGTAATGAGCAGGGTGGACAAAGATGAGCCAGTGGATGTGGTGTATTTGGATTTCCAGAAGGCATTCGATAAGGTGCCACATAAAAGCTTACTGCATAAGATAAGAGCTCACGGAGTTGGGGTAACATATGAGCATGGATAGAGAATTGGCTAACTAACAGAAAGCAGAGAGTCAGGATAAATAGGTAATTTTCCGGTTGGCAAATGGTAACTAGTGGGGTGCCACAGGGATCGATGCTGGGGACTCAACTACTTACAATATACATTAAATGACTTGGATGAAGAGACCGAGTGTAATGTAGCCAAGTTTGCAGATGATACAAAGATGGGTGGGAAAGCAAGTTGTGCAGAGGACTCAAAGAATCTGCAAAGGGATATAGACAGGCTAAGTGAGTGGGCAAACATTTGGCAGATGGAGTATAATATGGGAAAGTGCGAGGTTATCCACTTTGGCAGGAAAAATAAAAAAACTAATTATTATTTAAATGGAGAGAGATTACAAAATGCTACAGTTCAGAGGGACCTGGGGGTCCTTGTGCATGAAACACAAAAAGTTAGCATGCAGGTACAGCAATTAATCAAAAAGGCAAATGGAATGTTGGCCTTTATTGCAAGGGGGTTGGAGTATAAAAGCAGGGAAGTCCTGCTGCAACTGTACAGGGTATTGGTGAGACCACACCCTGAGTTCTGCGTACAGTCTTGGTCTCCTTATTTAAGTAAGGATATTCTTGCATTGGAGGCAGTTCAGAGACGATTCACTTGGTTAATTCCAGAGATGAGGGGGTTGACTTATGAAGAAAGGTCGAGCAGGTTGGGCCTATACTCATTGGAATTTAGAAGAATGAGAGGTGATCTTATTGAAACATAAGATACTGAGGGGGCTCGACAAGGTAGATGCAGAGAGGATGTTTCCCCTCGTGGGGAAATCTAGAACTCGGGGGCATAGTTTCAGAATAAAGGGTCGCCCTTTTAGAACTGAAATGAGGAGGAATTTCTTCTCTCAGAGGGTCGTAAATCTGTAGAATTCTCTGCCCCAGAGAGCCGTGGAGGCTGGGTCATTAAATACATTTAAGGTGGAGATAGACAGATTTTTGCAAGATAAGGGAGTGAAGGGTTATGGGGAGCGGGCGGGGAAGTGGCTTTGAGCCCAAGATCAGCCATGATCTTATTGAATGGCGGAGCAGGCTCGAGGGGCCAAATGGCCTTTTCTGCTCCTATTTCTAATGTTCTTATAAGCGATCAGTTAATTTTCATCTTCACAGACAAATTTATGTTCTTTTGAATTGATGTTTCAGAATTTATTGATAGTAAGAGCATATCTCCCATATTTCTTGCTGCAAATCAGCAAATGTTTTATAGAATACAATGCACTCCCATTAATATTTAACTGGGGGAGTGGGATATCCCTTTTCTAACAGACTTCAAGGGATTGCTTTGAGAAAGCTACAAGCTAAGTTGAAGCTATGTTTAACTCAGTTGTCCCTTTTAAGGCCACAAAGTATACTTGGGGGTGGGGTGGGGTGGAGTGCTCTGAACAAGCACATTTGGAGATCTATTTGAAGTTCATTTGTTTTGCTGAGGGAAGTTAAGATTTTTCAGTTATGATTTGCTCCTGTTTTATTAATGAGATTTGAACCAATCAGGTACAAGTGTAACATGTTCATGTGTGGTGGGTATGTTAGATACAGTATATATATATATATATATATATATATATATATATATATATATTTATTTTAGCCAATTTCCTGTAGCATCACTCACCATAAATCAGATTTATTTTTAAATATATTGTTATGCTACTCAAGTGGAACTGTGTTCACGTTGGTCTATCCCGTTAAAAGTGCCAAGTCCAATTGTTGCAAATCCTAAGGTTAAATGCTGTTGATAGATTGGCAGATGCAGGTAAATTTCTGGCTCCAAATCGAAAGCAACCCATATAAAATGGCTACATGTATCCCTTCTAAAAAAAAGCCTTTGACACTTGTGTGACTGATCGGTGCTAGACTCGAGGCTTTTATGGACAGACAAGCCATTGTCTTTGCTCTGTGGCTCATGTGGCTTTGCTCACAATCAGAGGATATGCTGTTAAAAATAATAGATTAGCAACAATGTTTGACAGGGAAACTGTTAGAGGAGGTAACTATAAGGGTGTGAAGTGTGAGCTGTATGCAAAACGTAATAGATTACTGGTAAATCTTCCGTTGTGTTGCTCACAGCAAGTCCTGTGCCTGTCTGAGTTTTGCGCTTCTCCAATTCTGACCCGATGTCTCCGTTTCCATCTCAATGCCAATATCCTACATGCTAGATCTAAGATACAAAGCAGTAATTCAACTGAATTGTTCTGGCAACATTAACATTAAGAACAAAATTCAAGGGGCCTAGGAACAAGTCAGCAGAACCCCAAAACTGAATTAGTCCCTTAAATTCACAATAATGTTTTGCTGTTCTTCATTCAACCAAGTGTATACTAGAAAATCTTTCATTTTGTGCATTTAAAAGTAGTTTTAGAATATGAAGAGGTATTTGACTTTAGTTTACTTATAAGCTTTCTTGGTTAAAAACTTGGAGATAATTATCTTTTTCTTAAACTATTCATTGGAATCACTGAAATTAAAACTGCTACAAAAATAATAGGTTTTGGAGTAGTTTATTTGTGAATATGTATTTCCAACTTTTTTCACTGTTGGGTTGTGTGCAATGAAAAGTTAACAAAGATGACAGTGGTAACTTGATAGCTAGCAGCATATGATGAGCACTACATTCTCTCTAGACACAATCCAAGTTAATAAGCACAAAATCTATCATTGTAAAGCTGGATGTTTTTCCACGTGGTCATAATATAAAAATTTCACATGCTCACCAATCTTGAATCTTACTGAAATCCTAGCGACAGCACTGCAGTTTTTGTTGTTTGGAGTATTATTGAAAAAACATTAATTTAAAGTGTTTCTACATCACAAGTACTCTATCACAAGGTAGTAATGCACTACTCAAAAGGCCACAACCAGTGTATAAATGAAAAATCTCTGATCATGTAGCAGCTAAGATTATTGTATTGAGCATGCTGATTTACAACTTTCTGGAATTAATACATTCTCGTCATCAGATGCAAGCAATCAGAAACAATACTGGACCCCCCAATCCTATTGTACAACATAGCTGTTGCTGCCATCGTGCAAAAACTATCATGGCGGACAGCAGATGTGATTATTTTGAAGTATTACAAACATACAAACATCAACTAATATTACCACAATACATCATACAATACAAAGGGCCATAAAATCATCAGGGATTCAACTGCAAGTTATTTCTTGATTAACTTGTACTCATGCTGTTACAACTGTTAATTAATTTAATCATCGTAATCAGAACATCAATGGCAGAGGCAGTCAGTGTTCTGAATGATAGATACACAAGAATAAATTAACCCTCAAAAGTTAAAGAAGGCATTTAAAAATATACCCAGGAATAATTTCAAAGCAATTGTGTTGTTCAGGTCATTGTTACAAACTACTGGTTCACTCTTATGCTTTATGACGTTATTGCCTCATAATTGATGCTTGGTGTCCATTATTGATTGCATTGGTTCAAAGAAAAGCCTACCATTACCTTTCTCAGGTCAACGCAGGATGGGCAATACATGCAGCTATGCCACTGTCACCCACATCCCATTAACAAATAGCTTAGGAGCAGATTACTGCAACCTAGTCAAAGATGTTATAATGACCTTCACAAAATGCAAACAATATTCTCGCTGGTTGTTAAGTCCATGATGGTGTTTCTAATTCAGTTTTTATTTTAGCTTACAACAGCTTCCAGTGAGGACATCGACAGCAAGTATCATTAATCTATAAATATGTCCATGTTAAGAGGTTAATGGGTACATGTGATGGATACAGAAAAGGTCATAAACCAAGAGATAAGATTATCTGGAACTTTACCTAACATATAAATATATATTTGGGGTGTTTTACTTGCTCATGCTTAAAACTTTCCCCACTTCACACAGATATCACAACAGTCATTGGCCAGGATATTTCCTGCTGTTGGTGCCCAATTATGTGATCATTGAAGGATTAAAATTCTTAAGTAACCGCTTTAAATTCACTAGAATGCAACCTACTGTTCACTATCAGAAAATAACAGGTAGTACTATGATACAAATAAAGACTGAAATTCTGATCTGTCACAAGGAGTGAATGACTCCACATCCCTAACGTCTCCACACAGCCTTCAAACCCAATTTTCTTACAAATTATGAATCACCATTTCAATCCAACGGGTCATTACATTTTTTAAACTTAAATTGAAACCAATCATGTACCATCCCTCTACCATAAACTTCATACGGTGCCCTCGATACAAAACTAAATCTCCATTAACAGAAGGTCATTTTCTAGGGTTTTCAATACAGTTCCTACTTCCTTCAGCAAATCGTATTTTTCAGCGATTATCTGCACCTTTTTATCAGTTCACCTCGATGGCACTCACTGGTATTAGAAATAACCAACATTTCTATAAAACTTAACTAGAAAAATCGAAATGCAGAACATGTTTAATACAGCCAAGCACTGCCTTGTGTATCCAAGGCGTAAGAGACAGCATTTCTCCTTCAGGTTTTACCCACTTCACTATCATTTGGAGGGGGGGGGGAAAAACACTGTAATAACTTGCAACCTATTAAAATACCTTTGTCTGCCGTAGTCAGGTGCTTAATGTGCACGCCAATGACTTGCTTCTTGCTTAAAAGGACGTTTCCCTGCCTCGGCTCTTCGCCTTTTACAGCAACGGAAATTTAATTTTAAAAATGAAATTTTAAAAAAAAATTGAACCACCAGAGAGAGATGCTGCAATTTCCAATTCGATCGTCAACAATTCAGGTTATTGATCTGCTCTTGGCTCAAGAGGTCGGCCCACTTCTCACAATCAGATTTTTTTTTAAAAGAACGGGTTTAATCATAATAAAAGCACAATAAAATTAAACAACGGACACCCCCCCACCCGCCTGCTTGCGCTTCAGGTTCATATTTATATTTATATCGCGTGCTTCTTCAGCTCAAATTATAAAAATAAAATTGAAGATGGAAATATAAAAGCAGGAAGCAAATTTTAAACGGCAAATAATTACTGATATATTTTTTAACAGTGATTGTAATGATTAACCAGTCTGCAAATAAATACATCAATCTCCCTCAGCTCTTCACTGATTTTGAACTGAAACGGTTAAATCTTGGGCGTTTAATAAAACACAAAACATTTTTATTTCCCCCCATTTTTTGTCCTCCTCTTTCTCACTCACCCACAGTTCCGTTCCCCAGCTCATGGTCGGCAGACTGTACCAGAATTAAAATTAAAAAAATAATTGAAACTAAAACCTAAAAGCAACTACCGCACTACCAACTGGCAAAAGCGCCGATAATAATCCGCCGGGAGTCGAAGAGACTTGGTCTGAATTGCGTTTCGGTTTTATTTCTCCTTCATGGCTCTCCGCTCGCCTCTTGCCCCACTCGCAGCGGTTTGACAATATGGCCAACGGCTGACAGCGGCCGCGGGAGCGCGCAGGGAGCGGGAGCGCGGAGCCGGCAGGCAGGTGGAGGAGGGGTGAGAGTGGGGGAGGGGTGAGAGTGGGGGAGGGGGGAGGGGTGAGAGTGGGGGAGGGGGGAGGGGTGAGAGTGGGGGGGGAGGGGTGAGAGTGGGGGAGGGGGGAGGGGTGAGAGTGGGGGAGGGGGGAGGGGTGAGAGTGGGGGAGGGGTGAGAGTGGGGGAGGGGGGAGGGGGGAGGGGTGAGAGTGGGGGAGGGGTGAGAGTGGGGGAGGAGGAGGGGTGAGAGTGGGGGAGGAGGAGGGGTGAGAGTGGGGGAGGGGTGAGAGTGGGGGAGGGGTGAGAGTGGGGGAGGGGTGAGAGTGGGGGAGGGGGGAGGGGTGAGAGTGGGGGAGGGGGGAGGGGTGAGAGTGGGGGAGGGGTGAGAGTGGGGGAGGGGGGAGGGGGGAGGGGTGAGAGTGGGGGAGGGGTGAGAGTGGGGGAGGAGGAGGGGTGAGAGTGGGGGAGGAGGAGGGGTGAGAGTGGGGGAGGGGTGAGAGTGGGGGAGGGGTGAGAGTGGGGGGGGGTGAGAGGTGGGGGTGGGGGAGGGGAGGGGTGAAAGTGGGGGAGGGGAGGGGTGAAAGTGGGGAGGGGGTGAAAGTGGGGGATGGGGTGAAAGTGGGGGATGGGGTGAAAGTGGGGGAGGGGAGGGGTGAAAGTGGGGGAGGGGAGGGGTGAAAGTGGGGGAGGGGAGGGGTGAAAGTGGGGGAGGGGAGGGGTGAAAGTGGGGGAGGGGAGGGGTGAAGTGGGGGAGGGGAGGGGTGAACGTGGGGGAGGGGAGGGGAGGGGTGAAAGTGGGGGAGGGGAGGGGAGGGGTGAAAGTGGGGGAGGGATGAAAGTGGGGGAGGGGTGAAAGTGGGGGAGGGGAGGGGTGAAAGTGGGGAGGGGTGAGAGTGGGGGAGGAGTGAGAGAGGGGGAGGAGTGAGAGAGGGGGAGGAGGACGGGGAGGGGTGAGAGTGGGGGAGGGGTGAGAGTGGGGGAGGGGTGAGAGTAGGGGAGGGGGAGGGGTGAGAGTAGGGGAGGGGGAGGGGTGAGAGTAGGGGAGGGGGAGGGGTGAGAGTAGGGGAGGGGGAGGGGTGAAAGTGGGGGTGGGGGAGGGGAGGGGTGAAAGTGGGGGAGGGGGTGAAAGTGGGGGAGGGGAGGGGTGAAAGTGGGGGAGGGGTGAAAGTGGGGGAGGGGTGAGAGAGGGGGAGGAGTGAGAGAGGGGGAGGGGTGAGTGGGGGAGGGGTGAGAGGGGGAGGAGGAGGGGTGAGAGTGGGGGAGGGGTGAGAGTGGGGGAGGGGTGAGAGTGGGGGGAGGGGTGAGAGTGGGGGGAGGGGTGAGAGTGGGGGGAGGGGGAGGGGTGAGAGTGGGGGGAGGGGGAGGGGTGAGAGTGGGAAGGGTGAGAATGGGGATGGATGAGAGTGGGGAAGGGGTGAGTGGGGGAGGGAAGGGGTGAGTGGGGGAGGGGAGGGGTGAGACGGGGAAGGGTGAGAATGAGGATGGGTGAGAGTGGGGGAGGGGTGAGAGTGGGGGAGGGGAGGGGTGAGAGTGGGGTACGGGGAAGGGTGAGAGAGAGGAGGGGTGAGGGGGAGGAGTGAGAGGGAGGAGGGGGAGGGGTGAGAGTGGGGGAGGGGGAGAGGTTGAGGGGTGAGAGTGGGGGAGGGGAGGGGGGAATGGAAGCGGAGGGGGGAGGGAAAGGGAGGGGGATAGGGAGGGAGGGAGAGGGCGGAGGAAAGGGGAGAGGTGTGGGTGAGGAAGGGGGATGAGGAAGGGGGGAGGGGAGGAGGAAGGGGGATGAGGAGGAGGGAGGGAGAGTGGGGGGAGGGGGAGGGAGGGAGAGTGGGGGGAGGGGGAGGGAGGGAGAGTGGGGGGAGGGGGAGGGAGGGAGAGTGGGGGGAGGGAGGGAGAGTGGGGGCAGGGAGGGAGGGAGAGAGGGTGGGAGAGAGAGAGAAAGGGAGGGGGAGAGAGAGGGAGGGGACAGTCAGGGGGTGGGAGAGAGGGGAGGGGGAGAGGGAGGAAGGGAGGGGCGAGGGAGAGGGGAGGTGGCGAGGGAGTGGGAGGGGGAGAGAGAGGGTGGGATTGAGTGGGGGGAGAGGGAAGGAGGGAGGGAGGGGGAGAGGGAGAGAGGGAGGAAGGGAGAGGGGAGAGAGAGGGAGGGAGGGAGAGAGAGGGAGGGAGGGAGGGAGGTGCGGGGGGGGGCGAGGGAGGGAGGTGCGGGGGGGGGCGAGGGAGGGAGGTGCGGGGGGGGCGAGGGAGGGAGCTGTGGAGATGGAGGGAGGGAGAGTGAGGGGAGAGGGGCGAGAGGGGTAGGAGGAGGAGGGAGTGGAGGCTGGAGGAGGGAGGGGGTGTGAGAGTGTGTGAGGGAGGAGTGTGGAAGGGGGCGTGTGGGAGGGGGAGTGAGAGTGGGGGTGGGTGCGGGGGAGGGAGTGTGGGAGAAGGAGGGGAGGGGGAGTGGGCGGGGGAGTGTGAGGGGGAGAAGTGGAGGGGAGAGGAACAGGGAGAGTGTGGGAAGGGGAGGTGTGAGGGGGAGTGGGAGTGGAGAGGTGGTGTGTGATGGGGTGGGGGGTGTGTGATGGGGGTGTGTGATGGGGTGGGGGGGGTGTGTGATGGGGTGGGGGGTGGGTGATGGGGGTGGGGGAGGGTGATGGGGGTGGGGGGAGGGTGATGGGGGTGGGGGTGTGTGATGGGGTGGGGGGGGTGTGTGATGGGGTGGGGGGGTGGGTGATGGGGGTGGGGGAGGGTGATGGGGGTGGGGGAGGGTGATGGGGGTGGGGGTGTGTGATGGGGGTGGGGGGTGTGTGTGGTGGGGGGGGGTGTGATGGGGTGGGGGAGGGGTGATGGGGGTGGGGGAGGGTGATGGGGTGGGGGGGGGGTGTGATGGGGTGGGGGGGTGGGTGATGGGGGTGGGGGGGGGGTGTGATGGGGTGGGTGATGGGGGTGGGGGGAGGGTGATGGGGGTGGGGGTGTGTGTGATGGGGTGGGGGGTGTGTGATGGGGGTGGGGGGAGGGTGATGGGGTGGGGGGGGGGGTGTGATGGGGTGGGGGGTGGGTGAGGGTGATGGGGGTGGGGGTGTGTGTGATGGGGGTGGGGGGAGGGTGATGGGGTGGGGGAGGGTGATGGGGGTGGGGGAGGGTGATGGGGTGGGGGGGGGGGTGATGGGTGAGGGGGAGGGTGATGGGGTGGGGGTGTGTGTGATGGGGGGTGTGTGTGTGTCTGGGGGACCGCGGCCACGCTTGCGCAGGGAATGCGCGGTAAATAACACGGCTTGGGCCATCGCCGGTTGGAGCGCACATGAGTCAGGTGATCGTCTCGGGCGGGTGTCAAACGACGGGGGCGGGGGGCGAGGAGAAGACCGAGTAACGGCCCCCGCTGGAATGCGGGACCAATAGCAACGACCCGCGCGCGAGGAGGGCGGGACCAATAGCAACGACCCGCGCGCGAGGAGGGCGGGACCAATAGCAACGACCCGCGCGCGAGGAGGGCGGGACCAATAGCAACGACCCGCGCGCGAGGAGGGCGGGACCAATAGCAACGGCCCGCGCGCGAGGAGGGCGGGACCAATAGCAACGGCCCGCGCGCGAGGAGGGCGGGACCAATAGCAACGGCCCGCGCGCGAGGAGGGCGGGACCAATAGCA
Organism: Squalus acanthias; assembly: GCA_030390025.1. NCBI lineage: Eukaryota > Metazoa > Chordata > Chondrichthyes > Squaliformes > Squalidae > Squalus > Squalus acanthias. The sequence continues at coordinate 89,183,616 of CM059438.1, forward strand.
ACGACCCGCGCGCGAGGAGGGCGGGACCAATAGCAACGGCCCGCGCGCGAGGAGGGCGGGACCAATAGCAACGACCCGCGCGCGAGGAGGGCGGGGCCAATAGCAACGGCCCGCGCTAGATGAGGGCGGGACCAATAGCAACGGCCCGCTCGCGATGAGGGCGGGGCCAATAGCAACGGTCCGCTCGCGGAGGGCGGGGCCAATAGCAACGGCCCGCGCGCGATGAGGGCGGGACCAATAGCAACGGCCCGCTCGCGATGAGGGCGGGACCAATAGCAACGGCCCGCGCGCGAGGAGGGCGGGACCAATAGCAACGGCCCGCGCGCGAGGAGGGCGGGGCCAATTGCAACGACCCGCGCGGGATGAGGGCGGGACCAATAGCAACGGCCCGCGTGCGATGAGGGCGGGACCAATAGCAACGGCTCGTGCGCGATGACGGCGGGACCAATAGCAACGGCTCGTGCGCGATGACGGCGGGACCAATAGCAACGGCCTGCGCGCGATGCGGGCGGGACCAATAGCAACGGCTCGTGCGCGATGACGGCGGGACCAATAGCAACGGCCTGCGCGCGATGAGGGCGGGACCAATAGCAACGGCCTGCGCGCGATGAGGGCGGGACCAATAGCAACGGCCCGCGCGCGATGAGGGTGGGACCAATAGCAACGGCCTGCGCGCGATGAGGGCGGGACCAATAGCAACGGCCTGCGCGCGATGAGGGCGGGACCAATAGCAACGGAATAACAACAGAAAACGCTGTTGTTGTTATTTCGGATTTCCAGCATCCGCAGTATTTTGCTATCGTACCAATAGCAACGGCCTGCGCGCGATGAGGGCGGGGCCAATAGAAACGGCCCGCGCGCGACACCTTCCTTCGGGCGGGGCAGATGGTGATGCAGGTTGCGCGTTTCCGGAGAATAGAAGGTTGAAATTCATAACGGCAGGAACACCGGATCTGTGTGCTTTTTTTTACATTATTATTTTTTGTTCAACTTACTGCAGATCTCTGGGCGTTGAAAGGCAAACTTGCGCGCTCCGGATGGAGCTGGTGCGCGTGCGCGGTGCAGGCTTGTGTTGGAAACGTCGGGGAGCGCGCGCGGACTCAGCACCGCCGCACCACAGCGACACCTGCAGGCCAGGATGGGGCGGTGCAGCCGCTATCGCTGGTTTCTGCAGCCTCTGCGACACCAGTGCAGCAGGTACTTATTCTGGCGGTGACCGCTGCACTTGAAGCCCTGCATGCAACGTAAACTAGAATCAAGCCATGTAAAGGCTGGCCGCAGTATTCGATAGGCTGATGTCCCCGATGTTTGCAGCCATCTGATTTGTTATTCGCAGGGCTGTGTCAACCTAAGGGAAATGTCAGGATTGAGATTTATGCAGCATAGATGGAGGCCATTCGGCCCATCGTGCCTATGCCGGCTCTTTGAAAGAGCTATCCAATTAGTCCCACTCCCCTACTCTTTCCCCATAGCCCTGCAAATTTCCTTTTCAAGTATATATCCAATTCGAAAATTGGTATTTAATCTGCTTCCACCGCCCTTTCAGACGGGTCATTCTCCCTTTAGAAGAGGAAGGGTGAAAATAGGGACCAAACCTGCTCACAGTTTGTTGAACCTGTGCAAACTATATATGTAAGAGCTGACTGATATAATGCAGAATTTGCTATTCACATTTAACCTTCACAAAATATGTTATATGCATGAGACGTTAAACCAAGGTTCCACCCCTCGTCTATCCTCAGCCCCAGGATCAGGGAGCATAAAGTTATTTAGGGTTCCTACTCTTGATCGCTGTTCAGTGATCCTTGCTGGAAAGTACATGTGTATGGTTAGCTATGATACCCCAACAGTCAAATGGTCTGTTGACACTCTTTGTTGAGACTCTCACATGTAGATTGGCCACTTGGGTAATATGCTGAAGGATGACTGACACCCATGAAAATATTTCCTAGCAAGGAGTCCACACCTTCAGGATAGAGAAGAAGAATAAGCAGAAAAGTAAAGATATCACGTTTCTCCAGTCGCATTAAAATGTTTGACTCATATATTGCTGCGTGATACAGTGCGCCTCTTTTGGTGAACCCATAAGTAGACACTGGGTTTCGACAGTGTTATCAACTCAAAAAAATCTAACAAAAGTGCCCCCTTTTTAGTGGGGCACAACTAATGAAACCCAAATCATAAAAAGAAAGGAAACTTAACAAATTAAGTAATAATATTTACCATATCTACCACACACTCCAGGCCCTGCAGTGCCCACCGGTCGCAGAAGGCCTCAAGTGTACCAGCGGACACCTCGAGCTCCTTCTCCAGGTTGTGATGCAGTGTGTTGAAAACCTTTAACTTTTAAGTATTTGAACAAAAAAAATACATGAAGCCCTTGTTCCAACTGTATTTAGTTTACTACTTTTTGTAGCCTTAAAGACAAATACTCCACAGCAGAGCATATCTTATCATGAAATATTCTAATTGCTAATTGGCTATTCACAATGCATATAGTAATGAATGTTTTATATCCACAAGTCTATCGGAAAGGGTATTGTGAGCCCTTGTTGAAAATCAGCTTGGGCTCCCAGTCCTGCTCATTATCCAGTGACCCCTATTGGGCCTGCACATGGCGATCCCGATGGACGGGTCACATCGTCCGCATGCCCGATACGAGACTCCCAAAACAAGCGCTCAAGTCGGAGCTCCGACACGGCAAGAGAGCCCTCGTGTGGGCAGAGGAAACGCTTCAAGGACACCCTCAAAGCCTCCTTGAAAAAGTGCAACAGCCCCACCGACACCTGGGAATCCCTGGCCCAAGACCGCACAAAGTGGAGGAGAAGCATCCGGGAAGGCGCCGAACACCTCGAGTCTCTTCGCCGGGAGTAAGCGGAAGCCAAGCGCAAGGAGCGCACGTCAACCCAAGCACCCCACCCACCCGCCCCTTCAACCACCGTCTGCCCCACCTGTGACAGAGACTAGGTCCCGCATTGGACTCATCAGTCACCTGAGAACTCATTTTTTAATGTGGAAGCAAGTCATCCTCGGTTCCGAGGGACTGCCGAAGAAGAAGTAGCACACATATGGAAGTCAGGTGGACACAGTATCAGGTTTGACGATTTTACCCCATAATCCAACAGCCTGCCAACACTCACTCTCTGGGCTCCCGCATGATCAGTGCGTACTTAGGCAAGAGGGTGGTGGGTGTCCACGGAACTGTTCCCCAGCAAGAGTCAGTGGTTTGAGGAAGGGAGGGAAGAAAATTGGCAAAAGAAAAAAAAAATGACAATATTTTGCAGTGTTGCCATCACAATCTTTCAGTAAATATAAATATATTATTATAAAATAAAGGTTGAGTGAAAACGTTTTCAGTGGAAATAATTTTTCCATGTTCAAATGACAACAAACCCTATCAGGCGTTACTGTTGAATGTGCAATGTCATGAGAACCTTGATGAGGTGACTGCTTGTAATCATTCCTATTCACCCATTATTCTGCTTTTAATATCTGGCTCTCAGACTATCATCGGCTGAAACTTGCTTATGCAACTAAGACCCTACAACAGGGACACACAAATATTTTGTCCTAGTGAGCCACTGAGTTGCACAATATAGAGCCACTGATAAACAATGGCAAAATCTTAAGTAAACAGCATATTTTTTTAAAGCAAAATCGTATTAAACACTGAGATTAATTACAAAAACAAATGCTTGTGGCTGAGTTTCAGGAAGCCTGGAGCAGGAGGAAGGGCTGCCATTTCCCTCTTGAGATGCTGCTCCAGATCCAGCCGATCTCCCACATTTAGATCACCTTCACACTTGCCAGCTCCCAGCCATTCGCCTAGATCTCTTGTATTTTCAGTTCCAGGCATTCTCTCAATATCGACAGCATCATTATGAAATTCTATAATGCCCAGCAATTTAATGGGCATGTCAGGTTGGGAGCCTCTCTGATGGGGAATGGTGTGTGGCCTGGGGAGGGGGAAAATAACAAAAATGTATTTTGGCCACTTTTCTCCCCTCCTCCTTAATCTCTTGAAGGCGTTGAATTGTGTATGTACATTCTTTGGCTAGCTCAGTGCCGCACCGTGTGGATTTACCCGGTGAACTGAGCAGCGGAGAGAAGAAATGTTCATTTAAAAATAGAGGTGCGGTGAAATACCAGGCAGTGTACTCAGGCTTGTATCTGGAGAGCCACTGAAAACAAGCTAACCCCTCAGTGCAACAACCCACTCACTGGCCATGAGGGGCAACAACCACAAACAACTTATAATATTCAGGAGTTGACCCCTTTTCAGCATCCCCAATGCTACATAACTCCAGAATGTAGGGCCAAACAAACTGCATCGACCCCTTCTCCCCCGCCAACCCACATTGCTCCCAGTACAAGTATCCTGATGTGACAATACATTCCTCCCACCACCACCATGCAATTGGGTATTAGTGACTTCAGAAGCTATATAGGGGAATGTGCTCTGTCATAAAATGTGTATGATTTTATAAGCGCAAGTCATTCCTGATCTGGAAACAGCAACACAACTCAAGAGCAAGAAAGCAGCTCTACCGATGCCTGAAGGCCGAGGTCCAACAAAAATCTCGCGACCTAAAGAACAGATGGTGGGTGGAGAAAACGCAGGAGATCCAGCAGCTAGCTGGGATTCTTTAGCGCAGTCAAGACCACCTACAGCCCAGGCACCCAAGGGCCTGCCCCACTGCGGGCCAAGAATGGAGAGGTACTCATCAAGGACAGAGATGCAGTCAGTGCCCGCTGGAAGGAGCACTTCAAAGATCTCCTTAACCGAGACTCTGTCTTCGATGCGAGTGTCCTCAACTCCATCCTGCATCATGCTACCCCGCCACCACCTCAGCACAACTGCAGCCCGGCATGAGGTTGAAAAGGCCATCCAACAACTGAAGAACAACAAGGCCTCGGGAGCAGATGGAATCCCCGCTGAGACACTAAAGCATAGCGGAGAAGCACTATTGGTGCGAATACATGAACTCATTTCTCTTATTTGGAAGAAGGAGAGCATGCCAGGGGATCTCAGAGATGCCGTAATCGTGACCATCTTCAAGAAAGGTGACAAGTCCGATTGCGGTAATTACAGAGGAGTTTCCCTGCTGTCTGCCACAGAGAAAGTCATCGCAAGAATCCTCCTCAATCGCCTGCTCCCAGTGGCTGAAGAGCTCCTCCCAGAGTCGCAATGCGGATTCCGCCCACTAAAGGGCACAGTGGACATGATCTTCACTGCACATCAAATACAAGAGAAATGCAGGGATCAGCACCAACCACTGTACATGACCTTTGACCTCACAAAGGCCTTCGACACTGTCAACTGTGAGGGATTATGGAGTGTCCTCCTCAAATTCGGCTGCCCCCAAAAGTTTGGCATCATCCTTCGCCTGCTTCACGATGACATGCAAGCTGTGATCCTGATTAACGGATCCACCACAGACCCAATTCACGTATGGACCGGGGTCAAGCAAGGCTGTGTCATCGCACCAACGCTCTTAATCGTTCTTGCTGCAATGCACCATCTCGCCCTCAGTAAGCTCCCCCCTGGAGTGGAGCTAATCTACAGAACAAACGGGAAACTGTTCAACCTCCGTCGCCTCCAGTCCAGATTCAACGTCGTCCCATCCTCTGACATTGAATTACAGTATGCAGACGACACTTGGTCGAACTCCAAACCATCGTCAACACCTTCACCGAAGCGTACGAGAGCATAGGCCTTACACTAAACATCCGTAAGACAAAGGTGCCCCCGCCACACAGTACTGCCCCCCCGATTATCAAAATCCACGACGAGGCCTTGGACAACGTGGACCACTTTCCATACCTCGGGAGCCTACTGTCAACAAGGGCAGACGTCGATGACGAAGTCCAACACCGCCTTCAGTGTGCCAGTGCAGCCTTCGGTTGCCTGAGGAAGAGAGTGTTTGAAGACCAGGACCTCAAACCCGGCACCAAGCTCATGGTCTACAGAGCAGTAGTGATACCCGCCCTGCTGTATGCTTCAGAGATATGGACCATGTACAGCAGGCACCTCAAAGCACTGGAGAGGTACCACCAACGCTGCCTCCGCAAGATCCTGCCAATCCATTGGCAGGATAGGCGCACCACCGTCAATGTTCTTGCTCAGGCCAACATCCCCAGCATCGAAGCTTTGACCACGCTCGATCAGCTCCGATGGACGGGTCACATCGTCCGCATGCCCGATACGAGACTCCCAAAACAAGCGCTCTACTCGGAGCTCCGACATGGCAGGAGAGCCCCAGGTGGGCAGAGGAAACGCTTCAAGGACACCCTCAAAGCCTCCTTGAAAAAGTGCAACATCCCCACCGACACCTGGGAATCCCTGGCCCAAGACCGCTTAAACTGGAGGAGAAGCATCCGGGAAGGCGTCGAACACCTCGAGTCTCTACGCTGGGAGCAAGCAGAAGCCAAGCGCAAACGGCGGAAGGAGCGCATGTCAACCCAAGCACCCCACCCACCCGCCCCCTTCAACCACCGTCTGCCTCACCTGTGACGGAGACTGTAGGTCCCGCATTGGACTCATCAGTCACCTGAGAACTCATTTTTAGCGTGGAAGCAAGTCATCCTCGGTTCCGAGGGACTTTGCCTAAGAAGAAGAGATGATTTTACACCTAATACACAATGATCTCACAGAATATCTATGTGAATGTATCCTTAATTGCACAATGGCTTCGTAAAATGTATGTATGAAGATACACCTATCGGGATAATAGCTTCATGAATTGCGTATGTACATTCTTGAGAACCCAATAAAATGTTTATTTTTTTAAAAACAAGGTGAAACAATATTTTTAAATTGTACTGTAACAAGTCAAAAGATTGTCAAAATTCTTTGTTTTCCTCTTACAGTTCATTTCAGAATTATTTTTCTTTCATGTTAAGTGATTTAAAAATATCATGTTTCTACTGTCTCACTCTCAACCAGATTGTACCATTCTTTCTCAGAAGATGGGGAGATGACCTGCTTCCCATATCACTGTTTGTGTAACTGGGAAATACCAGGTGTGTGAGAGTTATACAGCATAACTCTTCCTCTGACTTTGCCTTCCTCCCCTCAGTATCTTCCTCTGTGTGACAATCTCAGGTGGGCTTGGGGGGGCGGGGGGGGGGGTGGGTGGGGGCAGCAGAGGTGGGGATCTCACTGTGGAAGAATAGCAGGGAAACATTTACATGCTACATTACCCCAGGGTAACCTTCCCCTTTTACCGAATTGTGCCGCTGTAGATGTATCTTTATTTTCTTTTTATCTCTGTCACCTCTTCTTGCTCAGTTCTACATGTTTGAACAGCTGATTAGGAGCTGACAATTTACTTGTAATATCATGAAACTTCACCCCATGGATATCATGACTTGAAACAGTGCATTGTCGGCGATACTCAATCAGAATGCTATTGGAGGGTGACCTCTGTTGCCTGTGTGCTTCTAGGTTGTAAAAAATAAAACAGGCTAACAAGGGTTGACTGAGACACCTATAAATATACCAATGAGTATATGTTCCCTTTAAAACATTTTAAGATTATGGAGCATTTCAGGAGTATGTGCCTCTTTATGGAGCAACTGCTTTATACTTCAAGTTAACTTCTTGAATAGACTGCCACCTACTGAAAGTAATGGTGTTTCAGTTCAACTATGCAACAACAACTTGAATTTTTACTGACCGCTCACATTGAATTATGTTTCAAAGCAGTTTACAAGGAGGCGTGGAGGATGCCAAACATGGATGGGGGAAGGGACCGAACAGATGGTCGATGAAATAGTGAATAGGCAGATTCTTCACTCAACAGGGAATAGTGGCAATCAAGTGCATGAGAACTCAGCATGTAGGGAATCAGTGGAATTGATTCCACATCCAAACACTTTGTGCTGAAGCATATCAATACACTAATAGCGAGTCTATGACACAGAAACAGGCCATCTGGCCCAACTGGTCGATGCCGTGTTTATACTCCACTCAAGCCTCCTCTCACCTTTCTTCATTTAACCCGATTAGCATAACCTTCTATTCCTTTCTCCCTCATGTGCTTATCCATCTTCCTGTTAAAGGCATCTATGCTATTTGCCTCAATTACTCCTTGTAACAGTGTGTCCTACATTCTTAGCACTCTTTGGGTAAAGAAATTTCTCCTGAATTCTCTATTGGATTTATTAGTGACTATCTTATATTTATGACCTCTAGTTTTGGTCTCCCCTACAAGTGGAAACATTTTCTCCATGTCTACCCTATCAAACCCTTTCATTATCGTACGCACCTCTACCAGGTCACCCCTCAGCTTTCTCTTTTTCGAGAGAAAAGAGCCCCAGCCTGTTCAGTCTTTCCTGTTACTTACAACCTTTCAGTTCTAGGATCATCCTTGTGAATCTTTTTTGCACCTTCTCCAATGCCTCTATATCCTTTTTACAATATGGAGACCAGAACTGTGCACAGTACCCAAAGTGTGGTCCAACCAAGGTTCCATACAAATGTAACATGACTTCCCTGCTTTTCAATTCTATCCCTCTAGAAATGTACCCCAGTGCTTCGTTTGCTGTTTTTATGGCCTTTTTAACCTTCACCACTACTTTTAGTGATCTGTGTATCTGTGATCCTCGATCCCTTTGCTCCTCTCCCCCATTTCGACTCTTAAGTTGTGTCACTGCTCTGACCAGTTGGGTTGCTTTGCACAAATTCTTATCCACAATTTTCTCACATCTACAAGATAACATTGTACTGAGAGCAAAGGAAAAAAATCAATATTAAATATATTCTGCTGTTTCTGCCTCCTCTGACCCCTTCCACCGCCCAACTCTCCCCATGCTAACCTCGTGTTACTCCATACTCGTTCATTCATCTTCCCCTTCACCATCACTAAACTTATCGCCCTCATGAAGTCTACCAACTGTATCCTTGAACTTTTCATATCCCAGATCCTGACAACCCAACTTTCCCCTTCTCAGTCCTATGGTCACTGATGTCATCAGCCTGTTCCTATCCTCTGGTTCAGTCCTTCATTCCTTCAAAACCGCTGTCATCGTTCCATAATCAAAAATCTTAAAATCCTCCATTCTTTTCAACAATTGCCCCAACTGCAACCTTCCCTTTCTTTCTACAGTCCTGGAACACCTCATAGCCTTGCAACTATGCTCCCAGGATTTCCTGTTCAAAGCCCTCCAATCAGGCTTTTGCCCAGCCCATAGCACCAAATCTACAATGGTCAAAGTCACAAGCAATAGCTTATGTGATGACAACCAACTCTCACTGTCCCTCCAATTCCTCTTCAACGTTATTCCTGCCTTCGACACTGTTGATCACTTCATTCTCCTTGAATGTTTCTCCTCCACAGTCTACCTTCATGGCACTACTCTGTCCGGGTTTCACTCCTACTGTAGACATTACATTGCTTCAAATGGTATCACTTTCCTTGCCCGTGTGGTCATCCCTGGTGAACCTCTGGGTTCCATCCTTGGCCCCCTCCTCTTCATCATTTACATGTATCCCCTTAACAAAGTTATTCAGAAGCATGAGGTTAGATTTCACATATATGTTGCTGATACCCAGCTCTATCTTGTCATATATTCCATCAACCTCATGGTTGTTGCCATCTTCTCTAACCACAAATCTGATCTTGATACCTGGAAGAAGCTTCCTCGAGCCTAATGCTGTCAAATGCAAAGTTGTCCTCTTCGGCTCCTTTGGCTTCGACTCAATCTCCTTTCGTAGCTGCTTTCTCACGATTAAGCCCAGAGGTGTGGAATCGTGGAGTGTTGCGCAACCCCGAGCTCAGCTTCCTTTGTCACATCCATTCTGTAACCAAGTTTGCTTTCTTTCACCTCCACAACAGTGCCCCCTCCACTGTCAAAACTTTAAACCATGCCCTCATCAATTCATGGCTGGACATTTCCAATGGTCTCCTTACCAGCCTCTGTGCTTCTCCCATTTATAAACTCCAACTTATCCAGAACAACCCGGCCTGTAATTTCACCCACACAAAGGCCCACATCAGAATCAAGCTTCCTATACGCCAGAAAATTTACTTTTAAGATTCTCGTCCGAACCTTCAAATCTTCCACAGCTCACACCCCCACCTCCAGCCCGATAACCTGGACATAGCCTCCAGTTCTCTAACACATACTTACTCATTCCCCACTCTCTCCGCTCCTTCAACCCACTCCTCTGAAACTCCCTCCCTTGTCATCTCCCAGTTGCAACCCCCTTCCTGCCTTCTTAAGACCCTCCTCTCTGATTGTGCTTTTGGACCCTCCTGATCCTCTTGCCTTCCTCTCCCCACTTGTTGTCCATCACTGTATAAGGTACTCACAGAGGTCCCTATTTACATATTGATTAGGATAGAAATCCAAGTTGTTATTCAAACCCCATTCCAGGATTTGAGCACGTAATCGAGGATGCAGTATTGAGGGAGTACTGCCTTCAGTTGACATATTAAAGTGAGACCCCATCTGTCTGTTCTGATTCAGATGGATATATAAGATCACATGGCACAATTGGAAAAAGCAGCGTGTTCTCCCGGAGTCCTGGCCGACATCATCCTTCAACCACCACCACCAAAAATGAGAGCAACTGGCATTCACCTCGTGCTGTTGGTAGGAAACTGCTATATTCAGATTGGCTGCTGTGCTTACCCAACTAACGGTGACAAGCCATCCAGAAATCCACTGGCTCCTAAGTGCTATCATAGAATGATACAGCACAGGAGGCCATTCGGCCCATCATGCCTGTGCCAGCTCTTTGGTAGATCTATCCAATTAACCTCACTCCTCTGCTCTTTCCTCATAGTGCTGCAATTTTTTCCTTTCAAGTATTTATCCAATTCCCTTTTGAAAGTTACTGTTGAATTTGCTTCCAGCACCCTTTCAGGCAGTGCATTCCAGATCACAACAACTCATTGCATAAAAAAATGTTGCATCTGGCTCTTTTGCCAATCATCTTAAATCTGTGACCTCTGGTTACCGACCCTTCTGCCACTAGAAACAGTTTCTCCTTATTTACTCTATCAAAACCATTCATGATTTTGATCAGCTCAAGCTAATCTCCCCTTAACCTTCTCTGCTCTAAGGAGAACAACCCCAGCTTCTCCAGTCTTTATGTAAATAAAAATTCTTTTACTTCTTTCTGCATATAAGTGCAAGTAATTTTTTTTTTCTAAGTATAAATGCAAGTTGTTTATTTCTCTCTGTATAAATGGAACATGGTAGGGCTGTTGTTGCTGGCCTTGTGCAGAGACCTGCTCCCGGTGATGGCTCTTTTGGCGCTTGGGTCATGGTCATGTTCATATTTTATTCAAGTACAATAGTACTTATACAACTCATCAATTACATCGTAAACCCATTACATTCATTGACCACAATAAAACAATAAAGCCTTAAAAACAGCTTTATGGTTAACAATATAAATGCAATGATAAATTTTACAAATAAATCAATAATGCTTACAATACAAATACCCTTAAATAGTTACTACTTTCAACCAAAGAAAAAACTAGCACTATTTCAATAAACCAAGAAAAACCCGTTTTTTTTTGTGTTGGCCACCGTGAGGCGGTTTAAATATTTTTATTCAAATACAATAATACCTATACAACTCATCAATTACATAGTAAATCCATTACATTCATCCATCACAGTAAAAAATAAAGCCTTAAAAACAGCCTTATAGTTAATATAAATGCAATGATTAATTTTACAAATAATCAATAATGTTTACAGTACAAATACCCTTAAACAATACCACACAACTTTTTAGATTTAAAATAATAAATCTCAAAGTTAACTCCACATAAAACAAAAACCATTTCAACACCAGTGTACAAACACATAGCACCATCACAATCCAATTAAATGCTACAGATAACACTTATTCCAATAAACCAAGAAAAAAAAACGTTTTACACCAGTCTTACTGGCATCACGGTCATGTTGATAAAAATGAGAAGTCGCACAACACCAGGTTATAGTCCAACAGTTTTATTTGAAATCACGAGCTTTCGGAGCGCTGCTCCTTCGTCAGGTAAAATGAAGGAATACAAATCAGCAAAGCATATATAGACAGAGAACAATGTGTAGCGTACAATGTCAGACGACTACAGTAAATCTTACTGACTGCCCTCCATCACACCTCGGCAGAGATACAATCAGGTCAGTCAGGAAGGCATTATATCAAAGACACAGCAAAATACAGCTAAGACAATGAGGTGGGGTCACAGGGGGTCCAACGTGTCAAATGCTGCAGTCTGTATGGTTAAGCTTTTTACTTTTTTTTAAAACTGGAAATCACATCTGTGAACAAGCCAACGACGACTCGAGTCTGGATGACTCTACGTCATGTAGCGTGACATGAAACCAAGATCCCGTTGGTACATACTCATGTGACTCGGCCAATGTTGTCTACCTCATACGTTGCAGGAAAGGATGCACCGCAGCATGGTACATCGGCGAGACCATGCAGACACTGTGACAACGTATGAACGGACACCGCGCAACAATCGCCAGGCAGGATTGTTACCTCCCAGTCGGGGAATACTTCAGCAGTCAAGGACATTCAGCCTCGGATCTGCGGGTAAGCGTTCTCCAAGGCGGCCTTCGAGACACACGACAACGCAAAATCATCGAGCAGAAACTGATAGCCAAGTTCCGCACCCATGAGGACGGCCTCAACCGGGATCTTGGTTTCATGTCACGCTACATGACGTAGAGTCATCCAGACTCGAGTCGTCGTTGGCTTGTTCACAGATGTGATTTCCAGTTTTAAAAAAAAGTAAAAAGCTTAGCCATACAGACTGCAGCATTTGACACGTTGGACCCCCTGTGACCCCACCTCATTGTCTTAGCTGTATTTTGCTGTGTCTTTGATGTAATGCCTTCCTGACTGACCTGATTGCATCTCTGCCGAGGTGTGATGGAGGGCAGTCAGTAAGATTTACTGTAGTCGTCTGACATTGTACGCTACACATTGTTCTCTGTCTATATATGCTTTGCTGATTTGTATTCCTTCACTTTACTCAAACCCAAATGGAGAGGATATGCAGCCAGCAGGTGTTTTGACATGTTCGACCCCCTGGGACACATCTCATTGTCTTGGCTGTGCTCTTAGTGTGTCTTTGATGTAGGGAAAGATTGAATGCATTTTCTCTGTGTTTATATTCTGTGAATTCTGGTAGATTGTCTCACAGTAACTCTACCTGAGGAAGGGGCGACAGCTCCGAAAGCTTGTAATTTTAAATAAATCTGTTGGACTATAACCTGGTGTTGTGCAACTTCTCATTTTTGTCCACCCCAGTCCAACGCCGGCATCTCCACATCATGTTCACTTTACCTGACGAAGGAGCTGCGCTCCGAAAGCTCGTGATTTCAAATAAATCTGTTGGACTATAACCTGGTGGTTTTTTTTTTCTTTTGACTTTTTTTTATTATTAGAACAATGTGGTACAAATAATTTTAGATTCTTGGGGTCCTGAAAGCCATGCCGACCGAAGGCTATGTGACCTGCAGATTGGACAAGCTGCCAAAGTCCAGCAGCTTCAGCATCTCCTTGGTATCTGGGTCCACCTCAATCATCTCCTTGTGCGACTTCTCATTTTTGTCCAACACCGGCATCTCCGCATCATGGTCATGTTGATGTCATGGCGCCTCGTTACGTTGACGCTGCTGCTCGTTGCCGTGACTCCCGGTGACCTCTGACACCGGAAGCTGATCCGGATGGTGACGTTGTTCAAAACATGGCGGTGGCGAGTCTGTCTGTTGTCCGGGGTTGGACACTTCTCCTCTGGGTTTTGTTGTCGACGTCGGTTCGGGGCCGAATCCATCACCTGGTCCTGAAGGTAAAGGCTGGCGTTCTAAGGACGGGCGAGTGTGCGTGTTCTTTCTGCAGCGATTCATCCATTGGGATGGGAATGGCTTTTAACGTCGGACCTAACTCCACGTCCAGACTCAAAAAGAGAAAATGCTGGAAATACTCAGCAGGTCAGACAGCATCTGTGGAGAGAGAAACAGAGTTAACGTTTCAGGCCGATGACCCTTCGTCATCGAGACAGTTCACCTTGGTCGGGGGCCCGGCCTTTTGCTGGTTTACAACCGTTTTTCTACGGGGTCTAACAGCTGGTCGGAGTCACTTCACTTCCTTTCAAAAAGCGCCCTGTGGGAGACCTGCCACCTCTAATTAGAATAACTTAAATATTCGGTTTAATAATTGGATCTGTTTTTATCAGTGTCACTTTTGTTAAGTTTCTCCCACCTCTCCTGAAGGTGCGAGCTCTTGCTGCGGTTCAGTCATCCTTGCCGCGTGGCCATTCGTCATCTGTGAGCCAAAACAGCGAGTGCCAGCGTAAGCCAGTCAACTGTGCTGGCAACACAGCCAAGCCGATCCTGTCTTCACCCGATACTCAAACATGCACACTTCCAGCATGAATGATGTGTATATATTAAAACATGACACATGTCTAAATGGGTTTGCAATCTGGTTTGTTCTTGATGACCTCATTAATAACATTTATCTAATGTGCTGACTCTGACTGGGTAAACAAAATCCTTCAAAATCGGCAGTTCTCAAAAATGGATTGCACTAAGACCCCTAGTCATAGTGAGCTGTCATGTTTCTCACTCAGGCCCCTGCACACATGCAACCTTGTTTGCAGATTTGGTGTCAAAGCTGATGTTTATATGCAATATGATGAATTTAAAAAAATTGCTAATGTTTATCCTGAGATAAATAGGCACTACTATATTCATGAAAAGTATTTAGCAAGTATTTTGATGGAAAGAAGTAAACCACATCATTGTACGTGATACCACTAGGGAAAAAGTAATGCATTTTAACTTTACTAAGTTGCAGTGTTGACTCTCGGATTGTGGTCAAATGTAAAGATGGCTGTACACAATTTTCACAGATGCAGTGGGTAATTTTTTACCCCTGAAATTAATGGGTGAATGAAGTTTTTTATTGTATTATATCAACTTAAACTGTGTAGAACTGCCATCAATACAGGCATAGAGTTTGCCCTACCAAACTTGGTTTTTGACTGGAGGAAGCATTTTGAATTGTAAATTGCTAGTGTGAAGAACTGGTGGTTAAAGGTTTTTAACTGTTAGTGGGGGAGTAATTTAAAATGACGAACTTAAGAGTATCAGAGGAAAAACAAATTGCCTTTGTATAGCACCTTTAACAGAATAGAAGTCCCATGGTGCTTAGCAGAGGTGTGAGGGAAAAAAATTAGATGAACCAAAAATGATAAGAAAGAGTGACTAAAAGTTAGGTCAAAGAGGTGGAGTTTAAGGAGGATTGTAAATGAGGGGAGAGAGAAATGAAGGGTTTTAGGGGACAAATTTCCAGAGAGTGAAACTTGGCAGCTGAAAGCACAGCTGCCAGTGGTGTGATGAGGGAGGGGGGAATGCATAAGAGGCTGGAATCGGGGCAATGAAATCAGGAGTTGTAGGGACTGGGGAGGGGTGAGGCTATGGAGGGTTTGAAACACAACAATTAAAATTTGAGCGATTGGGAGCTAAGTAGATCAGCGAGGATGGGTGAGGTGGGCGTATAAGACATGTAAAATTTTGAGTTTCAAATGTTGACTTGTTATATTTACTTTGTCAGCTGCACCCTCATTGTCTGTTTGCTGCTCCTTGATAGTGACTCATTGTCGTCTAGCATCACTGGGTTACCCATTACAAATATTTTAAGGGGAGGAAACATAGCTGTGGTCTGATTAGTCCTTTAATCTGCATGCAAATAAAAGATGCAGGGTACTTCAGGGATGTCATTATGTATCTTCATCCAATTTTGCAAAGAATTTTTCTGGGAGAAAACCTTTTGAAGTTGGATTATGTCTGATGAAAATCAAACTGACCACAAAAAAATCTTTAAATAATTTTAGAAAAAGACATAAAATAGCTCAGGACTATTACAGAACTACAACTCCTTCGATTTGAAGTGAGAGGCATTTCAAGTGTTAGCACATCAATGGAGATTTTTATTGCACAAATACTTGTGAACATACAAAATTGACAGGCAGGATAAGACCAGCTGGTCCTTCAAGCCTGCCCCACACCATGATGGCCGGACCATCATGACTAAATACTTCTTCCCTCCTCCCGCCCACTCCCATAGCTGTGTAAATTCCTCGGAAAGGCAAAAAACTAGAGAAAAAGCCCAGGATCAATAAGGGATAAAATACTCTGGGAAATTCCTCTCTGACCCCCTCAGGTGATCAAAACCAGTCGAAGAGATCACATGGGCCAAGTGTTACGTATAAAGACTCTTACCGTCTATATGTTGCGATCTCTGCCCCAGTCAAGAACTGGTCCAGCTCCCTCTTGAAGGCACACAGAGAGTCAGCACCCACCACACCAGCGGGCAATGTATTCCAGAGGCTCACTACTCTCTGGGAAAGGAACCACTCAACATCTGGTCTATTCCTACTCTTGCATAGTTTAAACTCGTGTCACCTGGTCGTCCCCAGTCTGTTAAACTAATACAATCTATCAATAGGGACACTTTCCAGCCCTTTAATTATTTTATAGACCTCTATCAAGTCACATTTAAGTCCACGTTGCTCTAAAGTAGATAGACCAGTTGATGAATTTGATGAATCAGTAAATTTAACAGCGCAGAAGGAGGTCATTCAGCCCATTGCGTCTGTGCTGACTCTCTGGAAAAAGCTATCCACTTAGTCTCATTCCCATAACTTTTTTTTAATTTCAAATATTTATCCACTTCCCTTTTAAAACTATTATAGAAACATAGAATCTAGGAGCAGGAGTAGGCCATTCGGCCCGTCGAGCCTGCTCCACCATTCAATACGATCATGGCTGATCATCCAAATCCAGTACCCTGTCCCTGCTTTAATCCCCACAGTACACATATCCCACCCTACCCCCGTAACCCCACGTATTTAATTCCCCCTAACATATCCCATCCTATCCCCATAACCCCACATATTTAATCCCTCCCTAACACTAAGGGTCAATTTATCATAGCCAAATCAACCTAACCCGCACATTTTTGGACTGTGGGAGGAAACCGGAGCACCCGGAGGAAACCCACGCAGACACGGGGAGAATGTGCAAACTCCACACAGACAGTCACCTGAGGTCAGATTCGAACCCGGGTCCCTGGCGCTGTGAGGCACCAGTGCTAACCACTATGCCACCGTGATTCCTCCCTATTTTTGTGCCATCTGTCAAATTTGATATTGTACCACGATACCAGAGTCTAGCTCATTTCTGAGCCAACATTGACCCTTGGGGTCACCACTATTTAAATCCCTTCAGTTCAAAAATGTTACACTAACCACAACTTTTTTTTTTGTCCTCTCCCTATCTATGCTGCTACAATTCTTTAAACACTGGGTGCCTTAATTTTACCAACAAGCCTCTTGTGTGGCTTCTTATCAGGTGCCTTTTCAAAATCCATATCCACAAGTTGATACTAATATAAGATTTGTCAAAATCCATGTTGGCTGACATTAATTAACTCTTGTCTTTCTAAATATGTATTAATTATATCCTGTATTATGGCTTCCAGAAGCCTACTCACACTGGTGATAGACTAACTCATCTACTGTTAGCTGGTTTATCCATTTCTCCCCTCTGGAACAGTAAGTGTTACATTGACTAGCATTGAATTATGAGTAAAAGTTCATGAAGCATTTGAACACTAATAACTGAGTAAATATAAGTCATGATGCAGAGATGCCGGTGTTGGACTGGGGTGGACAAAAATGAGAAGTCGCACAACACCAGGTTATAGTCCAACAGTTTTATTTAAAATTACGAGCTTTCGGAGCTGTTGCCCCTTAGTCAGGTAAAGGTACCTTTACCTGACGAAGGGGCAACAGCTCCGAAAGCTCGTAATTTTAAATAAAACTGTTGGACTATAACCTGGTGTTGTGCGACTTCTCATTTTCGTAAATATAAGTGGAGGATGGACATGTGGGCATGTTAACCAACTGGAGGGAAAGAATTGGGAAGTGAAAAGTTAGGCAACATGTCTTTCTGCCCTGTAACTGCATATAGTGCTGAAAGAACAGTGAGGCCGAGATCATGCTTAGTTGTGATGTCCACCAGGTCTGAATTAGTCGCCAAGAGCCGTTCTCTGACCTCACAGATGTAGAATAGTCGCCTTGGCATGGAATGAGAGGGTCATCAGTGACCCCGGAAAGATTCCCCAACATAAATTACGGCATTTGGGAGAGGGGCGGCGGCGGTGGGGGAGTAATTTGGGATGGGTGAAGAAGGGGCTTTGGGAGGTGTTGTGGTATTAGTCCAGCATTGCATTTCAGTGGGAGTGTGGTTGTTTCGCAGTTGTAGTGGTGCCAGCTGTTCTTTGGTAGTGCCAGTAAACTGATTCATTGTATCCTCTATTTGCTTCTCCTGAATGGAGTTTCAAGTGCAGTTGTTATTCTGATTAGATTTTGACTCCACAGGACTGAACTCAGAACTAAAGTATCTTCAGACAGTTCCACCTGGAACGCATTCTTAAACCTCGTCCTACCGGTGAGAGCCACGCTAATCCAGCATCTTGTAATTGGCTGTGAGCCTCCACTGCAGCTTTTAGTCGATGCCGTGGTCGGTGATGAGTAGACTTTGAAAATGCAGTCTGTGGATTTAAAAGTGATTTTTTTTTTTGTGGAAGAGTTGGTAAAGAGGGAATCTCAAAAATATTAACTTATGTTTTGTTTTTCTTAACTATTGCTGTGGCCATCTTTGATGTCATTGTGTGAACAGTGAGTGCTGATATCGCTGAAACTGGCTGGGATGAGTTACTGAGGTGGGCTGTGAAAGAGAATAGAATTAATGTGTCCTGATGAAATGGTGTAATCATTGTTGGGCCCGCATCTTGTCTTCTGTGTCGAATGTCTGTTCGAGGCAAATGGTGGATGAGCCCTATTTGGATGCAGCCCTTCAGGTCTGATTGATCTTCAGTGTGTTAAGCAGCTTGCTGTCTGCCCCCATTGCGGGGATGGCACCATACTGAATGTGTTCTTTCCAGCGGTCACTATCTTACTCTTTGAGTCTGAAAATATTGACAGTCTTGTATTAAAGGGTATTGCTGCCCTTTGGGGACAGGTATTTTCAGGCAGACAGTGTCCCGGAACAGTCAGGAAAACTCTGCAGCTGGCAATATTTCCTCCGACTCACACTGTTGCAGCGCCACTTGAGGTTAACTTGTTGAGGATTGTTTAGAACTTGGAAGCCTATCTGTGAATCCTGCTGGAAGTGTACGTGTGGGGATGTCAGGTCAGGACTGGATTGAGCTCCGCTGCAATGTTCCATGTTGTTGAATAGCCACTGGACAACTGCGCATGTTGAAGTAGAGACTCACCGCAGTCTCCCACTTCAACTCATTCTTTACTCGGGTTCAAAAGTATGGAACCCCCCTCCCCCTCCCTCTCCCTCTCTCTCTTTTCCGACAATCTCCTGACTTCTAAAACTTGAGGTTTGTGACTCAGTGAGTATTTCCTGATTCACCCAATTTTGCATTTTGCTGTTTTCAACCGTGGTCTCCTGCACTATGAAGCTTGTCTCTGCAAATTAATAACTGCTCTGTAGTGCAGATAGTGTACCAATATGCTTCTGGCAAAAATAAACCGTAAGCTAATATACACTTTAGATGTTGTATTATGATCTTCGTTACCTTACACAGCTTCCACAGACTTGTAACCACCAGTACTTCACCCTCGTGTTATACAGCTATAAATGCTCTCTCCAGATGCATCCCATGTCTGGAAGGATAAAACTCTGTATTTGTACAGTTGAGTTTTTCACAGTTCAGTCAGAATAATATGGAAATTTCACATGCCCACCATTAGATTATTGAAAACCTTGTCACCATTCTTGAATCTCTCTCTCTCTCTCAACCAAGAGCTTGTGGGTTCAGGGCCACCTTCTCTGTAGCTCCCAATTGCCTCCCACCTGCCCTGCAAAATAATTGTTACCTTATTAGTTGACTGTAGTCATATTGTCTTTAGTGGACAGAGACAACTGTAGTTCCATCCACAAAAACTCCATAACACCACGTTTCAATTAGACTAATGGGAGAGCTGCTCAAGCAGTGAGGGACAGTACTTCAGTCTTGACTGATCAAATTTCCATTCCTTCAGTCATATTTTCCTCCTTAACTTGGATGAGGGGATAAGCTTAGTACAAATGTTAGCTGAGAGCATGATTCAGGCTCAGGTCTCTGCTCATTAAGAGCATTGCTGCAGGTATGGCGGTATTTGATTAGTTGCGGATTCAAGCAGGTACTGGAAGAGATATGCTTTGTTAATAGCCCATGACCAAGATGTGTGATGTCGCCGGCAGAATGTGTGCATCTACCATGGAAATGAGTTACAAGGCTTCACCAAACCAGCAGTTTAAGTCATGGGGCCTATTTTTTTGAGGCACTGCTTACAGGCTGATGAGTTTCAACCAAATGGAGCTACTTAAAGCAAAATTTCAGAACATTTCATTATCCCAGAGCTTTTTGGGGTATTTTCTTGTGGGTGCTCACGCAAAAGAAATGTCATCTACGATGGAAATATTAAGTGAGTGTGGCATCACAGACAGGATGTTGGGTAAAAGATAGGAAACAGAATGTAGTTGTTAATGGATGTTTTTTGGACTGGAGGGATATAAACAGTGTTTTCCCCAGGGTTATTGTTGGGACCGTTGCTCTCAAAATATATAGATATTAAAGTTTGTACACAACACAAACATGGGGAGTGTGGTTAACTGAAGATGACTGACTTCAACAGGATATGAACAAATTAGTAGATTGCGCAGTTAGATGTCGGGTTAAATTTATTCTGGAGAATTGAGTGAATATATTTCATGAGGAAGAATAAGGAAAGGACATCTACAACTAAATAGGGAAACTTTAAAAGGAGTAGAGGTACTGAGCGACTTAGAGGTTCAGATATGCAGATCATTAAAAGTGGCAGGATAAGTTGATAAAGCTGTGTTTTTAAAAAAAACAGGTGAGATTCTAGGTTTTGTAAATAGTGGTATAGAGTACAAAAGCAAAGAGGGAATGCTGAACCTACACAAGATTGATTAGGCCACAGTTCAAATATTGTGTCCCATTTTGGGCACCTTACTTTAGGAAGATACATAAAGAGGATGTAAAGCTTTAGTTATAAGGAGGGACTAGAGCAACTCAGACTATTTTCTTTAGAACAAAGAAGGTTTAGAGGAGATCTGTTAGAGGTTTTCAAAATTATGAGGTTTTCATAAAATAAAATTGGATTGGGCAAAACTATTTCCACTGGTTGGCAGCTGGGTACTGGAGAGAAAATTTAAGGTCATCATTAAAAGGAAGGGAGAGGTTGGGAGAATTTTTTTTAATGTGGGGGATGTTAGGATGTAAACTGCCCTACAAGAAACTGGAAGTGGAGTCCCTAATAGCTTTTAAAGATAAAGTGGATCCAGCATGGACTGGTTGGGCCGAATGGCCTGTTTCTGTGCTGTATACCCTATGTAGGGGGAAAGGCTAGAGGAATGGGACTAAGTAGCTAGCTCTTTCAAAGAGCTGGCACAGGCTCAGTGGGCCAAAAGACTTCCATCTGTCCTCCTAAAAGTCGTTAATTCTGTCTTCTAATCTGGGAAAATATTGTTTTCAATTACAGCATGGCTGTTTCTTTTTACAGGATGACGTTAGGCAAAAGGTCCATTTAAACACATTTGGTTTCTTCAAGAATGGAAATATGACTGTGGAAATGACCAGTTTGACTCCAAAGGGTGTTGACTTCAAAGCTATCGACAGCTCTGCGGTAAGCTCAATATTTTTCATCAAGTATTTTTCACTCCCTTGTAGGAATATTTATCAGGTAGAAATGGTTTATGGAGAGGAAAACCGTCCCCTGGTGTGGGCTGTATCGGGTGTGGGTTATTTCAGCCGCAATGATGATTGGTTTATTCTGTGTAATCTACCACTATCCCGGTGTGTATTTTTCTTGCAACAAATCCTGGTGTCTTTGTTATAAAAGAAAAGTTAGTTGCTTTTGTTGAGAGTTTAGGATTTTTTGCACTATGTTATGTAGAGATGGGATGGTTGTTGCATTAATGATGCTGTATGTTGCGAGCAATCACTGCGTACTCGGGTTCCACTGTTGACACTGAGAAGAACATAAGAACATAAGAAATAGGAGCAGGAGTAGACCAATCGGCCCCTCGAGCCTGCTCCGCCATTCAATGAGATCATGGCTGATCTGATCCAACCTCAACTCTAAAGAACACAAGAAGTAGGACCCGGCCACTCGGCCCGCTCCGCCACCCACAGGGCCATGACCGATCCGAACTCACTCATGTCCAATTTCCAGCCCGCTCCCCGTAACCCCTAATTCCCTTTACTTCTAGGAAACGGTCTATTTCTGTTTTAAATTTATTTAATGATGTAGCTTCCACAGCTTCCTGGGGTAGCAAATTCCACAGACCCACTACCCTCTGAGTGAAAAAGTTTCTCCTCATCTCAGTTTTGAAAGAGCAGCCCCTTATTCTAAGTTTATGTCCCCTAGTTCTAGTTTCACCCATCATTGGGAACATCCTCACCGCGTCCACCCGATCAAGCCCCTTCACAATCTTATATGTTTCAATAAGATCGCCTCTCATTCTTCTGAACTCCAATGAGTAGAGTCCCAATCTACTCAACCTCTCCTCGTATGTCCACCCCCTCATCCCCAGAATTAACCGAGTGAACCTTCTTTGTACTGCCTCAAGAGCAAGTATGTCTTTTCTTAAGTATGGACACCAAAACTGTATGCAGTACTCCAGGTGCGGTCTCACCAATACCCAATACAACTGCAGCAATACCTCCCTGTTTTTATATTCTATCCCCCTAGCAATAAAAGCCAACATTCCATTGACTTTCTTGATCACCTGCTGCACCTGCATACTAACTTTTTGATTTTCTTGCACCAAGACCCCCAGATCCCTTTGTACTGCAGTACTTTCCAGTTTCTCGCCATTAAGATAACTTGCTCTCTGATTTTTCCTGCCAAAGTGCATAACCTCACATTTTCCAATATTGTATTGCATCTGCCAAATCTCTGCCCACTCACCCGGCCTGTCTATATCCCCTTGTAGGTTTTTTATGTCCTCCTCACTCTCTACTTTCCCTCCCATCTTTGTATCATCTGCAAACTTTGATATGTTACACTCGGTCCCCTCCTCCAAATCGTTAATATAGATGGTAAAGAGTTGGGGACCTAGCACCGACCCCTGCGGAACACCACTGTGTGGAAGATGTGTAAAATGCCGGCATCTCCATTGTTGGTACATCAAGACCTTTTGCAGCAGCAATCGCCAGTAGTTTTATCGTACTGCTGACTGATCTTGAATCTGTGACATTGATACGAATTTTTTGTATTGATTGTTGTAATACTAGCTGTACCTGATGGCACTGCTGTGAAATGCACTGTCTTGTCTTCTGCCATATCGACCACAAAGGTCCCAATTTCAATTTCCCCCTCTGTGGTGAGTTAGCTTATCTCGGCAGGGCTGGCAGGAGCACAGTTGCTCTGTGACACCCTGGCAAAGGAGGGGGGTAGAATCAGCTCGGATTCCTGCCAATGACCCCTGATGGACAGTGTGTCTGAGAGGTGCTAACTGGTGAGTAATAGGTTGTATATCTTGCCACGTTCACACATGAGCACAGTACTCATGGATCATACCAATAAATCAGCAAGCTCAGACTAAACAAGTGTGGCCCTAAACGGATTAACAAACAAAATGAAAATGAAATAATCCTGCAGGGAGAAAGAGTTCACTGGGATAAATACAGGGACAAGTTTAAAAAGGTGGTCAGAGGAGTGAAGAGAGACCTAGAAAAAAAAAAGTATAGCTGCAGAACCAAAACCTAACAGTAAAAAATCCCCTTTCCTCCGAGTAATCACGAGGGAAGACATGAGCAGCATGCCTTCCTCAATTACAAATAATCAAAGCATCATTTTTGACTGATGTATATGAAATGTAAGTCCTAGACTGGCTTAATGGGCTGAAAATTAATAAATACTCGGGTGGATGATATTTATCTGAGTACTGAGAGAGACTAAGGAGGATATTTGTGAGGCATTGACATCGTTATGAGGAAGTGGTTGGATACTTGGAAAGCTACTCGTAGATTCGACACAAGCTAACACGGTGGCAAAACAGACATGGGCATCTACAGACCCATTAGTGTCACTTCAAATCCGTGTAAAATAATAGAATCGTTTATCATGATTACTGTTAGACAGATAATCAAATTTAATGAAGTAAAGCACCGTCAGCATGGATTCAGAAGGAAAATATCCTGCCTGACAAATCTCCTAGACTTCGAGCTAGTGACAGCGCAAGTGGACGGTGGATAAACCTACAATGTACCTGGACTTCCAAAAGGCAATTGACAGTTCCACATGAAAGGCTATTAGTTAAACTCAAAAGCTGTGAGGATCCAGGGAAAATCTTGGAAATGGATAGGAAATTGGTTGAATGGTAGACAACAGCAGGTACTTAGTGAAGTTATGTCAGGGTGACGGGGAAGAACTGAGTAGGGTGCCGCAGGGGTTGCCGGTGGTCTACTGTTTCTAATTTACATCAATAACTTGAATACAGAACCTCAGTCAAAAGTATTTAAATTTGCAGATGGTAAACTAGAAAAATGGCAGATTATATTTAATGCAGTGTTAAGTATTATGCATAAAAAAGAAAAATGGCCGACACATACTCCTTGAATGGTGTTGAAATAACCACGGGTGAAGTTGAAAGAAAATCTAGGAACCTTCGTATACTTGATACTTAATGGCCGGAAGTTTCCGCTTTAGGCGCAATCGGCAATCCAGAAGAAAATTGCGCTACTTTTCAGAAGTGGTTTTGTTTGCTCAATTTTCTGCTCATTTGCATGTCGCTGAACGTAAAATCTTCCTGAGCCAGTGCAATGGGGCAGTGTTTTGAGAACGGAATTGAAAAAAAAATTTCATTAAAAAATATTCTGTGATATATTAAAGAGTGGTAACCTGGTGCAGCTTTATTAATATAGCTGAAAATGGGATTATCCCAAAAAATAAGCATTTTTAATCAGAGTGTCTAGTCCACCGACTGTGATTAACCCGATTTTAAATAGCTGAAAATGACTTCAAAAAATTATACAGAGCCATCTATCATTACATTGGTGTACGCTAGTCAGTTTCTTTAGTAAATTAAAAAAATATATTCAAAAGCTTTTAAAAGGTGCCGATTAGTGCCCTTGTGCCAAAATAAAGCTTAATTTTTAGAGCCTCTGCGAAGGCCCGCAAATGGGCACAATTAGCAGAAACTCACCATGGTGATTAATTCGATCTGGGGGCGTGACCAATTTTGTGGGTGGGGCCGGCTTCTAGCGCGATGTTTTTTAAACGAGCGCAAAAGATCGCGGAAACTCAATTTGTGATGAATGTATCGCACTTGAAATTCCTCGGTTTTTTTTACGCTGGTTTGGCCGATTTCGAGTGAATTGCGCTGAAAAAACCAGTGCAACCGAGCGGAAACTCCCGCCCAACATGCCCAACTAATGCAGACCAGCAATCAACAAAGCTGAGAGAATGTTGAACGACACAGCAAAACAGTAGAATACAAGTCCGAGCAAGTCATGGTCAGACTACAGCTTGAGTAATGTGTCCAGTCCTGGTCACTGAGACATAAGGGGGGCATTCAAGTGTTGGAGGCAGTGCAGCAAAGAACCACAAGGCTGATCCCGAGTGTCAACGATCGAAGCCACAAGGGGAGACTGGAGGAACTTGAGGTTTTCAGCCTGGAAAAGAGACATTCCCGTGGATCTTCCAGAGATATATATACAAGACAGTAAACACAATGAAAAAGGTAAATCCAGAATATTACTTTAAATTCTGAGTGTAGAACAAGTGGACAGAGGTTCAAACTAGTAAAAGCTAAAGTTACTACTGATATCAGGAAGTTCTTCACACAGCGATAAACCTATGGAATGGACTTCCAGAGTCATGGAGGTGGAAACCTGGGAATAATTTAAGAACCAATTAAATGCTGTGATGGGGGAATGTCAGACCTTTCTAGATGGATGTACTAAAATGGGCTGATTAGCCTTCATCATCCTTAATTACCTTGTCATCCATGTCCCAGCATGTCTGTGTCTTGAGGAGATAACTGGAGCAGACAAAAAAAATATTCTGTGATAAACAATTGGATTTCAGCCCGAAGAAAACAATAGCAGTATGCAGACCCCAGAGCTGCTAATTGTTCCTTCATTGCAGCGTATTTCCCCCTCAATTTTCTCCCCATCTCTCCTGAACAATCTGATTCATGCTACGATTCGTCCCATGGGTGCTGGTACATTCTGACGGTCGTTCTTCATTTATGATCTCGTATTGCAAATGTTGCCAAGCTGTTCGCCTATGGGAGACATCACAGCCAAACCCGCTTGTGTCCTCACCTGATTTGCACACGGGTGCACTTTCCACCAAGGGATGTGACCAGGAGTGGGAATACTGGCCGCTATTCTCATTTCTTAGCTCGGCTACTTGTACCACCCCGCATTGCCACCAAAACTAAGATCGCTTAAGCTAGCACTAGGAATTGAATGTGAATCTTGATTTGCATGGCTCAATTATGTGCTCTCTTTACCAAATCTGCCACCCGAAGAGCTACAGAACCCATTCGATTATCTTCAATATTGAAAAGAATATTTTATCCATAATAAATTGCTGCAGTGCCGCAGCCCAATACTTATGCTCCTCGATAGAGGTGAAACCTCTACTATTCTTGCAAAGGTAATGAGTAGCAATATCCACTAGACAGGCCTGTACACTGTTGAAGCTACTGAAAAGACCTTGCATTTAAGGTGTTTGGGCTTTGCAAATATTTGCTCGTAGAATTTTTCTGATACGGCAATAAAAGAAAGAACTTGCGTTTGTATCCAAAAATATATGTGCAATATCGATGAATTCCAGATTGTTCAAATGATGTTAATTGAAATGGGGAATCTTTCTAACTTTGAGATGTTAAACTGAGGCCTCAACTCCCTGTTCAGGTGAACATATATAAAAAGAAATCCCATGGCACTATTGGGAAAAGGATTTGGGGAGTTCTCTGGGTTTTTTCCTCTAGGAGCTTTCCTACATTAAAGGCACTATGTAAATGTAAGTTGTTGGGTGTACCAGCCGAAATTTATCCCTTAACCAAGACCAAAACAGATCAACTGGACATTGATCTCATTGCTTTTTGTAGGACCTTGCTGTGTGTGACTGGGCTGTTGCATTTGTCTACGTAACAGTGCCTATACTTCAAAAGTAATCCATTGGCTGTGAAGCGCTTTGCGATGTCCTGAGGTGTGCAAGTCACGATATAAATGCACATTTTTCTTTCTCTAACATATTCCTTTTCTTCACATTTTATCTCAGCTGGGGCTCAGTTTGGACAGAACCAAGAATGATGGTTTCTCATCCTATCTGGTAAGTCAGCGACCCAGCTTTTGGGATGGGATTTGCAATTAACTCTCTTGTTTCTCCGTCATTTTTTTTTTTGTACAGTTCCATGAACATCATCAAGTCTCCAGTACCTTGCCCAAATGGCCATTCTTGCTGCGTGATCTTGGTGAGAGTAAGCAGATCATTGGACTTTGGAAGGCACCACAGCTGAGCTTCCTCCTGTCCTCACCTGATGTGCACTCTTTGCCAGGGTTCACTGGTTATTTAGCAGTAGCAGGAATCTCACATGGATATTCTCCTCCCTCAGGCCAAGGACACTGAAGCCACTCGCAGCACCCTAGCTGCGTCTTTGGCTGACATCGACCAAATCAGCATAGACCGTGCCTTTACCCACGAGGGGAGGGGTGTATTTTTTGGAGCAGGGGTTTGGAGTCACATGCCACAACTATTTGAATGGGCCACTTGTGATTAAAACCTTTTGCGATCGGTACATCATTTCCCCTTGACATCTATGGAAAAAGAAAATCCGACATGCCCCTTACACGGAGAATCCAAACCCCAACAACATATCTTCACCCCAGCCTCAGAAGGACAGTCCTCTGTGTGAGCGTTTCCATGCCCTACTCTCGCCATCTTTATGATCATTCTCCGTGCCTGCCAATTTTGTGCCTTCTGAATGATATTATATGTTTGCCTAAGTCTCCTCTGATATAGAAGGTTTTGTGTTCAAGCCCCAATCCAGGACTTGAGCAGTCAGTCTAGGCTGACGCTATGATGTAGTACTGAGGGAGTAATGTTTTTGCCAGGGCTGCTGACCTTTGGATTAGATGTTAAACAACGGCCCCAGCTGTCTTCAAGTAGACATCAAAGATCCGTGGAACTATTCAAAGAAGAGTAGAGAGTTCTCCCTGTGTCCTGGTGAACATTCAACTCTTAAATCAACACCACCAAACAGATTAACTGGTTGTGTATTTCATTGCTGTTTGTGGAATCTTGCTGTGCACAAATGGCTGCCATCTTTTCCCAAATAACAACAATGACTTGTAATTTGTACGAAGTGCTTTGAGACATTTGAGAATCGTGCAAAACGTGACATCGGTGTAAGTCTTTTTAAATTTTTCTTTTGGATTCTGGGCAGTCTCATTGCTTTGAGACTGGTCCAAGCGGATTTCCTTAATTCCCCTCACCCCACAACTTCGTGAGACCAGCCGAATCGGAAGTTCATCCTGTCCAAATCGGTGGTCTATGAATCCGTTTCCTCCTGACAGTTGGTACCGAATTCATACAGTTAACATTCCAGTGAGGTACGCTGCGCAGTCAGATTCATGCTCGAGTTCTGCATGAATCGCATGTCAGACTCCGTGCAAGTGTAGGTGAAGTATTTCAACCTGCAGAAAACTGACCCCAGAAGGAGCACTTTGGTGAATGCAATGAGTGTTTCCCAGGATTGCAGATAATTCTACCTGTGTTCAATAACTCATGTAAAGACAATTTTTTATGCTATGGTGATTTTTTTTTTATTATTAATAGGAAGAAGATGTTGATTTTTGCTTTTTGAAGAAAAAGCCTCCCACTAATGTGCCTGTCACACTTTTCATTTTTGACTTTCAAAATCAACGGTGAGTGCGCAACAAAAAATATCTTCCATTGGAATCTTCAGCCAATGGCAGCTCAGTTGTTCCTTGGTGTTCCATTTACATCTATTATTGGTTCCCAGAGTTAGAGTTCAGACGTCGGGCAACAATCAGCCACCGGTTAATGATGGAGGGAGTGCAGGAAGCCAACCAACAGAGGACAAAAGCAGTGAATCGAAGAAAGAGACAGAGTCCAAGAAGGTGATTGTAGCAGCAGCCCATCCTGCAGAAGGGCAGAAAGGTAAGAAATTAAAGCATGTTGTTTTTTTGGCCCCTCCAATGGTTGGCAAAGGTAGGCAAGAAGGAAAGTTTTTAATCCCGTCACCCCAAGATGTACTCAAGCACTGTGTAGTAATTACTTAGAGAGGGGCCCTGAAAAAGAAGTGATGTCGGTCGCCTGCTTGCCCCCTCCTCCCAAGCGGGGGGATGGTAAAGGGCTAAAGAGCCTGCAAGTTTGGTAAGAACCACTAGGGTTTCTGGGGATGCCATGATGGGGATTACTATTGGAGGGAGCGATTTTCCTGGCCAAATGGTCTTTTCTCATTCCTCATTAAGTGTCTTAATGGCTTGATAAAATTGAAGTTAATTATTGCCAAGTATGACAAAATAACTTGCAATTCCCAGAACTGAACACTGATGGCATTGTTGTACACTTAAATTCTCAGCCGTGCAGCCTTTTATATTTTCTTTAAAAGAGAATAAAGCAAAATACATATGCACATTTAGGGCTGTCAGTATGGTTGTGTGCATGATGGGAACTGCGCACTGTTTGAGGTTGGGATAATTTGATCAGTCCCTGGGGTTCAGCACATCTCTAACCTTGAGGGCAATATTTCACCTGTTCAAGTCGGGTGTGCCTAGTTAATTAGTGATGAGGCCCACCAGAGAGAGTGGAGCTTTTGAGCAGGTCCACATATAGCCATTTTGCTTAGCCACATCTATTGACAAATTCTTTAGATGCAATGCGCTGTGATGCTCAGTGTATGACTGGACGTGGAACATGTGGAGAGAGATGGGGAAATTGCAACAAACGTCCAAGGTCAGTTTCTTGTTCATAACCTTGGATATTGGCAAGGCCCTTTAAAGTGGGGAGGATAAAATTAAAAGCAAATTTTGGCTGCTTAATATTTCCAATTTCCTTTGATTTTTGGTACACTGGATTGGCACAGCTCTGATTCTGTACAGTACCATTAGAATCCAGTGCTTTGAGTATACTGCCTGGGAGTTTTAATAAGTCAAGTTCCCGTTTTATTGAAAAGCTGGGCGCAAAACCTGGATGAAGGTTTAAAAAAAAAAAGAGCAGAACAAACTGATAACAAAAACTGTTGATTACCACATGCCACTTTGTGCTAAAGAAACCTTTATTTTTCCTTCACAGCAAACTCAAAATCTGTGACAAGTGCTGCTGAAATAAAGGTTAGTAATTGTACTGTACTTTTTTTAAATTTCGACTGCCATAAACGCAAGTCTTTTTCTTTTACTGTCCTTTTAATGATGAAGGCCTGGTCTTTTTCTTTGGAAACTGCATAATGTAAATGTTAGGTAGAGGTTTATATGTTGGCGATGTGTTGTGGTCGGACATTACAGCTGGTCCAGAACTTGCACACTGTCTAGGGGAAATAGTTGCCTGACACTTCTATCATGCATCACCTCTTGGAGAAGGGAGAGCAGTCAAAATAAAGGGATATTATTATATCTCCTAATGCCAGACACACAATACTTCCCAGACTTTATGGTTGGGGATTGTGCATAGGATCGAGAGACTGGGTGGGGGTGAGCGGGAGAAGAGGGAGCATGGTGGATATAAAAATTGATGCTCACTGTCCAGGTTCGTACAACTTGAGAGAGGTACTGGAGAGCGACTGCTGCAAAATAAGTCACTGACTTCAGAGGATTGGCAGCGCCGAGAGGGCCTGGACATTAATGAAAAAACGGCAGCAAAACAATAACTGATTGTTTTTCTTCTAGGATCAAACCGAAACTATTCCACTGCAGAAAAACAATGAATCCTATTCATTCACAGTAAGTAGGATCTAGGAGTTGGTCCTTTACGCTTTAGATAATGTCTGCTCAGATATATTCAAATTGGGTAAACCTGGATATGTTTTTCTCTCGTGCAGTTCTCGTTTGCTATCAATACTGAGGACGAACAGGGACTTTACAGTTTGTACTTCCATAACTGCTACATTGACAAAAAGCCAACTCTACAGTCTTTCCGGTTTGATATGGATGTGAGTACCAGGAAGACCTCATAACTCTTTATGGAGCAAGAGAGCTATTGGGGACATTTTAAGCAAATCATCAATAATGGCTGAGTGCTGTTCTCCATTTTTATAATATTGTGAAAGCTTTTGTATACAAATTTA
Organism: Squalus acanthias; assembly: GCA_030390025.1. NCBI lineage: Eukaryota > Metazoa > Chordata > Chondrichthyes > Squaliformes > Squalidae > Squalus > Squalus acanthias. The sequence continues at coordinate 89,215,017 of CM059438.1, forward strand.
AAACTAAATTTATTAAATATAAAAACAGAAAATGCTGGAAATGCATGGTAGGTTGATCAGCACCTGAGAGGAAAAAGATTTATGTTTCTGGTGTAAACTTTCACCAGGACCTTTTTGAAGGGTCTTGCCTGAAATGTTAACTTGATGTTATCTTTCAGATGCTGACTGTCCTGTTGTGTCCTGACAGCATTTGATGTTTTTGCGTTAGATTTCCAGCATTTGCCATTTTCTTCTCCTTAACATTATTTCTACTTTCATTTAGACAAAAAAAACTTTCCATTCCCTCCTCTGCTAGGATATAGACGCGAGGGCACTGCCAACCCTCTGATACCTCACCCAAGTAGGCTTTCTTTGCGTGCAACAGTGTTGTTGAGCTGCACTTTGAATTTTCCTTCTCTGCCGTGAAGGAAATGCTTGTTGCAATGATAGAGCAACCATCAGTTGCCATTGAGGCTGTTGTCTTCACTTCATAACTGATGTTGCAGAAATCTATCTACTCTTGAGTGTAACACTACTCTGGAGATTACAGAACTTAAATGATAAACTTTGAGGAAAATCTAACTAAAAATGTTGCATGTATTGAACATTTATCACACACCATGTTATACTTTGCTGCAGATACAAAACAATCTTTTTGTTCAAAGAAAACCAGTAATTGACCCACCGCTTGAAACTTAAAAGTACTGCAAAGTTACCCCATTAAATAACAATTGAAGTCTGATTAACCTCAGTATGTGTTTATTTAACAACAGCTGGGCCTTGTGGTATTTGGAGAGATACAGGTCCATCTTAACAACAGGATAATATATTGTGCTTTTTATAGATGTCAGCCTTGGCTTAGTGGTAGCACTCTGACCTCACCCCCCCCTGCCTCACCCTCAAACAGTTGAACAAACTCCAGAAGACCCCGCGGTCACTGATGTCAATAATTACAGCTATCCCTCCAACTACCTTCTATTACTGGAGATAGCCTGATTCTTAGGAACCAGTACAGTGAGTCCATACTTAAGTGGTGAAGAATAGGGTTGAAGGAGATCGAAGCATAACACCAAATGGTACTAATGGTGTCTGCAGAGGTGTTGCAGTTTGTCCAAGTTGAGGATGGTTGACTGAGAGTCCAAGTCACAATACTTGACAGGAGAAGGGTGAGGTCAATTAGAAAGTGGAAATTTGCAAAACTAACAGTGCACCTCTATGTGGGCTCCTTTCATCGGAAGAGGTTCAGTTCACTGAGGACCTCTTCGGTGGGAAATTTACTGCTGCAGCAATTATTGAACCAGAAAAAAACAGTTTGTCCCACTGAACCCTTTAGGCCTTGTGCGATTTGGACTGTTATGGACTCACTCCCTAATTGTCTCCGATAGGTCTTACATCATGTTTGGAGAAGGGCGAAGAAGGAAACAAGTGGCATAGTATTTTGCTATCTCGAAGTTCTGACCTGTGTTTTTTTTTACAGATTACAATAGTGGAACACAACCCTGGCAGCTATTTGTCTGCAGGAGAGATCCCGCTCCCCAAACTCTACATCTCCATGGCTTTGTTCTTCTTCCTGGCTGGAGTTGTCTGGGTTTACATTCTCCGGAAACGCAGGTACTGTGCAATTACTCATTACATTGGAGGGCAGGGTCTACACTGTGCAAGTACACATGAATTTTGCGTAGCAAATTCCAGGGTTGGAATACTGCTGTAGGATTTCAGCAGTTTATCCATCTATAACATTTTAGACCCAATTTCAGTGTTCAATTTTGTACATGTTGAATATATCATTCTGTTTTGAAATTAGCGTATGTTATTTGGTATATTTATCTAATGTACAAGGAACTCTTAACACTCTGACTGTAGTTGTTGCTTGTAATGTGTTGCTGGGGTGGCGAGGAGGAGAGTTTCTGCTTGTTAAAGTGATAATCAAGGCCACTGGATTGCAGTTCTTATGTATAAATGAATAGAATTGTGGCATGTGATCCAAAACACAATACTCATCCCGGAACCTCACCGTAAAAACAGAATTTGACTTATTTGGGCACTGGTGATAATTAGCTGCAGTTTTAGTGTTATTGCTGGGCTTGTCTAGCATATTGAGATCAACAAACTATAAAGATAATCTGAATTAAACCAATGTGCATTGTTAATAGTTCATCAGCTCAAATTGCTCCCACTATTAGCATTGCTAATGGCAGACTTGTAATCACTCGATCTTCATCCTGTTGTTACACGTCTCGAAGCGCTTTCAGCAGACACACAAGTTTGCTAGGACAAAATCTTATTGTATCACTCGATGGTTTTCACAATTCAAGTGGTCAGAGCACAATAAATTCATGTATCGAATTTACTGAAATGCAAGTGATAACACCAAGTTTTTAGCTTTTATCTTCTCTAAATTAGTTGTCAGGTTCACATGAAAATATCCAACACTGTGGTTTGTTTTTAGTTGTCGGGGTTCCTGGTAATGTGCCTGGCCCCCAGGACTGTTTCCTATTCGTTTAACATATGTAAAAGACCATCGAAAAGTAAGCCTGGATTCAGGCAAGAGCCATAATTACAACACCTCGCTGATCTTTCACATTCAAACACTGTGACCCAATTACATTAGCTTCCTCTGTTGCAGTTCTGCATTTAACTCGCATTATTAAACATGTTGTTGTCTGGCTTCCCGATGGTTCAATGGGTAAATACACTGTGATCCTGTGCTGAACCACACAGACTAGGACATTTCCACGCTGGATCCTTGATCTGGGTTGGATGATTTTTGCCTTGCTGCCAGTAGGGGTGCTATATTTGGCACCAGCTTCCTGGACTAAGGAGAAGAAAACTCAGTCAGGATTTTCACTGCTGGTTACTGTTCTTCGATTCCTGCGGTACGGTGCTTGTGACAGGGTCAGGCTTGGCTCTGATGCTCCCATGTTTGAATCGCATATCAACACGCACTGTCCAGGTCCACCCATGAACAGTGGTTGAGGTGCGAGAGGGCAGTTCGCACCAGTGGAATCACACCTCTGCAAGGAATTAGTGTCTTCAGGACAGGAAGAGAACATGAGAAGGGAATAAATAATAAAAGGAGAAAAAAAAATTCCGAATTAAATATGGATTGAGGCAGGGACATTTTGCCCACAAATACTTAACGGTAAGGCCACTGTAGATCAGAAATCGAGAGTGGTCAGAAAGTATTTTGAAGTAATAAAAAGTGGGAAAATGAAAGCAGAAGCCAGTATTTCAACTGATTCTCACTTGCTGCATACACTCCTATATACAGGGAAAGTGAAAATGTAACGATTGAGGCTTGACTTTAAATTTCAATCCATCATGTACTAAAATGGGAAATGTGATCCGCATGTTTACCACTTGCATTCTCTTTCTTCAGCAATGATGTGTTTAAGATCCATTGGCTGATGGGGGCGCTTGCATTCACCAAATCCCTTTCTCTGGTTTTCCACGCTGTAAGTGACCCGCCTATCATTTCAGCATTTTTATTACGGGAATGATGACCATCGCACCTTCCAGCAAAGTCAATTTGTGAATTGTTTAACATGTGCCTGTTTAAAGGGCTCTGTGTGGTCGATTACTACACTGTTGCGTTAATGTTGTTGAGACAGCAGCATCCTGTAATGTGGAATGTCGGACACAGGCTCTCCCTCTGATTTACCCATAGTGGCAAGTTCTTGATCTTGATCAATGGGGGAGGGAAGGAGGGTGCTTGAGAGACTAAAATATTGCCCTGACTTGTAAGTAAGTTGCTTCCTTGGAAGGAAGAGAAGAAAAATTGACATCTACGGTTGCCCAGCACATCCAGTCAGCCTGTTGCACAGCAATGCATGGGGTCATGTTAGTTCCCTGTCTTCTCTGTTGGGGAATGGCGTAGGTACTATACATGATAATCTTAAAAGATAGACACAAGGAGAGAGGAAATGGCTTTAAAACTGGTGTTTGGGGCTCCCCTGATGCCTCGCTGAGTTTTTCCATTCAGTCCACCCTCTCAGCCAGAGCTACATAGAAACATAGAAGATAGGAGCAGGAGTAGGCCATTCGGCCCCTCGAGCCTGTTCCGCCATTTAATGAGATCATGGCTGATCATTCAAATTCAGTACCCTGTCCCTGCTTTCTCCCCATATCCCTTGATCCCTTTCGCCTTAAGAAATATATCTATCTCCTTCTTGAATATATTTAATGAATTGACCTCAACTGCCTTGTGTGGTAGAGAATTCCACAGGTTCACCACTCTCTGGGTGAAGAAATTCCTCCTCATCTCAGTCCTAAATGGCTTACCCCTTATCCTTAGACTGTGACCCCTGGTTCTGGACTCCCCCGCCATCGGGAACATCCTTCCTGCATCTAGTCTGTCTAGTCCTGTTAGAATTTTATAAGTTTCAATGAGATCCCCTCTCATTCTTCTAAACTCTAGCGAATACAAGCCGAATCGACCCAATCTCTCTCCATACGTCATTCCTGCCATCCCAGGTATCAGTCTGGTGAATCTTCGCTGCACTCTCTCCATGGCAAGAACATCCTTCCTCAGATAAGGTGACCAAAACTGCACACAATACTCAAGGTGTGGTCTCACCAAGGCCCTGTACAACTGCAGCAAGACATCCTTGCTCCTGTACGCGAATCCTCTCGCTGTGAAGGCCAACATACCATTTGCCTTCTTAACCGCCTGCTGCACCTGCATGCTTACCTTCAGCGACTGGTACACAAGGACACCCAGGTCTCGTTGCACTTCCCCTTTTCCCAATCTATTGCCATTCAGATAATAATCTGTCGTCTTGTTTTTGCCACCGACGTGGATAACCTCGCATTTATCCACATTATATTGCATCTGCCCAATCACTCAACTTGTCCAAATCATCCTGGAGTTTCTCTGCATCCTCCTCACAGCACACACGCCCACCCAGCTTTGTGTCGTCTGCAAACTTGGAGATATTACATCTAGCTCCCTTGTCTAGATCATTTTTTATATATATATATATATTAGTGAATAGCTGGAGTCCCAGGACCGATCCCTGCGGTACCCCACTAGTCACTGCCTGCCACTCGGAAAAAGACCCGTTTATTCCAACTCTTTGCTTCCTGTCTGCCAACCAGTTCTCTATCCAAGACAGTACCTTACCCCCAATCCCATGTGCTTTAACTTTGCACGCTAATCTCTTATGCGGGACCTTATCGAAAGCCTTCTGAAAGTCCAAATACACCACATCCACTGGTTCTCCCTTATCTATTCTACCAGTTACATCCTCAAAAAATTCCAGTAGATTAGTCAAGCACGATTTACCTTTTGTAAATTCATGTTGACTTTGTCTGATCCTGTCACTGTTTTCCAAGTGCTCTGCTATTACATCTTTTATAATGGACTCTAGCTTTTTCCCCACTACCGATGTCAGACTTTTCCCCGTTTTCTCTCTACCACCTTTTTTAAATAGTGGGGTTACATTAGCTATCCTCCAATCCATGGGAACTGTTCCAGAGTCTATAGAATTTTGGAAGATGACCAGCAATGCATGTACTATTTCTAGGGCCACTTCCTAAGTACCCCAGGATATAGATTATCAGGCTCTGGGGATTTATCAGCCTTCAATCCCATCAATTTCCCTAACACCATTTCCCTACAAATACTGATTTCATTCAATTCCTCCCTCTCATTAGACCCTATGTTCCCCGACATCTCTGGGAGGTTATTTGTGTCCTCCTTTGTGAAGACAGAACCAAAGTATGTATTTAATTGGTCTGCCATTTCTTTGTTCCCCATTATAAATTCCCCTGATTCTGACTGCAAGGGACCTACGCTTGACTTCACCAATCTTTTTCTCTTCACATATCTGTAAAAGCTTCTATAGTCAGTTTTTATGTTCCCTGCAAGCTTACTCTCAATCTATTTCCCCCCTCTTAATTAATCCCTTTGTCCTCCTTTGCTGAATCCTAAACTGCTCCCAATCCTCAGGTTTGCTGCTTTTTCTGGCCAAATTATATGTCCTCTCCTTGGATCTTATGCTATCCCTAATTTCCCTTGTTAGCCACAGTTGAGTCACCTTTTTTGTTTTATTTTTATGCCAAACAGGGATGAACAAATTCTGTAGTTCATCCGTGCGATCTTTAAATGTTTGCCATTGCCTATCCACCGTCAACCCTTTAAGTAACGTTCCCCAATCCATCCTAGCCAACTCGTGCCTCATACCATCGTAGTTTCCTTTATTTAAATTCAGGACCCTAGTCTCTGAGTCAACTACTTCACTCTCCATCTTAATGAAGAATTCATCATATTATGATCGCTCCTCCCCAAGGGGCCTCGCACAACAAGATTGCTCATTAATCCTTTCTCATTACATAATACCCAGTCTAAGATGGCCTGATCTCCAGTTGGTTCCTTGACATATTGGTCCAGGAAACCATCCCGTATACACTCTAGGAATTCCTCCTCCACAGTATTGTTACTAATTTGGTTAGCCCAATCTATATGTAGATTAAAGTCAGCCATGATAACTGCTGTGCCCTTATTGCATGCGTCTCTAATTTCCCGTTTAATGCCATCCCCAACCTCAGCATTACTGTTTGGGGGGGTCTGTATATAACTCCCACTAACGTTTTCTGCCCCTTGGTATTTCTCAGCTCTGCCCATACAGATTCCACATCATCAGAGCTAATATCCTTCCTTACTATTGTGTTAATCTCCTCTTTAACCAGCAATGCTACCCCACCTCCTTTTCCTGTTTTCCTGTCCTTCCTGAATATTGACTACCCCTGGATGTTGAATTCCCAGACTTGGTCATCCTGGAGCCATGTCTCCGTAATCCCAATTATATCATATCCGTTTACATCTATTTAAGCAGCTAATTCATCCACCTTATTACGAATGCTCCTCGCATTAAGACACAAAGCCTTCAGGCTTGATTTTTTAACACTCTTAGTCCTTTTAGAATTATTATTTACTGTGGCCCTGTTTGATTTACACCCTTGATTTCTCTGCCTTCCACTTTTGCTTTTCTCCTTCCTGTCTTTTGTTTCTATCCTTGCTTCCCTTTCCTCTGTCTCCCTGCACAGGTTCCCAACCCCCTGCCATTTTAGTTTAAACCCTCCCCAACAGCACTAGCAAACACTCCCCTTAGGACATCGGTTCCGGTCCCGCCCAGGTGCAAACAGTCCAGTTTGTACTGGCCCCACCTCCCCCAGAACCGGTTCCAATGTCCCAGGAATTTGAATCCCTCCCCCTTGCACCATTCCTCTAGCCACGTATTCATCTGAAATATCCTTTTATTTCTACTCTGTCTAGCACGTGGCACTGGTAGCAATCCTGAGATTACTACCTTTGAGGTCCTATTTTTTAATTTACCTCCTAACTCCCTATATTCAGCTTTTAGGACCTCATCCCGTTTTTTACCTATATCGTTGGTACCTATATGCACCACGACAACTGGCTGTTCACCCTCCCCCTCCAGAATGCCCTGCAGCCGCTCCGAGACATCCTTGACCCTTACACCAGGGAGGCAACATACCATCCTGGAGTCTCGTTTGCGGCTGCAGAAACGCCTATCTATTCTCCTTACAATAGAATCCCCTATCACTATAGCTCTCCCTCTTTTTTTCCCTCCCTTCCTGTGCAGCAGCACCACCCATGGTGCCAGGATGTTGGCTGCTGCTGCCTTCCCCCGATAAGCCATCCCCTCAACAATATCCAAAGTGGTATATCTGTTTGAAAGAGGGATGGCCACAGGGGACCCCTGCACTACCTGCCTGCGCCTACTAATCTGCCTGGTGGTCACCCATTCCCTTCCTGCCTGTGCAGCCGTTACCTGCGGTGTGACCAACTCCCTAAACGTGTTGTCCACGATGTGCTCAGCATCGCGAATGCTCCAGTATGTATCCATTCGCAGTTCCAGCGCTGCAATGCGGTCTGTCAGTAGCTGCAGCTGGATACACTTCCCGCACACATGGTCGTCAGGGACACAGGAAGTGTCCCTGATTTCCCACATAGTGCAGGAGGAGCATGCCACGGGGCCGAGCTGTGCTTCCATGACTTACCCTTTAATTAATTCAAATTAAATTAAATCAAATCAATATACTAATTACACTACAATTAAATGATACACTCAAGGGCCCTTGTTTACCAGCACTCCCCGCTATACAACAGAGACCCAAGAAACTATAAAGCACAAAAATTAAGTTTGGAATTGTTAACATCAAGTGGAAACTGACAATTATTTTGTGGCTCTTTTTGTGCGAGGTATTTGGATAAGATTCCATTTCTCCGTCCATCTGACTGAGAGGGTGGACTTCTGATCTGCTCCCAGGCTAGCCTTGTGACCCCTGCAGCCGGCCAGCAGGAGGTGTCGAGGGCTGCCCAAATGTGTCTTCCACCTCACTAGCGGGGAATGCTACATTCAACTCTTTTTTACATTGATAGAACTGACATTAGGCGCTGACTGGGAGTGGGTTTCAAACCTAAGGCTGTCCACTCAGTGAGTCTGTTAACACTGAATGTCAGTGCACTACGCCTGAATCTGCTCAATTAATGTATAACATTTTTAAAATCAACTTGGTGCTACTTAAGGATAAAATTCAATTTTTTCATTGTGTAGAGTCATCACACTTGCCCCAGGAGGATCATTTTATTCTAATTTGAATGGTGCAGCTGTTCATTCCCATACAGCCGCAGTGTGCTGGTTTCCACGGTACTGCCTTGTATCGGAAATAAGTTCACTAATACTTTTTAGGGTCAGGAACTGTGGTTGGTATGAGATGAGGCTGGATGACCTAATCCATGTTGTATTTATTTTGAAGTGTTTTTCCAGAGTTTTATGTGGGTTTTAATACTCAGACAGCTGGTTATTTTAAAGTGGCACAAGATAAAATTGGCAGAGTTGTGTTAAAGGGAAGCACATGTAATTCTAACAAGGAAAGGGGAGGGACACTAGCAGCTTTTGTTTAAAACCATGCATTAAAAGTGATTTTTCCGTTGTTCAAATGTACATATTCATACATTTGTTAGGATAGAAAAATTGTGATTGTGTATCATTAGCGTTGGTGTTGCACAACTCGAGCTGTATCTGTATTTGTGCAGTGTGCTTATTCTAAAATGCTAATCATTTAATCCCCATGTGCTCTGAAGTGCTTAATTGCCCCATCAAACTGATGCAGCATTGTTCTCATTAAGTACTTTTCAAAAACATTAACCTGAATGATGATTGCTGGTGCTGCTTACAACATAACAAACTGCCTTAACCCTTTCATCAGGGCTTTAGGTTTGAGCAAAATCCCCTTGTTTGCACTGATATCCTCAGGTACAGTTTCACGGGTGGAGGTTGGGCGGGGGTGGCGCGGAGATGGGCTGGCTTTCTACCACTGCTTTGCTCCAGTGTTGTAACTCTTAAGGATTTTTATATTTTGACAATATGCCATCAGACGTAACCTCTCTTCCCACCCCTTGGTGCCAGCCATGCTGTTCGATGTAAACAGTGCAAACTACATCTCAAACAGAGCTCTCATTCAAAATCTTCAGGACTCCTGAGATGCAACACAAAGGACTCCACCTCTGGGCCACCAATGGGACACTTTGTCAGGGCCAGAGGCACACAACAGGGTAAACTGGGGAGAGCAACAGCCGCACATCATAGATCTGTGCTTGAGCATCAGTCTCCATAATGCCAACATTGGTTGGCTCCTGGTGAGAGAGTATCAGAGGTTCTTTTTGGTGGAGTGGGCGGGGGAAAGAGATGAGAAACCTTTTGCACCATTTGTCAATGTTGGCTCAGTGAGAAAGAGCTTCAGTAATTTTATTGAAGACCACAACACCTTCTCCAGCTCAAGTGCGATACTTATATCTGAAGACTGGAGGTGGATGGGGGGAGGGTGTGGGAGTTAAGCAGTGGCAAGTACATTAAATTGAAAGGAAGCATCATGCATGTGTAATCTTCAGCAAAAGAAATTGAAATATTTGTGAGCTTTCTTCAGTGATACAGCCTGGACTTGATTGTTTATTTGCATTCATCGCCTGTTCACTGTCATTAGTGCACCCAAGAGCTTTAAAGAACTGTAGCTGAATAATGAGATTACTTTGTTCAACTGACAATGAATGTATGCAGTGTCTGGTGATGGTACAAGACAAACATGTAGGTTTAGTTAAGCAATTTTGGAGGGCACTGTTCAATCAGAATGAAGCTTCATGAACCCTAAAAGTACTAAATGTCACGATCCACATGTGATTTTAATAACCTCTGCAAAACTGATTCATTATGAATTTTCAACACTTATTATAAACCAGAATTCAAAAAGTTATGGAGCCATAGACATTTTTTAATGGTAGATCTGGGACTAGGTATCTCCACATGGCAGAGTGGGAACTATTCTCTTGCTCTTCCTTGCAGCAAGCTCAGAACAGCAATAACTGAGACCTGAGACCTACCATCACCACCACAGATTGCTGAGCTAACAGTGAGTGGGGAGGTGGGGTGTGTGGAGAGATTTCACAGAAATCACTCCCATTATAAGAACCTGTATTTCTTCCAGATATCATCATTCTAGTGATATTAATACTCCTGTATTTTTCTTCTTTCCCATCAGATTGATTACCACTTTATTTCAACTCAGGGATACCCCATTGAAGGTTGGGCTGTGGTGTACTACATAACTCATTTGTAAGTGAATTATCATGATCTCCCTTTATCATTGGGATATTTTTGAAAGCCCTAGAGTCTAAGTGTGATTCTGAAACAAATCACTAAAAATTACAAAAAAAAGCTTTTGGGGAAATGGAATAATTGAAGTACCACAGCTATTCACAAACCATTAAGTGTGCAACAACATGATAGCATAGCACTTCATGGACCTGTGGCATGTGGGTCTCGGCATATGAATCCACATGCGCTATGTTTTGGGTCTCTGCCTTTCCAGAATGGAAAGAGATCAAGCAGAGGCTAATGGATTTGTTTGCCCACTGGGACATTCAGCGGATCCGTTGCCGTGAACTGTTCACACTCTCAGTTGGGTGCAGGGGAAACTGAAAGGAGAAAAATAGCTTTATAAAATTATCTTCTAAAATTTTACTTCTCTGTCCAGTTACCCGTCAATGGATATAAATAAAAATGCACCCTGATGAAGGGTGGAAGTAATTCATTTAACGCAGCCTATTCTACTGCATTGTCACATGATCCTAAAGTCAGAGAGATGCGTTCACTTACCAGTGATCTTAGTCGCCCTTTGTATTACAAACTAAAAAAATGCTGGAAATGTACAGCAAGTCCTACAGCATCTGAAAGAAGAAAGATAGATGAACATTTCATGTGCAGATCCTTCGTCAGAGATCCGACAAAAGGTCTACACCTGACACATTGGGCTAGAAAGTCGGCTCCATAGCGCCCTGTTTTTCGCCGCTACAGGTGTCGTTTTATGTCCAAAATGGCATCCGCGCTGTGCATGCACAATTCTGGTGCGGGCCGCACCGGACGCCATCTTGGTAAAGGCCAAGCAAGAGGCGTCCTTTACCCACATCTGAAGCAGGCGTTAGGCCATTAACATATGCAAATAAGGGGCCTCACACCTGCTTCTGCTGCCTCTTGCAACTTTGGTATGCGTCTGAGGCAGCCAGCACCAGTGCTGATTGCCTCCGGGAAAACCAACGCTAAACAGCATGGAATTAAAAGAAAAGTAAGTACTCACCATAATCACTGCCCCTCCCAGTCCCAAGATCTCCGACCTCCAGGCCCGCGCCCCACCCCCGACAGCACTCCTGAACCGCCCCAACAATACTCCAGACACCCGTGATCATCTTCTCCGACCTCCGATTGCATGCCGAGGCCCAGCCGTTCCTCCTTCAGACCCCCGCGATCTTACCCAATCACCTAGCTGAAAATTGGTGCACGAAGCTGTGAGTGCAGCGGTAGGTGCCCGATCTACATGATAATGAGGTCCGAGGCCCAAAATCTCGGGCTCCTCGGACCTCCCTATTTGAGCGCGGGCCGTTAGCACTCTGCGGGTAAGGTGCCCAAAAGTGGACACTACCGAATTTCTACGCCATTAGCTGTTTATGTTTTCAGGTATTGATGGGCCTGCTGTGTAATTCCAGCATTTTCTGTTTTTATTTTGGATTTACAGCATTTGTCTGCTTGTATCAGTATGTTTTATGTGACAAAACTGCAGGGAGATTTGTGCGCAAAGTATTTATTGCCAGGATAAGAACCTAAGAACATAAGAAATAGGAGCAGGAGTAGGCCAATCGGCCCCTCGAGCCTAAGATTATGCCCCCGAGTTCTAGTTTCACCCATGGAACATCCTTACCGCATCCACCCGATCAAGACCCTTCACAATCTTATATGTTTCAATAAGATCGCCTCTCATTCTTCTGAACTCCAATGAGTAGAGTCCCAATCTACTCAACCTCTCCTCATATGTCCACCCCCTCATCCCCGGGATTAACCGAGTGAACCTTCTTTGTACTGCCTCGAGAGCAAGTATGTCTTTTCTTAAGTATGGACACCAAAACTGTACGCAGTATTCCAGGTGCGGTCTCACCAATACCTTCTATAACTGCAGCAATACCTCCCTGTTTTTATAATCTATCCCCCTAGCAATAAAAGCCAACATTCCGTTGGCCTTCTTGATCACCTGCTGCACCTGCATACTAACTTTTTGATTTTCTTGCACTAGGACCCCCAGATCCCTTTGTACTGCAGTACTTTCCAGTTTCTCGCCATTAAGATAACTTGCTCTCTGATTTTGCCTGTCAAAGTGCATAACCTCACATTTTCCAATATTGTATTGCATCTGCCAAATCTCCGCCCACTCACCCAGCCTGTCTATATCCCCTTGTAGGTTTTTTATGTCCTCCTCACTTTCTACTTTCCCTCCCATCTTTGTATCATCTGCAAACTTTGATATGTTACACTCGGTCCCCTCCTCCAAATCGTTAATATAGATTGTAAAGAGTTGGGGACCCAGCACCGACCCCTGCGGAACACCACTGGCTACTGGTTGCCAGTCCGAGAATGAACCATTTATCCCAACTCTCTGCTTCCTGTTAGATAACTAATCCTCCACCCATGCCAGAATATTACCCCCAATCCAGTGATTTTTTTATCTTGAGCAATAATCTTTTATGTGGCACCTTGTCGAATGCCTTCTAGAAGTCTAAATACACTACGTCCACTGGTTCCCCTTTATCCACCCTGTACGTTATGTCCTCAAAGAACTCAAGCAAATTTGTCAGACATGACTTCCCCTTCATAAAGCCATGCTGACTTTGTCCTATTAAATTATGTTTATCTAAATGTTCCGTTACTGTCTCCTTAATAATAGACTCCAAAATTTTACCCACCACAGATGTTAGGCTAACTGGTCTATAATTTCCAGCCTTCTGCCTACTACCCTTTTTAAATAAGGGTGTTACATTAGCAGTTTTCCAATCTGCCGGGACCTTTGCTGAGTCCAGGGAATTTTGGAAAATTATTACCAAAGCATCCACAATCCCAACTGCCACTTCCCTCAAGACCCTAGGATGTAAGCCATCAGGTCCAGGGGATTTATCCGCCTTGAGTTCCATTATTTTACTGAGTACCAATTCCTTAGTGATTTTAGTCGTATTTAGCTCCTCCCCCCCGAGAGCCCCCTGTTTGTCCAGTGTTGGGATATTCTTAGTGTCCTCTACCGTAAAGACTGAAACAAAATATTTGTTCAGCATTTTTGCCATCTCCATGTTTCCCACCATTAATTTCCCGGTCTCATCCTCTAAGGGACCTACGTTTGCCTTAGCCACCCTTTTTCTTTTTATATAACTATAGAAACTCTTGCTATCTGTTTTTATATTTTTTGCTAATTTATTTTCATAATCTATCTTCCCTTTCTTAATCAATCCTTTAGTTACTTTTTGCTGTCTTTTGAAGACTTCCCAATCTTCTATCCTCCCACTAAGTTTGGCTACCTTATATGTCCTTGTTTTTAGTCGGATACTATCCTTAATTTCTTTACTTAGCCACGGATAGCTGTCATTTCTTTTACACCCTTTTTTCCTCAGTGGAATATATTTTTTTTGAAAGTTGTAAACTAACTCCTTAAATGTACCGTCTTACCATTTAATCTATTTTCCCAGTCCACTTTAATCAATTCCGCTCTCATACCATCATAGTCTCCTTTATTCAAGCTCAGTACGCTTGTTTGAGAACCAACCTTCTCACCCTCTAATTGGATATGGAATTCAACCATGTTATGGTCACTCATTCCAAGGGGATCCTTAACTAGGACATTATTAATTAATCCTGACTCATTACACAGGACCAGGTCCAGTGTGAAGCAGAGTTGCAACGGATGTCTGAGCGACAATAAGAAGTGCAAAGTAAATTTCACTCAACGTAACTTTGATTGTGACTGTTCCCATTTACTAAGGATAGCGAGCCCCTTTTTCAATTCTTCTTGTTCTCTTCAAAGTGAGAAGCGCTTGGGGAATGAAACTCTTCCTACTTCAGGCTCCCAGCGCCCATATCAAGCACAGCCAGATGCAGAGTAAATTTCCCTCTACTTTGCTTTAGCAACCTGCCTTATATTTCTTGGTAATACACCACTAAAACTGAGTAGCTGGTGAAAACCAGATTATGACATTGGAGCTGATGGTATAAGTACGACATCCATTTAATCTCATGCACTGTGATGTGCTCAAGACATCAGTTTTGTAATATAATGTTTAGAAAAAAGTACAAAATATTTTTTAATTTTTTAAAAATAGGCCAAACTTTCTGCTCAGACTGAATGATGCGCGTTTGCTTCCACATTCCCCCACATGCCAGTTTCTGCTGTGAGGAGGCTGCGCACTAACCCCACTACAGACAGATGCAGGAAGCATTGCTCTGGAATGCTCTCGCGTACATGTCCTTGCAGCCAGCTGCACAGATGGCTTTGGTGGAGGTGTGAGGAGCAGATCACTCGCCCTCCCTCTTTGCAGGGGATGGTGTGAGGCCCGCACCTTGGAATAATTTCAGAGCTGAAATGTAGATAATGGGTTATGAATCTTTTTTTTAGCTTGGCTCTTTCAGGTTGACATTTTGTGAACCCCTCATCATGATCACTTGAGTGCTAAGTGCTTGAGACGTTTTGATGACATGATAAGACTCCATCATAAATGCAAGTATTTTTAATCACTACTGAGTATCCACCACTTTCTATTTAACAAGAGACTCGTTAGATGTCTGCATTAAAGTACTCCATTTGGTAAATATCTTTAAGTGTCAAGTGGCTGGAACGCTGGGTATGCAATTTAGTGAAAAGCACCATTTCTGATTCATTTTGCAGTGACGGCTGTAATTTTCACTGCCACAAACACACAGTTACATCTGAGGAAAATGTCTTTGCCACTGACTGTCCTTAAATCCTCCTCTTTGCTAACACTGTCTTCTGTTCCTTTTTGTTTTTAAGGTTGAAAGGCGCTCTCTTGTTCATTACGATAGCACTAATAGGAACTGGCTGGGCCTTCGTTAAACACATCCTGTCAGACAAAGACAAGAAAATCTTTATGATAGTTATTCCACTCCAGGTAAAGGGCAATGCTGATGACTCATGTCCCTTTTGCAGCCTTCACAGTCTGCACACATCTGTCATTTGTCTCAGTTCAGTTTATTGCTTCTCTGATTCCACTGTGAAAATCTGAAAAATGGTTCCATCAGGCCCTGCCGTACCTCACTGTGACTGGGAGTCACTCACTGTTCTGGGCCTTTTTAAATCCTGAATGCAAACTTCTCAGTTGAAGCTGGTATTTTTTTTTGAGAAACCATGGTGAAGGGCCAGTACCCATTGTGCAGGATCCTATGGCTGAAAGGAATGGGAGAAAGAATCACAGAATGATACAGCACAGGAGGAGGTCATTCGGCCCATCTTGCCTGTGCCGGCTCTTTGGAAAGAGCCGTCCATATTAGTTCCAGTCCCTTGCCATAGCCAAGGATGAAATAAATGAAGTAGTCGTTAGGTGATGCCAAGTTTGTATTACAAAAGCCTGTAGATTGTAGCAGGCATGGAAGGCTGAAGGTGATGAGTTTAACAGATTTGAGGTCCCAAGACAGTGAGTTGAAGTAGGAAATCGTGTGATGGCTCTTGATTTAATCGCAGTAAGGATACAGGGGGAGGTGGGGTCAAGAGCATGACGTTGGGCATATTAGCCTATCAATGTCATGAAGTTGACGCCTGATAATGTGGCACTTCAGCACTCTGCTGTGCATGAGAAGGCCAGAGTTCAAATTTTATCCTGTGCTGCTGCCACCCCAGGTTTGTCCACCTCATTGTCGGGTAGCGAATTGCTGGCATCTGTCTGATTTGTCAGGCAGAGTATTGAATCTTGGGCTGGCACAGTGCTCCTCAGTGACTGAAGCATTGACTGCTGTAATGGCGTTTTAGATCATTGGTCATGGAGGGCTGCCTAAATCTGAAAAAATGGGCGTTTTGGAGGGCGAGAGAAATTCAAGAAAAAATGGGTATTGCACGATGAACAGGGGGCAAAATTTTGATTTATGCCATGCATAAGAATTGCTGGACTGTTTTGGGGAGACAGTAAGTTTTTATTTTTAGTATGGGGGAGAAATAGAAACTTAGGAAGCACTACGCTCAGCATCCAGTCTCGGACAGTGTGAAGATGGCAACCTCTAATTGTGAGGAGATCAACCACGCAACAGCCTTTTAAAATGGCTCTTAAACTTGTCGATCTTTAATACATGTTTATGTAAATAATTTTACACAGATATAAATATTGTCATCTCCTAGATTTTTGCCTTCACGGCCCGCTGGAACTTGGAACTGTGTCAACTAGGAAGGGACAGCTGTGGCCCTTGTGTGTCAATGTGCACTCCTTTGTCTCTGAAACTGGGCTTTATTACCAGACCAGACTGATGGGATACAAGTGTTCTCTCCTCCATCCAGCTTAAAAGATCTTGCTTGAAATGAGTTTGGTGCAATCTTGACCCAGTTCCTGGTGCACGTGGGCCCAGTAGAAAGTGACCACAATTTGCTGTTAAATTGACAGCTTTGTTTGGAAACTCCTGAAATCTGAGTTTGTCTGGGAAATGGAAATATCGCACTGGTCCAGTGGAGGGTGCTGTGAGATTTGAATTGCCGTGTTGTTGAAGCAGATTATAGGGTGTTTTAGACTGCATCATGTCTGCACTGTACCTGCCCAGGGAATGCTAGATGTTGATAAAATGTACCAGGAGTGCAAAGTATTTTCCTCTTTCCTGCTTCCCCCCCCCCCCACCCCCACCCGCCCCACAAAAACAATAAATGATCCAAATCAAATTGCTTCATGCCACTGAATTAAATATATACGGTTGCAGACCCATTGCTTAATCCAAGGACATTTGGTGAGGAGAGAAACGTTTTCCCTGTTGAGGAAGGTGTCGGTTAGTAAAACTGCTTTGTTCACTAGGTCCTTGCTAATGTCGCTTACATCATTATCGAGTCGACAGAAGAAGGGACGACTGAATATGGACTGTGGAAGGAGATCCTCTTTCTTGTCGACCTCCTGTGTTGTGGTGCCATCCTGTTCCCTGTGGTGTGGTAAGTGTGGCCATGATTTAATGCTGCTGACTTGGATGTCGGTCATTTGACTGGTGCCCGTGATGAATTGTGTCTTGGGTGAGGAAGGAAAAGTCACAATGTCCCCTTGCCTATCCAGACTGCCCACTCCCTGGCATTTGGTAGAAATCATAGCTCGTACAGTATGTAGAGTCGCCGTACAGATAATTCAATGATTTAACCGATTCAAGTTCTGTTAAACCTGCTGCTATCCTGCTGAGGCTCGAATCCCACCCAGGAAGCTGAAAATACAGCTCAGTTTCTCTTTTCGTCTCCCCCCCGCCCCCCCCCCACCCTCACCCACTTCTCATTTGGTCTCCTTAGACCTATTTTCATGAAGGTTAGGAGTTCATGTGGAAGCAGCCCTTTGGTACAGTTCCCAGGTAGGCATTCTTCGCGTGCAAATTAAGGCATTGAGTGTCAGGATCACAGGAAGCATTAACCAAGTCAGACTCGGATCTCATCTGATCGTGCGTGCCAGGGCCATAGCCACGAGTGGGTCTGTGAGCCACGCCCCACCCTATCAGCACCCAGGCCCACCCTAATCTGAGCCTCCCAGAACAGCCGGTTGACCGGATAATCAAGATAGATTACTGCATGCAGGCATCTTCGTGCAGAAGCAGTGCTCGACTTTCCTCCCCGCTTCAGGTGTGCAGCAGTATCGAGCAGTGGGTCTGTGCCGGCAGAGTGCCTGGCAATTCTAAATGACCTGAACTAGACAGATTTACATCACGTCAGACAGAGCACATTTTGGGGTGTCCTCTGCCCGACGAGCACCCAGGCAGAGGTTATGGGGAGTAAAATCCCCCCCATACCCCCCTCTCTGCCCATTTCCCCAAACCAAGCTCGAGGACAAATGGTACGCTATTAGCAAAATTATGGGTCTGTTATTGGATGCGTCTTCAGAAGTCACAATGTTGTGGTTTTGTCGCAGTTATTGCTTAATTTGTGGTCTCTAATATATAAAAATCTGTGTAGTCATTTGGTCGTTCAATACATTAATCTTAAAATTATGCCTTCTACGTTCTTAGTATAAATTTCAAGTATTTTAAATGTAAGCCTCTTGATTTAATTCGTTGGCTTGATTTGACACTGCAGCATTTTTCCACAAGCTCAAGTACATGCTGATTGTTATTCATCGTTGCACTCGCAGGTCAATTAGACATTTGCAAGAGGCGTCGGCAACAGACGGAAAAGGTAAGGAAGAATCTAGAAACCTGCATGGTGGCTGTGTAGGTGTAGGCAGTTTTAAAGAAAACCCCACCACTGGATGGAGCCAAAAACTGGGCCGTGCAGAAAGTGCATTAATGTGAGTCTGAAGTATTGTAGCATGTCTTTGGAAAAACCCGCACCTCATGAATTTTGGTTCTTTGATGCTTGCTTATTACTGCAGCAATGAACCAATATGGAAAATATACATGGTTTTAAAAAATATAAACCAAATATCAATTTTTATCAGCAAAATGTCACCTCAGGGTTGTGCAGTGCATCCATAAAGACAGAATTGCTATCTAATGCAGCAAAAACTATGCATATACAGATATGGGAAAGAAAATAAAGCTGGTAGCAGGAAAATGAGTGGAAGGTAGAATGTTTAGCCTGTGTCTTATTCATACCTTTTTAACAGGTTGTATTGATCTTAAAACTGAACAGTACAGGGTAGGTGAGATTCATGCATTGTCCATGGAGGAATACAGCCAGTTATCAGCAGACCAACAATTTGCTTTTTTTAACGTATTTCTCTTTGTAAAAAAAATGAATTCTCTGCTCCTCTTGCTGGGGTATGGTTAGACCAGCACCTGCTGGCTTCTGGTACCTTGTACATGCAGCCATTCTACGTGTTTGAGCCTGGACAATGCTGGTACGCTGTTAGAAATCATCGCAGCAGAGCCCGATCCTGTTCTGATCTGACATTCACCCTTGACTTTTCAGCAGGAGTCATGGATAACAATTATGGCCATGAACTTTGCCCACTTCCCCCTTCCCACCCCACCTCCTCCAAAACCCAGTAGCACTGCTACAGCCAGTTGATCTTCACCCAGCTGAGATCTGTTACCTCAATGCAGGCTGCATATCAAACCTGGAACCTTGTTGGCCGACATGGTCAGTACTTCACAGGATAAACTTGATCACTTTTCCTCAGAGGCTCCTGGAAACATCAAACATGCTGCACCTTCTAGCAACCAATTCTGGAGCAGCATTGGCAAAGGTGTGGGAGACAGTGACTTAACAAACCTTTCAACCAGGGTCATCTAAAAGAGGAGATGGAAAATAAATTAAAATTGGGGAGTGTGCCTTATAGCATTCTTTTGCTTTGCAATGATTTGTGTTTGCTTAGTGATAAAAATCAGCTTCTAGTTTCCACATCATCATAAAAAATGTCAATACCTTATCACATGCTGGGATTGGTGTACGTAACGTGCTTTCACACGCAGGGCCGGTCTGTGGTAAAATTAGGCAATCCTGTGGATTAGTATCTAATACTTTGGCAATTTAAAGTCAATGGATTTAACTGCTTGAGCTTTACAAATGTCCAAGATTATAACGATGGCAGATTAGTATGAAGTGGATGTGTGTTGTGGAAACATTTCTTTCGTACCTTGCGGCATTCTGACTTGGCTCCTGGAAGTGATCCCATTCCACTTTTAGGTCATGGTATTCAGAGTGTCGCAGGTAGCCAGTGGGAACTCTTGAGTTCACCTGTATGATTGATCCCATACTGGTATTCTCTTTTGGAAGTGAAAGAAGTCTTTTGAGAGCTCAAATGCCCAAGTGTTTTGACAGCACACTGCTGTTATTTATTTCCAGTCTGTGGAGCTTGTGCTGCTGCTGCTTAACTCCCCTGCAGCCAATCCATGTGAAGGAAGCTAGCTCCCCATTGACCCTTCATCCATCAGCTCATTTGATATTGTGCTGGATATGAATAGTTAGCCTGTGTTGCGGTTTTCCCAGATATGTTTATAGGTTATTGAGTGCTGATTGACATTTTGGGGGCAAGGCATTGAAAGTCCAATTTATTTCTGTGGAGCAGTGGAAAGGGGCACAGGTGCAGGATCTGTGGAGCAGTGAAGTGCTTCACACATCCCATGCATGATGGGAAATCGTATGTTTTGGAAAACAAAAGAGAATTTATACTCCTATTCCTCCTGCTGTGCTGTGTTTCTTCAGTGTTTTAGCTTTCTACTCTTTCTCATCTTTTGTTCTGATTGCAGACCTCTGTAGTTTATTTGCAGCTGAATCATTGTTGCAGTGGCCCAAGTAAATGTAACCGAAAAGATTCCTCCTTTTCTCCCATAGTTCTGTGATTGACCAGCTATAATCACACAGCAGAAAATATCCTGCGGAACTGTTTTTCACTAGAACAAAATAATGGAGAGATTGCTGTAGGCGGTTTAGGCAGGGAGAATATTTTTGCGTATTTGTTTTCCTCTCATCTGCAAGCATACTAGACTTGAGTGGTTTAATATGGTTTGTTAAACATGAGCACGTTAAGAGGCACAGTGTGTTGGTGTTCCATTACTTGGCACCCATTATTTTCAACATATCCAGTTCTTAAAGAAGCCAGGTGATTCTACAGAGTTAGGAATGGAAAAAAAAAATCCAAAAGCAGCTCATTTCGAGACACCTCCCAGGAGCCAGTCAGAGGACGGGTAATGGCCTGAGTGTGAGAGCAGCTGGTTCCCAGGAGTAGGCAGTACACGGCACTGGGAAGGAGGTGGCGGCTGCTGGAAGAGAAAATAATAAAAACTGAAAAGATGGTGAAAGGACTGTGAAACATGCAGCAATGATGTATTACCCAATGATTTAGTGCTCAAATCATTAAATTAGGGAAGAATCATTCTGACAACAGGCAGAGAAAATCTCTGGGAATCTTTGAAAAACATGGTAAATTTTTAATGGGTAAACCCCACCTTGCCCGCCTTCTCACCATGTCCCTCAGTCACCTCTCTGTAGAAACTCATCTCAATTCTCTCTCTCATTCATTCATACTGTCCACTTATTCCACCAAGTCTATTGCCTGTTAAATGAAAAAGTTTGATTTACTTTTTGCCTTTAATAAATTCCCCAGCTTAATTTAATCATTTTGAACTTGTGTCCCTTGATATTTAAATATCAGGGACACCAGTTCAAGTCCATCATTAAGGAAGTGGTAGCAAGACATTTAGAAAATCATAATATAGTCAAGCAGAGTCAGCATGGTTTTATGAAAAGGAAATCATGTTTGACAAATTTGCTGGAGTTCTTTGAGGATGTAACGAGCAGGGTGGATAAAGGGGAACCAGTAGATGTCGTGTATTTGGATTTCCAGAAGGCATTCGATAAGGTGCCACATAAAAGGTTACTGCACAAGATAAGAGCTCACGGGGTTGGGGGTAATATATTAGCATGGATAGAGGATCGGCTAACTAACAGAAAACAGAGAGTCGGGATAAATGGGTCATTTTCAGGTTGGCAAACTGTAACTAGTGGGGTGCCGCAGGGATCAGTGCTGGGGCCTCAACTATTTACAATCTATATTAATGACTTAGATGAAGGGACTGAGTGTAATGTAACCAAATTTGCTGATGATACAAAGATAGGTGGGAAAGCAAATTGTGTGGAGGACGCAAAGAATCTCCAAAGGGATATAGATAGGCTAAGTGAGTGGGCAAAGATCTGGCAGATGGAGTTTAATGTGGGAAAATGCGAGCTTATGCACTTTGGTAGGAAAAATAAAAAAGCAAATTATTATTTAAATGGGGAGAGATAACAAAATGCTGAGGTACAGAAGGATCTGGGGGTCCTTGTACATGAATCACAAAGTTAGCATGCAGCTACAGCAAGTAATTAGGAAGGCAAATGGAATGTTGGCCTTTATTGCAAAGGGAATGGAGTATAAAAGTAGGGAAGTCCTGTTACAACTGTACAGGGCGTTGGTGAGACCACACCTGGAGTACTGTGTACAGTTTTGGTCTCCTTATTTGAGGAAGGATATACTTGCATTGGAGGCAGTTCAGAGAAGGTTCATGAGGTTGATTCTGGAGATGAAGGGGTTGTCTTATGAAGAAAGGTTGGGTCTATACTCATTAGAGTTTAGAAGAATGAGAGGGGATCTTATTGAAACATATATGATTCTGAAGGGGCTTGACAGGGTAGATGCAGAGAGGATGTTTTCCCCTCATGGGGGAATCTAGAACTAGGGGGCATAATTTCAGAATAAGGGGGCACCCATTTAAATTGGAAATGAGGAGGAATTTCTTCTCTGAGGGTGGTGAATCTTTGGAATTCTCTTCCCCAGAGAGCTGTGGAGGCTGGGTCATTGAATATATTTAAGGTGGAGATAGACAGATTTTTGAATGGTACAGGAGTCAAGGGTTATGGGGAGCAGGCAGGGAAGTGGAGTTGAGGCCAAGATCAGATCAGCCATGATCTTATTGAATGGCGGAGCAGGCTCGAGGGGCCTAATGACCTACTCCTGCTCCTACGTCTTATGTTCTTTTGTTATGTAAATCCTTCTCCATAGTGAGCAGGTTGGCTTGGTTTGCTAGCTTCCAATGAAACCCTCTCCATAATTGTTGAATTCAGCAAATGCATGAGTTGAGTGCATCACACAGTTATTATTTACCCTGGAGGCGTGAGTGGTAATCTGGCTGCCCACAGAATTGATGCTTCATCCATCACAAGATGATTCCCTTGTGTAAATTAACATTTAACTGGCAACAGCAACCCATCTCACGGTGTTCAAGTGTTTAAAAAATATTCATCAGATTTACTGGAACAAGACTAACAACAGCACAAGAATAATACTGAACTGGATTCCAGGAATTCTTTACGTGGATGAGATATCTACAGATTGAACCTATAGCTGTCAAGAATGGTGGATTTTTCACACTCAAATCGGGATTGATCCGTCTCCCATGTAATCTCTGCAGCCGAGAAGGAATTTCACCATTTAAAATAGCTTGGTCGTCCCACAAAAAAACAACCTTCTCTTTTTGAGGTTATACAGCAGCACAAATAGAACAGAAAGATTGAACAGGCTAGATCTTTTTTCTCAAGAAAAGAGAAGACTGAGAGGTGACCTGATAGCCGTCTTTAACATTCTGAAAGGGTTTGATAAGGTAGACGTCGAAGATGTTTCCACTTGTGGGGGAGACCAGAACAAGAGGCCCTAAATATAAGATAGTCACTAATAAATCCAATAGGGAATTGAGGAGGAACTTGTTTACCCAGAGACTGGTTAGAATGTGGAACTCGCTCACACTGGGAGTAGTTGAGGCGACTAGCATAGACGCTTTTAAGGGGAAGCTAGATAAGCACATGAGGGAGAAAGGAACAGAAGGATATGCTGATGAGGTTAGATGGAGATGGGTGGGTTGTGTGGAGCTTAAAAACTGTCATGAACCTGTTGGGCCGTCTGGCCTCTTTCTGTGCTGTAAATACTTCGTACTTTGAAAACTGCTCTTTAAAAGTAAATAGTTTTCAATAATTTAACTGTTTTAAGTAAAACATTTTATCTGCAACGTTCTACCATGAAGGCCTGTCCAGCTATAAAAACATTTCATCATGCATCAGAAGGTAAAATACTGTCCACAGGGCAAAAGATCCTGATTGGCTTAAATGTCCCATTGACAGAAAGCAACCAAAAATCAGATTCTGTTGGGGGAAAAAAATCCTCTGTACAAACATTGCTTTCACTTACAAGCTGTGAGATAGTAACCAATTTACAGCTGACAAAAGCAACCAATCAAATTGGTTAAACTGTTTTTTCTTACTCTCTTGACTTGTCTTGTTTGTTCCATATCCCCCCAAAATACACTTAAAACAATACTTGTAAAGTAGTCTGCCAGAAACACTTGGATACATTTTCTAAGAACCAATAGCCAATATTTTTTCTTCCTACAAAGGCCTCTTGCTGAGGTCTGGGGTCTCAATTCTGCTCCACTCCCAGAACGTGTATTGTGCACCTGACCCTTCTCTGAATGAAGAGGCTCAATCAGATAGTGTACAACCTGCACAATGCACCATTATCACTGTGTGCATGTGTCAATCATTCTGGTGAACTACAGCTCTCAAATGCAGGTGCAGGAGCCTTGATGTTGTATGTTGATGAGTTTAATGGGCTCACAGACCTCATTGATCCTCTGGTGCTTCTCCCCACCACCCCCTCTCCAACCCCCCCAGCACTCAGACATTTGTAGACCTCCTGCCTACAGTGCTTCCGGCCTTAGCACTCCGCACCACCACCACCCTGCATGTGGCCAGACCTCAGAATGTCCCCCCCCAACTACTGCTCCTCCATTTGTTGCCAGAGCTTGACCCCACCACCCCAATGCAGCCAAATCCACCTCTGAGTGTTACAAGCTCCCAGCCCCCTCCATGAGCCCTACTAGGTACCAGATGACCCACTCCTTTCTAGCTCTCTTCTGTACTTATTCCAACCTATGCCTCTAGCTCCATATTCCACCTAGCCCAGACCCCCTGCTCCACTCCCCTTTCTCTTCCAGCTGTGTGTGTAGTACCAGCTCCAAGACCCCCTGTCTGCACCTGATCTCAGTACCCATCTTTGACCTGGTCCACATTGTCTTGCTGCGTACCCTGGATTTCAGAAATCCACAGTGACAGTCAAGGCATATGTGTGAGAGCCATATAGAGATGTACAAAAGAGATGAGGCCGAGTTACAGAATGGGTGAAAAAAAGAAACCGAAACAGATTCATCAACAAAAATGTAAGAACCGTGCAGAGGGAGAAACTCTGGACTAACTTCTGAGCAACTAGTCTTGATAAAATGATTCTATATTGCACCCTCGTGCATCAGAGCTCTCATGCATACATTGTGTAGTGACTGTTGGAATGCCTTGCCTTACAGAGTTGACGCACATAATTGTTGGGTAGTCCAGCATGATGCCAATAAAAATTGATTTGCATTCAGAATGTCACACTATTGTTGGCTGGTCTCCAGAATTGAGGAAGAACTTGCCTTTATATAACTCCTTTCACGACCTCAGTCCATCCCAAAGTGCTTCACAGTCAATGAAGTACTTTTGAAGTGTAGTCACTGTTGTAATGTACGGAAACGCGGCAGCCAATTTTCATACAGCCAGGTCCCACAAACAGCAAGGAGATAAGATAATTTGTTGTGTGTTATTTCCCGTTTCTTTAAAAAAAAAAAAACGGTTTTCAGCTGATGGCTATGAATTCATATTACTTTTAAAATTCCACCTACTCTCTTTTTCATACCTCCTCCCTACAGGCTTGGCCTGATCTGCCTCCCCCATGTTCCCTCTGTATCTTGCTTCTGGAAGTGGGAGATCAATTACTGTGGTACATTGTCCTTTACATTGCATAATACTCTTTTTGTTATTCAATCATGTATTCTCTGACTCCCTGTGAGCAATTCCACGGGAGATCTACTAGTTTTGGAAATAATGCCGAATTCATGGTGGCACAGCGTGTTGAATGTTGTGCTTGAGTGCTTCATCGGAGCTCATGTCTACAATTCCCCACACACTGTGGTGTAGAAGAAAGATTGGGGAGGAAGGCCTGAAGCATAGGATCCTTGGGACTGTTTCCATGCAGCTCTGAGTAAATGATACTGCTGGAGGCATAAATGCAAATCTCTAGGCTGTCCTCTCAGCCAGGGATGGTGCACAGAGGCTTTCTAAGGAAAAGGATGAAATTCTAGGTAATTTGATCTCCTCTTCACTATTTGAGTCTTCCTATGCCACACACCTGCCCTCACGAGCAGCTATTTAACAATGTCATTCTGTACTAAGTCTCTAGAAGGTTTTTGGAGATGGTCCAGAGCAATTGACACTCCTGTCTTCTCTCTGTCCATGTAGAATTTCCTAACTTCTGCAAGGCTCCTTTTTATTGAAAACTCACCTGTATAGAAAATTTCAAACCCATGAGCTGCCACTCTGAGCACCTTGTCAGAGCTATACTGTTGAGCAACCCTAAATTTAAGGATCCCGTGACAAGAGCCCACCAACCATTATGGGATTTGTCGTTCACTTTCTCTGTCGTGTGGTGTGGGATTTGTAGTTTTTGCTTCAGTCTCCTTTGTAGAGAAATGCAATTTGTGGAAGAGTGAACGATAACCTTGTGGAGCTGGGTTGGGGTCTGGCAGCAAGAGCATGGGAGCGGGAATGCTGGGTTGTCTGGCCATAGACTGGTGTGGAGAGTAAATTGTAGCATTGGTTAGATTGTATAGTGGCTCCAGGGATTTGTCGCCCAAGGCCTAGGATGCATTTAAAAAATATTATAGTAGATTTCTAGTTGAGGGACAGGAGCTCTAAGGTATAGAGTGGGGTGGGCAACCAACATCATCGCTGAAAGCAGTTTGAGACTTTTTGAGCAATTTGATTGCTTGCTTTTCTGGTAGCTGTCTTTTGTTTATTGGCTGCATTGTAGCCTGAATTTGCGATCAGAGGCGTCCCGCGGGCGGATGCCTCCGGCCATCAAAATATCTACGTATTTTCCTGGTGGTCCAGGAGATACAGAGGCTTGCGATCCTGGGCCTCTCCTGGTAGAAATGCACAGAGGCCCACGTATCCCAGGGGCGCATGCGGTTCGCAAGCACCCCTGGGATCACGTGGGCCAGCCCAACCAATGAAAGAAGGGAATCCCCATTCATACTTACGGGGATTCCGTACGTACAGAACTGTCATAAGTATGAATGGGAATGACTTAAAAAATACACTAACACATGAAATAAATAAATAAAATTACATATAAAATTAATGTCATTTAATTAAATATTTTAAACAAAAATTTAATTTTTTGAAATGTTTTAATGGGGCTAAATATAAACTTACCTTATTGGACAGGGTTTCTAATGTATAAGTGATAAAATTTTATTTTTCTATTTTTTTAAAAAACTCTTATGCTGGTAAAAGCAGGCCTTATGCCTGCTTTTACCAGGCGTAAGAATCCCACGGCCTTTCAGTGGGTGGAAGTTGGGCAAATAGCGCAACTCTCCACCCGCAGAGGCCCTTTTCCTGGGGATGCGGAGGATCTGTCAGGAAGATTCTTGACAGATCGCAAATGCCGGGTTTCAGCGCACGCGCTTCGCATTCCTAAACCCGGCACTTGCACGGGCACTACGGACGCGTGCGCACCTCGCACGCACCCGTCTGGGTCGCATAATACAGCCCAATGTGTGTGAGTAAGGCCTACCTGTAAGTGATTTCATGTATTTGTTTTTTGCACTGAAAAGGTTAAATGACTGCCTGTTTGTAGGGTAGATCGGCAATTGCTGCATCTCCTTTCTGGCACTAACGGTCAGTATTGTATTACAGATGGAGTGTCTCTGTGGGGACAGCAGAGCCTTGTTAGAATTCCAGTCAGTCCATCCTGCAGCTGCTGTGTTCTGCCTGAAAGGCGATCACTCGGTCTGAAGCTGTTTGGCACGTGCCAGAGGCAGAGTTCTTTTGCGCACCAGTCCTCCACTTATTAGATGCAGTGCTCAATTACAATACAGCAGCCATCATAGCCTGAAACTCCCCCGGGACTGGCTGTTTTGTGATAAGCTCCTACTCTCTGCTACCTAAGTCAGATGCAAATATGCTTTTGTTTTTTTTATTACGTGTAACCCATTATGTCTGAGCAGTTGGTTTCAGGATTTGCTGATGGAGGTTGAAAGGCAACAGTTTCCCGCTCAATAATTTAAAACTTTGTCTGTGGTTTCCCTGCCCGCAAGTCCACCCCACCCTCTACCACACCCATTTTTCCGGGCACATTGTTGTTTGCTGAGTGCTGGAACCCTCCAGTACCTCACGCATGTGGCCATTCTTTGTGTGTGCCTGGACTGTGACAGTTAACAAGCTATTCAACCATAGTTACCACGGCTAAGTACCATACTGTACTCAACTGACACCCATACCTGTGCACTTTCCAGTGGGGTGCAATGCGTACCAGTCAAGACCAGGACCCCTAGTGGTCCCTCTCTCCCAGCCTTAAGTATAGGTGTACTCGGGGACATTGTAGCATCCCTACTGCCTCCCTCAATTGAACTCGTGACCTCCTAGCCTGTAGCTCAGTTACACACATACTTTACTAACTGACTCCTCAAGAAAGCTCAGGTCGTGAGGGTTTCAAAGGTTTTAAAATAAAAGATGGTTGCGTTGGTGCAATACAATGTGTTGTGGAGTAATCGGGTCTGCGTGTGTTCCTGTAATTCTCCAGAGGGAGGGCTGAGTCATAGGAGGGAAGGAGAAATCAGAGGGCAAGTCAGTCCAGTGCATGGGAGAAACACATTCCTCTCCTCGAGCCAGTGATTCACGTTGGGGTGGCTTACCCAAGTGCAGAATCATGTGACCCGAAACAATAAATGTGACCAGACCATTTGTGCATCACAGCACATCTGATCCCATCTTCAACAGTGACCACATACTTGCACTTTACATTAAAGGTCACTGGATAGTGATTGGGAGGGAAGCCCTGTGTGAAGTCCCCGAGCCCTTTGGGATCAATATCTCTGGCCCATGCCACATGTGCACTTGCCCACAGAGAGGTATGCTCTTTTCCTTTTGAATTTGTAGTCATTATGATGAGGATTGTTAATGCTGGCGCCTGATGTCAGCATTAAGAGCTTTTCAGACCAAGTATACAGTAAGTTATATCCAAGCCTCAATACTGTCCCAACCTTGAAAAACACATTCAAATAAATCAGTGTGACATTTCTCCATTTTCCACGCCAGCTGTTCTGTGGCCTTTCTAAATATGATTCCCAATTTCGTGCTAAGGACAGTTTTGGTGTGATGGACCAGTGACCACTGGGAAATGGACTGGATCAGATAAATGACTACCAGGCCTCACTTGCATTTTCTAAAATTGACCACTGCTCTCAGATCATCCTGAGGAGCAAAAGTAATTCTGGCTTCTTTTCTCCACTGCCAGTCGTCTCCATAAGCCCTTCTCCTCTGCCCTCTCTACCTATTGGCAGTTGTTAGAGATGAGCATAGAGATAGAGACCATCCGTTCAGCTACCTCTGCTACTTTCCTCCCCTTGCCCACCAAACCAAACTTTCCCTTCGGTCCCCCTTCTCTGTCTCATTTTTCCTCCTTGCCATTTCTGAGCTCACCACATCCATGTGACCCGCCTCCTCCTCCCTTGACTCCCACTCAACTTCCCTATCAATATAGCTGCTATTGTAGATGGTTCCCTCTCTTCAGGAATTACCTATCAAAACTGCTGTCACCTTTCCTCCTCAAAAAAAGAAACCTCAACCTGGAGTTCTCTGTCCTTGCAAACTACTGCCCCATCTCTGAACTCCTTTACCTTTCCAAAGTTATTAAATGTTATGGCATTGAATGTTGTGCCCAACTCTCCCGCAACCCTTTGTTTGAATCCCTCTCCCACGAAATGGCCTTAACCAAAGTCACAAAAGAAACTCTCTGACTGACCATGGTGCGTTATCCTTCCTCCATTCTCTTCAACCTCTCTGCAGCCTTTTGACACGGTCGAGCACACTCTCCTCCTCCAGTGCCTCTCCTCTGTTGTCCAGTGGGACTGCCCTTGTTTGTTTTCACTCAGCTATGTAAGCATAGCAGAGCAGTTATATCGATGGCTTCTCTGCCCACTCCCACTCTGTCACCTTGAGAGTCCCCGAAGGATTTATCCTTGGGGCCGCCCCACCCCCCTGCCTTTCCTTCTCTACATGCCGCTCCTTGGGCACTTTCTTTATGGAGTTAGCTTCTGCATGTACACTGACACCCAGCTGCACCATCTCTGAACCCCTCTATTGCATCTGTGCTGTCAGACTGCTTGTTAGATGAGCCACAATTTCCACCATCTAAACACTGGGAATACAATCCGCACTGCATATAATGGGTGCATTCGTCCTAACGCGATTTGCCCACTATACACAGTGGACGATAAATCCATCGGATTCCTTAATAGCTCCGTAGCATAAAAGCAAATATCACTGACAAGCATTTGCTTGCCTTAGCTTTTCTGCAAAACCATTTGTTCCAGCAGTGAGCTGGGGGCCTTGTGCCAGCAGTCAGTACACCGATGAATCTGTCAACTTTGCTGAGATTAAAGCCCTGGATCGTTTAAGAGGAGGTTAGACTGTGACAGAGGGCGGACAGAGGTGACCCTGAATCTGGAGCAAGCAGTACCACGAGTTGTCATATTCCCAATCACCTCCCATTTCATAAGAACTCTTGCATGTTGGTTGCTGATAGTTTATTGGACAGGGAAACTGCTTCTCCGTATACAATTAACATTTGTCAGGTTACAACGAACAGCTGCTTGAACTGCCCGAAAGAGCCTGCGCGCTTAATACGGTTCATTTATAATTGACGCCTATGGTAAAGGGGAACGGTGCAAGTGGTGGGGACTGTACCTTTGCCACCAATTCCACCCCCATTCCGCAGCCACTGTCGCAGGTTGAACCAGATTTTGCAACCTCTGTTCTATTCTACCATGAGCTGAGCTTTCGATTCCATAGCCTCTCCGTCACAACAACAGCCTACTTCCACTTCTGCCCAGCTACAGCTGAAAATCTCATCCATGCTTTGTCACCTCCAGACTTGTCCATTCCAATTCTCTCCTCAGCAGCCTCCTATCTTCAACCTCGATAAACTTAAGGTAATCCAAAGCTCTACTGCCCGTAAACTATCCTGCACCAAGTTCTGCTCAACCATCACCCCTGTCCTCACTGAGCTACATTGACTCCTCGTCTCCCAATGCCTCAAATTTAAAATTCTCATCCTCCTTTTTAAATCCTCCATGGCCTCGCCCTTAACCATCTCAGTAACCCCCCCCCCCCCCCCACCCCCCAACTCTCAGTTCCCCTCTGACTCCAGCCTCTCTCGCATTTTCCCCTCCTTTTACCCCAATATTTGCAGTTATCCCTTCAGCCACCGAGGCACCATGCTTGGGTTTTTCCTCCCTCAAGCTCTTCATCTCCCCTTCCTACTTTATGATCCTGCTTTAAACATAACCTCTGACCAAGATTTTGCTCACCATTCCGATTAACTCTCTGGCTTGGAGATTCTTTTCCTTTAATGCCTCTGCGAAGTGCTTTGGGATATTTTTATACTTTAAAAGCAATGTGTAAATGCAAGTTGTTTCAGATGATGCCGCCCCAAAATCATTCCACCAAACTTGTGGAGCCAGAGCAGGGGCTGGAGAGAATTTAAACCATCAGCCAGGGCTACATTCAAATATAGTATGCGAGCCCACAGCAACATCCATTTTCTTTGATGAATCTGTATAATTTGTTGTTGTCTGTAATTTTCTCTCTTTGGTTAAGTGCCTGTATTGACTATTTTTGTGCTTTCTAATTGGTTATCTCGCCAATCACATTCCACAGAAATGACCTGCAGAAAGAATTCTACTTGTTGAATTTTGTGATTTAATTTGTCTAAAATCAAGAAACCCCTACTTTGACAGTTCCCTTCCCAACTAAGCCTTGGTCCTGGCTTCATGCTCAAAAAAAGGGGCAAAGCTGCCATGACACTGCCTTCTCTCCGATGTCACATTCTCACGAGTCTGAGCACCAACAGTGCGAATCAGTATGAATCTGTAAACAGCACCACGGGGGGTCAACTACTTTGTAAATGAGTAATATCCACATCTCAAATATTCATCTGATCTTCCAGGATTTGGTTTGTTAACTGAATCATAATATTGAATCATGTATGCATCAATATCAGAATATTTTCAGTGTTAAAATTAAAAAGAAATGTGCTCGAAAGCTTTTTACTTCCACAGTATCTATGAAATATTTAGCTAGTTAGTGTCTTGAAACCTAAATATTTCTGAAAGCTGTGATTGTTGTTTTAAAGGGAACTGCATAACTTTCCACTTGTTATATTGTGCTAGTTTCTGTTCCTTTCCTGTCTGAGTGGCTGTGGTGACCCTCGCCTCATGTTATGCACCTTTCAGAGGATGCTTGACTGCATGCATTGATGGAGGCCTGGAAGCAGTTCTTCTTGGATGGGGCAGTGATGTGGGGAATTGACAAAACTAACCCAGGCAAATTGATCATTGCACCAAAGAATTCAATTCCCAGGAACACCAGTCCAATACTGGAAAGTAAGCAGTAAAAAGGGAAGTCAGGTGGAACTTTTTCACTCAAAGGGTAAAAGAATTGTGGTCATTATAAATGAGTCCAGAGCACATTGATTGCCATTCTGATGAGAGAAGTGTTTGAGGGAAACTATTGGAAGGCAGGTAAGGTGGAATTAACCTATGGAAAAGGGAAATGGGGTACCATGGCCTTCATCTGTATCTATAAATTGGGTCCTTTTTATATGGCGTGAGGGAAGGAAACTCAAAGTGTAACAAATACAAAAGGAACAGTACTGTATTGTATGTGACGCATCGGAATGAAAACAAGAAAGCTATTTTCTAAAAACAAGTTGAAAAATCTGAAATTAAGTAATAGTGGCACAGAATTTTGTCAAAAGATGGGAAAGCATACAAGAATAGACAGTTTCAACACTGAGCACTCTAAATGTCCTTTGGGTAATTGGAGCACTTGGTAGGTGTAGAAGTAGTTGCATATGACATTGATGTCTGATTCACTCAGCAATGCAATTGGAGCCTGTATTTTTACTTTGATATATGATTGAATTAAATTCTTTGTGTTTCCTGCATGCAGAGAGCCACAGTAAAAGCTTGTTCCCTCCATTAGCAGTGCACCTATTACCGGAAAGGCATTTGTGATCAGAAGGGTTGCAAATATGGTCTGCGTATCTCTGGGAATTCACAGGCGCTGAGGCAAACTTGTAACAGAAAATGCGCAGAATTGATTTGTACTAAGCCACCGGAATCCCTGAGCAGCTCTGCTATTTTATCGAGATTTTAGAGGTTGATGTTTGGACGGGCTGCAGCTAATAAGTATTTATCAAGCTTCAAATTTTTCATGTGGGGATATAAATATTCAGATTCTCCTCTGGCCCTCCGTCCTAACGTCAAAAAAACAGTCAGCTACCCAAAAGAAACCAGCACTGTCATTGCAGAATTCATGTACACAAAAGGCAACAAAGTATTCCTAAGGCGCAGACCTGCAGTTCTCTGCCTAGTAGTTTCCCGATCTGACCTGGGCACAAGGTTAGTCACCTCCCTGCCAGACGAAAATGAAAATCAAAGAGTAGGTTTCTCCAGATCTCTCTCTGCGCCTCCCTGCAGCAGGTTACAGGCTGACATTGGCTGAGGTCTGCATACAAGTCACCTGAGCACCACCTTGGCCAGCTCGAGAGGACTCCGAGGAAGGGAAAAAAATTATTAGTGTCGCCCTATTTAAAAAAAAAAATCATGTTCTTGGACCAGCTATTCCTGTTCGTTGCTCTGGCACTGTTTTTCCCCCCGCAGCCGGGACACAGGCTTCTTTAAGTTGTAACCCCCCCCTTCCATTTTGCGCATTATAGACCATTGTTGGCAAATGTTTACTGGGAGAAGTTTGAATAGGTACCTAGGCCCTAAGCTCTGGAATTCTCTCCCTAAATCTCTCTGCATCACTACCTCTCTTCCTTTTAAGACGCTCCCGAAAGCCTACCTCTTTGACCAAGCCTGTTCAAATACCTCCTTTATGCGGCTCGGTGTCAAATTATTTTTGGTAACTCTCCTGTGAAGTGCTTTGGGATGTTTTACTACGTTATCGGCCCCTGTATAAATGCTCAGTGTTTGTGGAGAAGTGGCTGGTCTTTGCTGAAGGCTTTCCGGGGAGAGAGACAATCTGAGGCCTGAAATAACAACAGAAAACGCTGGAAAAACTCAGCAGGCCAGGCAGCATCCGTGGAGAGAGAAAGAGAGTTAACGTTTCAGGTCGATGACCTTTCGTCAGAACGTTGTTCTTGGGTGCCCCTTGAGTGCTGGTTTCAGAGTGCAATTTGTCAATCTGTTGCAGCCAGCAGCAACACCAAAGTATACTTGTTACATTAGCAAAGGCTGGGAAGACCCATCTTAGTTCAGTTCTTCCTAGCTGGCACTGCCTTTTCATTTTCAACAGCACAGCTTTGATTTTATAATGGTACCTGAACCTAGTGAAACCTCTGAGGTGCTTCACAGTTGGGAGTCCAACCTGAGTTGGAGGGAAATTAGGGGAGGTGATTGAAAAGATAAATTTGAAGGAGGCTTTTGACAGTGTGGAGAGATGTAATAAGGCAAAGGGGGGGTGAGGGAGAGTCTCCTACTGTGGCAGCAACATGGCTGTAAAAAGAGAAAAGTAACAGAAACGTTATTATCATTGAGAAGCTGAGGTGAAGGGCAAAGGGCCATAGTGCAAGATGCCAAGTTTGAAAACGGTGGGAAAGAATGTGAGGCAAATTAAGTCGTATTTACACAATGCAAATCTTGGGTTTTAATAGCCTGCATATCGGGGGTACTTAGTAACTTTTGGTCAAGAACCAATATCTGAAGAGGTGGGTGGCTTGAGGATCCCCCTGTCAGACCCATCGCAACCCGACCCAATGGACCGACTGTTAACTATAGTAATTATGCATATTTTGCAGGCAAAATGTGAAAATGTTTGTGAATTTGCAGTATTAGTTTCTGGGTCTTTCTCTGTACCTGTGTCTACGCTTCTGTGTCTGTTCGTATCTCTGTCCATGTGTCTCCGTTACCTGTGCCTGTTTGTGTTTTTATTTCATTCAATAATTGAGCAAAGGGATTACATTCCACTGTCTGTCTCCTCAGCTAGTGACTCAACAACAGACTCTTCTTTCTACAATCTGTGTGTCTGCTCGCATATATGTCTGTGCATGTCTGCATATTGTATGTATGTGTGTCCTGAGTCTGTATCCGGTCACTGCACTCAGTCTTCCTCGTACTGACTGACCACATGCTGCAGTGAACCCGGACACTGAGGAGACTGGATAACTTCTTGATTTAACAGGAAGAAGCTATGTATCATCACTTACAGCTTTGGCTTGAGATTTATGTTAAACACTCATAAAATTTCAATTTAAACAAGGCCATTGCTCATTTTGGTTTAACAGATGTATTCAAACTTGCTCTGTCAACAAATTTGAAATTCCAGCTCTCGATCCATCAGCGGGATATATTGTGTCACACTGCACATTCCAGATAGGGTTCATAACATTTGCAAGCATGAGAACAGTGAGTGTTGGGGCGGTGGATGGGCGGGGGCGGGGGGGGGGGGGGGGAAATCGCCCCGTGGGCAGAGGTGGCACAGGGGTGATATCAGCAGCAGTATAATGGGGGCAGTAGTGGCAGCTGCAAAAGAGCAGATAGGACAAGAAACAAAGGGGCCAAGGGCCCAAAGGAGACTTGCAAGGGCCATTTATGGTCTGCAGACTGCATGAGTAGCCCAGCTGTTGATGATAGCTGTGAGGATGCGGAAGGGTAAGCTGTTCTATAATTTTGAGGTCCTGGGAAAGAATCAGAGTTGATGGTGCATCAGACATTGTGCTGTTGAGGTTCTGACCGAAGCGATCTACAGCAAATTGCTGGGGACCTGCTTGAGGCATGCGGTATTGGTTGTTGCATTTGCTTTGCTATTCATCAAATATAGTTTCATCTATTTCAAACTATTAAGTAGACTTGTCAAAATGATATAATGCAAGTGTGAAGGGAATGTTCGGCCCCAGTCAAACTGTTGCGATGTCAGTCTGTCTGTTTTGATAGACGATGTAAATTTCATCTGACAGCTCAAACCGAAATGTGATTTGATGGGTTAGGATAAACATGCAGGCGAAGATAAGTTTCTGTCCAGTACTGTAACCTTTCAGATTTTTCAGGCAACTGTCATTCTGGAATGTGCGATCTTCCTCGCTTTCTTCTCCTCTCTCCCCTCCCCACCCTGATGTTTAATTTATGGTGAGCTTTTGACTTTTTAACATTGGGTAAGTGGGACCAAAGCAGAGGGAGGAAAACTCAGAGGGAGAATTGACCCTAGATGCACCCAGCTGTGTCTTTTAAGAGCAGTATTAGCAGAGCTTGGGAGCATCCTGGCTGTCAGGGAAAGGTGCCTGGCAGGAGGTGGGGGGAAACAGCTTTCCAAATTATTGGTAACGCGGGGGGGGGGGTGGAAGAGTAGGGCAGAATTCCAAACTAATGTTGGTATCCAGACTGAAAATACCTATTAGGTTAGTAAAGATGTATTCAGTTTCTAATTTAAATTAATTCATTAAGCAGAAGAAAAAAAAATCAGCTGGTGGTTCCAGCCATGATCGCTCTCCAGTGACTCCTACTGGACAGTGCATGTGAACAGGATTTTTGCTTGCGTTTGGGGCGGGGTTTAATATAAATATATTTGACCTGCAAGATTGTATTTCAATTTTCAACCCGTTATCTTGTGGCATAGTGGTTAGCACTGTTGCCTCACAGTGCCAGGGACCCGGGTTCGAATCCGGCCTTGGGTGACTGTCTGTGTGGAGTTTGCACATTCTCCCCGTGTCTGCATGGGTTTCCTCCGGGTGCTCCGGTTTCCTCCCACAGTCCAAAGATGTGCGGGTTAGGTTGATTTGGCTATGATAAATTGACCCTTAGTGTTAGGGGGGATTAAATACGTGGGGTTACGGGGATAGGGTGGGATATGTGTCGGTGCAGGCTCGATGGGCCGAAATGGCCTCTATCTGCACTGTGGGGATTCTGTGATGTGGTATAAACTCCGTGAATAGCTGTTCAGTTAGCAGAAAATTAAAACCACTCGGACATCTGAGTTTAATTTACTCGTCTAGGCCAATGGCTAATCTGGTCTGATACTTTGTGGTTTATTTTGCAGGAAACTGCAACTCAATTTGACTTGCATAGCAAGAAAAATAAGAGCTTGACAGCCTGTTTGCATTTTATAGCATTTGAGCAAGTTGGTGACCTGCAGTATTTGGATCACATTGTGCACAATGCCTGAAGTTGTTGTTTTAGATACACTGCTGTCGGGAACAAGTATTCCAAGTGTACAAGAGGTTAAGTCTTGCTTTTCTCAAAATAGAACAAGACCATTCCTTTTTTTTTGCTTTTAAGAAAAACATTCTGTAACAGAAATTGGATACCAGCCCGAACTTGCCAGACGAAATGAACCAGTTAGATTGGTTTTCTTCACCTCTCCCTCGGGTGGACTGCATTAAACCTAGCCTAGCAAACCAACTGGAAGAATATTGAAAATTAAGAATTTTCTTCTGGTTTTGTGCATTCCTCAATTATGATTGACTGTATTGGAAACACGTCAGCTCTCCGTGTCTGCAGTTTGGAAGAATGCAAGTGGGGTGTTGTGGATTTAGGTCCAAAATATAGGATACATAGGAAAAATTACTGTTGGTCAGTGCAAATGATGTGTTAAGTACAAACCACAGAGAATTCTGGATTCGGGTGTTGAACAAAATGTTTTATCATAGCCTTGATATCCAGTCCCTGATAGATTTATGACCTTCAGTTTGCAACAAATAATAGCAAACTGTGACATCTGAACTTGTATCACCGGTTTCATTGGACTGCTGCTGGACAAAGGGAATTGTGTATATATACTTGAAAAGGAGTAATTTGCAGGACTATGGGGATAGAGTCGGGGAGTAGAACGAATTGGATAGCTCCTTCAAAGAGCTGCCGCACACACGATGGGCTGAATGGCCTTCTGCGCTGTATGATTCTAGCCTGTTGCTCCTTAAAACAGTTTACTGCTTACTGTTTTTTTCCCCTTGCTGTCCACACTCATCTCCTGAAGCTGACAGCACATGCTGTGTACAACGCCGCTGGCATCAACAAGCTTCTATACTTAACTTGTGCGTGAGCCTAAATAGTGAGCATCAAGGGGAGTGCGTAGATTGAACTCTCACTTCGTATACAAACCAGCATTGGCAGAAGAGCAGGTCTGCTGCCTGCCCTTGGGCTGGGGTGTCGAGGGTAGTGCCACACTGGGATTTGGGGTTTCATCTTCAGAACATTACACATGGTAAAGAGACTCCGAAGATCTCAGTCGCATATTATTCCTTGGTGGTACTGAATGTAAGTTTTCAGTACAGAAATTTCATGATGACCTTTCTGTGGCAGGTCCCAAACAAACTGAATTGTGCAGCCATTAATATTTAATGCTGGAACATTCTGTTTAAAAAGTCTTTTTTATCTGTGCTACACAGCTGCCTTGGGGACAGCTCAGCGCGAATCTTCAGCCACAAACAATGTGAAGAGGCCAAGCACCTGCTGACTTGTAACCTACTAACCATCCTGTCAAACAGCCACAACCAAGGTTTGCCATCTGCATAACACAGAACCAGAGAAGCACTGGCTGACAGGCCATTTGTTTCCTTTCTTCTTCTGAATCCCTCATAGATGACTGGAGATACATTATGTAGTTTACATGGGCTCCAGTCACTGGAGACAAACACAGAGCTACACAAACGTGCTTCCAATGCTTCAGTCTTTACAGCCTTCGAGTTCGCGTTGGTTAGGTTTTGCCCGTACGCGCCTAGATATGGTTGGAGGTTGTGTTATTTTATGTGTTTGATAGTTGCAGTTAGTAATATGATCATTGCTCCTCTGAACTTTCCACTCTCATTCCCCCCAAGCTCCACCGACTGTCTTCCTCTTGCATTATCACCCATGTTGAAATCAAGACTTGCACCATCTCCTACTCTAATTTATTCTTTCCTACAAATTCAAAACTGTGGAACTCCTTACCTTCATTCTTTCTTCTTCCTACAATCCGTGGGCTTTTAGGATCAAAGGTTTAACACCCCTTTTCTCCTACTTAGGCACGCCATCCACATAAATAGATGGACATGAACAAAATATAGCAGGACATTTCTTCTCTAAGTTGCCAGGACTGGTGTATTTTGATGTTCAGCTTAATTCCTGTTATGATCCTATTAATTTTTCTCTTTGCCTTCTTACAGCTGCAATTAACTTGGCGAAACTGAAGCTCTTCAGACATTATTATGTCATGGTAAGTTTTTAGCTCATGCTCCTGGTATGGTTGAAGGGAAGCAATGGTGCCAGGGTGGACATTCAGCTGTAATGTAGAGGGGCGTGGGGGGGGTGGGAGAGGGGCGGGGGGGGAGTCGGTAGAGTGTGGTCGGGGAAGCTGACAGATCGCGGGGGGAGATTGTGGGTGGGAGGGGGTTGGTGAATGCGGGCGGGGTTCGGGGGTGGAGATCGTGGAGGTGGGGGGAGGGGGCGTTTACAGGGTAAGCTTGTTGGGCCTGGAGGAAACACTTCTGCTCCTCCTGGCCCATTAGCGGTGCTGTAAAGGCACTTACCTTATGAATCCAGCCCTTCTCTCCTCCTTTTATCTGCTGGGTTTCCTGAAGTCAGGAAGACCTGGATGACCGCAGCAAAAAATACAAACCTTGTTAAAATGAAGGCATGCAACCTCCTTAAAAGATTTCAACGACGGGCCCGCCTCCCGAGAGCAGATTGGTCACCTGCCCCTCGTCCCATCTCTGTTAAAACCGGAAGTGGGTGGGTTGGGTTTCTGTTTGAAATTTTAACATTTTTACTACCCACCCAACCCAAACCCATCCGTTTTTGGGGGTTAAAATTACTCCCCAAGTGTCCCAGAGTGATAGATTTCAGAATTAGACCAACTGTTCAGATCGATCCAAACATCTGTGTTGAGCCAGACAGTTGCAGTTTCTTCCTCTGAAATCCAGCTGTTTAAGCACAGACATCCGCTGATATCATAAGGCAGTTGGATCCCCATGGAATATGCTTGCTGGCTAGCACTGAATTTTAAGGTACTTGGGTTCATTATAGCACCTTCCGGGCTGCTGTTTGAATCTGTCGCTGGTGTAAAAGCACTGCTAGTCTTAACTCTTGTTTTAATATAAGTTCAGCAAGGACTGATGTGTTTTGAAATCTGCTTTAATTAACTCAAATGCTATAAAGCTCAGTGCTAGCTGACAAAACCTTTGGAGGATGAATGTAAGCACACTTTCCCCATGCACTGAAGCCCACTCAAGTGTAGATGTCTGCATCCTTGCCTTCTGTATCTCTACCTGTTAAATATATTCCTGAAGATAGAGAATTGGTTTGAGTGCTTAATAGGATTTTAGGAGTCGTGATCTTTAACTTGCTTTCCGCAATAGTTTTAGGAAGACCTCCAAGGTATAGGAGGGAATTCAAATAATCCAGCGCCACTGAAAATTAAAAACAAATATTGTTCTGATGAAACTCGTGTTGTATGTTAATTAAATGAATACATTAGGATAAGGCTCAACCGTGGCCTGCACCCTTTTTTTTTCTCCCAACTTTCTGCCCTCTCTTGAAGGTGCAGAGTTATGATGGGAGTCTATGGGGGCTTCAGCCCACCAATTCCTCATTCAAGTTAATCATTCTTAATGCGTGAGGCTCAACCGTGAATGTCAGCAGTGTATTCAACCAGGAACAGCATCTGAATCATTTTCTCATTGATGACCATCCACATGCTCTTTCCAATTGGGGGCCACAGGATAGTGATCAGAAGCAGGAATCCAGGCTGATTGTACTTCTCCTTAGCCCACAGACACTTAAGTCAATTCTCATCACCCACTTGCCTGCCCAACTGAGATCGGACAAGGAATTTGAACTTGAGGGATTTTGGTCTGAATGTTTTAGTACCACACCATGCAATGCATTTCCCCAATAAGGCACCTATAAATATATTTATAGGTGTTTAAAAGGCATATTAAACTCAACACAAGGTGGCTGGCCTTCTGATCAGGTTAACCAATCTATTGCGTTTCTGTGACCAGGTGCAATATTGTGACATTTCATTGGTCCCCATTGAATTGAGTTAAGTTCAGAGCGATGATTTTTGAAGAGGACTGCAGTTTATTTCCATATAACTACAGTACTCGCTAATAAACTGTGACCATGCTTTTGCTGTGGGTTGTGACACTGCTGAAATAGTTATACAATATTGAGAAGTTGAGCTGTGAAAGGGCATTGGGTTTGGAAATTCCAGTCACGATTTAAGTTATAAGCAGAGTTACTGTGTTCTGCTTGTATTTGTGCTCCTACATGGAGGCACTGAACTGAGACCTTGTGCTCCCTCACAACAAAGAAGCAGCTTTGCCAGCCTGTACCAGCGCACCTCCTTCCAGCTGCTTTCAGAGTAGCATTGGCAGAAACCTTGGAGATGCATCTGTTACAGATGGTGCACGGCACAGGATGACCAAGAAAAGGGATAATTATACCTCAGGAAGGATAAACGGCTTTAGTTATAACCATACACAAAGGAAACTGGGACTCTGTTCACAGGAACAAAGACGTTTAAGAGGCGATCTGTTAGAGGTGTTCAAAATTGAGGAGTTTTCATCGGTAAAAAGGGAAAAACCATTTCAACTGATTGGTGAATCGATGGGTAACTAGAGGGCATAAATTTAAGATCAGTACCAAAAGAATGAAGAAACAGGTCAGAAGATTTTTTTTTTGTGCAGAGGGTTGCTATGAGATTGAGTACCCGACTAGAAAAAGTGAAGGAAGCAGAATTCTGAATAGGTTTAGAAATGGAAGTGGCTTAAATATTTCAATAAGACAAATTTAATAGGTATAAAGAAATGCAGGGGAATGGGACTAAGTGGATAGCTCTTTCAGAGAGCCAGCACAGGGGTGATGGACTGTAAAATTCTATGATTCTGTGAAATCCTCAGCATAAAAATTGTTCTCCTGTTCCACTTATCTGGAATACTTGAATACTTTTTACATTGTGCTGATCCCACTCACTGTCAAATTCTGATTCGTTATAATTTTCCTTTCATGGTAGAATTTGGGACAAGAAAAAGAATAAGCAATAATTTTCTGTAGAAACAACAAGTTGGTCATCTGCCTGGATTGCTCCAAACTGGGCAAATCACTCGGCAGCTGGCTGCTGTAACTCGAGTACCTAATTAAACTTTTAATTCTCTGAATCAAGATCATGCACGTTGAACTTTATCATTAGTTCATTGTTTTTAGGTTATTAGTTCCAGAGAATCCCATGACACAATCCTCTGCTATTCCTGCGGTACCTCATTTTATCATTATTAATTCCGCTAATTAGATTAAGTGCTAAACAGCACTCCAGTGAGGAACATGAGTAAAAATATATATTCAGCTATGTTTTGCCTGTTGTATTGCTGTTCTAAAATGCTAATTTTGTTTCTTTTGTGTTTCAGATTGTGTGTTACATTTATTTTACGCGGATCATAGCGATCCTGATCAAAATCATCGTGCCCTTCCAGTGGAAATGGCTGTATCAGGTAAGCACACTCACCGTTTGTCCTGGCTCTCCCCAATTACAAACAAGTTAGTTAATCGGTTGTTTCAACACCTGTCTTGCTATATTCTGTATGGCGATGCAAGGGTAGAAATGAATTAGCCAAGGGGAAGCTGGGGATTGCAGTTCACGTTCAATCAATAAAGAGAAAATGGACTTGTTTTACAATGCTGTATGGGATTTCTATATTGTAAACCTAACAAACATGGTTATAAACCACTGTGAATTGAAATCGGTTGGCATCAACCTCCTCTAGGATCACTTCGGTCTTTATAGAGTGGCCAACTCCTTCAGTAGATAATTCAGAGTTTGAACAAGGTGTCTGACCAGAGCACTGTAAATTTTGATTGCAACTTCGTTGATTGTATTTTACTGTCTTGGTGATATCGTTCAACATTCTATTGGCTTGGTTGATTTGCTGCTGTACAATGATTGGATATGTTGAGTCTACTAAGAATCCTAGATCTCTTTCAGCTTCATCCTTGGCTATTACGACACTGTTCATAGAATACATGTGTTACCCAATTTTCCATCCCATATGAGTCCTTTACACTTGTCTGCATTAAATTTCATCTGCCAGTATTCTGCCTAATTACATAATTTATCAGCTCATTCTATAATTTCTGGGCTGCCTTTTCTGACACCACTGTCCCTCCTAGTTTGGTATCATTTGAAAATTTGCATTTGCGTTTCTGAATCCAAATTGTCGATAAGGTTACAAATAGTAGTGGTCCCAACACCGATCCCTGGAACATGCTTCTCAGATCTCCCTCCTTCCCAGACATTTTCCTCTAATCCATTATTTTTGATGCTTTAGCCAGTTGCTAATTCATTCCCAAGTTTTATCATAGATATATGGTTGAAGGTGGCCGAGTTGACAGTATGCACCTTGGTTTTTTTCTGATAAAATCATTTTAGACAGCTCCTCCAGTGGCAAAAGCAGTACATAACTGAGCTCACTCCCACCTTCTCAAGTGCAATTAGGGATGGGCAATAAATGCTGGCCTTGCCAGCGATGCCCACATCCCACTAAAGAATTTTAAAAAATGTATACCCGTTGTGCATTTCTGTCACTTACTGTTTTTATTCCATTTC
Source organism: Squalus acanthias (assembly GCA_030390025.1). NCBI lineage: Eukaryota > Metazoa > Chordata > Chondrichthyes > Squaliformes > Squalidae > Squalus > Squalus acanthias. The sequence continues at coordinate 89,258,760 of CM059438.1, forward strand.
TGCTGAGTTCAAAAAGGTTAGAGGAGACACAATTGGCATCAATGTTCCTGAGCTAGAGGGAGGAAAATTGAGCCAGGATTCCCTCTCCCTGTTTTCTATCCAGTGGACCCTTTTTGAAAGGTTGATGTGTGGATGTCGGGCGAGGTCAGTATCAGGTCAGCTGTGATGCCCACCACCAAAAAATAACTCAGCTCACATATGAAGAATGGTCACCTCACTGAGTTACTGACGGGTGCTCTGGGAAGTCCGTCCCTTCAGGGAAGAGGGGGAGAAAATTGACGACAAAAAACCTGACCGCGTAAAAGAAAAATGATGCAATAATGCATGCTATCTTTTAAAGACTGTTCTATGACATTATTAGGAGTATTTGTTTAATAACTGAACCATTGAAACAAATACACTTCTGTTACAATCGGGAAAACATATTTTGATAATTAAATTTTAGATTCAGAACCGATCTAGCAGCTCAAAACTGGGCATCCATGAGGCGCTGTGGGCCATCAGCAGCAGCAGAACTGTATTCCACCACAATCTGTAACCTCATGGCCCGGCATATCCCTCACTCTACCATTACCGTCAAGCCGGGGAATCGACCCTGGTTCAATGATGAGTGCAGAAGAGCATGCCAGGAGCAGCACCAGGCATACCAAAAAATGAGGCGGCAACCTGGGAAAGCTGCAACACAGGACTACATGGATGTTCAAGAGTGGAAGCAGCATGCTATGGACAGAGCTAAGCGATCCAACAACCAACTGATCAGATCAAAGCTCTGCAGTCCTGCCACATCCAGTGGTGAATGGTGGTGGACAATTAACCAACGAGAGGAGCAGGCTCCATGAATATCCCCCGCCTCAAAGATGGCGGAGCCCAGCATGTGAGTGCAAAAGACAAGGCTGAAGCGTTTGCAACCATCTTCAGCCAGAAGTGCCGAATGGATGATCCATATTGGCCTCCTCCTGAGGTCCCCACCATCACAGAAGCCAGTCTTCAGCCAATTTAATTCACTCCATGTGATATCAAGAAACGCCTGAGTGCACTGGATACAGCAAAAGCTTTGGGCCCCGACAACATCCCGGCTGTCGTGCTGAAGACTTGTGCTCCAGAACTAGCCAAGCTGTTCCAGTACAGCTATAACACTGGCATCTACCCGACAATGTGAAAAACTGCTCAGGTGTGTCTTGTCCACAAAAAGCAGGATAAATCAAATCCGGCCAATTACCGCCCCATCAGTCTACTCTCAATCATCAGCCAAGTGATGGAAGGTGTCGTCGACAGTGCTATCAAGCGGCACTTACTCCCCAATAACCTGCTCACCAATGCTCATTTCGGGTTCCACCAGGATCACTCGGCTCCAGACCTAATTACAGCCGTAGTCCAATCATGGACTGAAGAGCTGAATTCGGAGGTGAGGTGAGAATGACTGCCCTTGACATCAAGGCAGCATTTGACCGAGTGTGGCATCAACGAGCCCTAGTAAAATTGAAGTCAATGGGAATCGGGGGGAAAACTCTCCACTGGCTGGAGTCATAGCTAGCACAAAGAAAGTTGGTTGTAGTTCTTGGAGGTCAATCACCTCAGCCCCAGGACATCGCTGCAGGAGTTCCTCAGGGCAGTGTCCTAGGCCCAACCATCTTCAGCTGCTTCATCAATGACCTTCCCTCCATCATAAAGTCAGAAGTGGGGATGTTCGCTACGATTGCACAGTGTTCAGTGCCATTCGCAACTCCTCAGATAATGAAGCAGTCCATGCCCGAATGCAGCAAGACCTGGATGACAGTCAGGCTTGGGCTGATAAGTGGCAAGTAACATTCGTGCCACACAAGTGCCAGGCAATGACTATCTCCAACAAGCGAGAGTCTAGCCACCGCCCCTTGACATTCAACGGCATTACCATCGCCGAATCTCCCACCATCAACATCCTGGGGGTCACCATTGACCAGAAACTTAACTGGACCAGCCACATAAATACTGTGGCAACAAGAGCAGGTCAGAGGCTGGGTATTCTGCGGCGAGTGACTCACCACCTGACACCCCAAAGCCTTTCCACCATCTACAAGCCAGGAGTGTGATGGAATACTCTCCACTTGCCAGGATGAGTGCAACTCCAACAACAAAAGAAGCTCCACACCATCCAGGACAAAGCAGCCTGCTTGATTGGCACCCCATCCACCACCTTAAGCATTCACTCCCTGCACCACCGGCGCACCGTGGCTACAGTATGTATCATCTACAAGATGCACTGCAGCAACTCGCCAAGGTTTCTTCGGCAGCACCTCCCAAACCCGCGACCTCTTCCACCTAGAAGGACAAGGGCAGCAGGCGCATGGGAGCACCATCACCTCCAAGTTCCCCTCCAAGTTACACACCATCCTGACTTGGAAATATATCTCCGTTCCTTCATCGTCACTGGGTCAAAATCCTGGAACTCCCTACCTAACAGCACTGTGGGAGTACCTTCACCACAACGACTGCAGCAGTTCAAGGAGGCGGCTCACCACCACCTTCTCGAGGACAATTAGGGATGGGCAATAAATGCTGGCCTTGCCAGCGACGCCCACATCCCATGAGCGAATAAATTAAAAAAATATGTTGTCATATGAGGCCATATGGGTCGAATTGAAAAACAAAAAAGGGGCGATCACACTGCTGGAAGTGTACTACAGACCCCCAAACAGTGAGATGGAGATAGAAGAACAAATATGTAGACAAATTTCTGAGAAGTGCAAAAACTATAGGGCAGTAATAGTAGGGGATTTCAACTACCCCAATATTAACTGGGATAAATTTAGTGTGAAGGGTATAGAGGGTGCGGAATTCCTAAAATGCATCCAGGAGAACTTTTTTAGCCAATATGTAGCAAGCCCAACAAGGGAGCGGGTGGTTCTGGACTTCATTTTCGGGAATGAAGCTGGGCAGGTAGAAGGCGTAACAGTGGGGGAGCATTTTGGTGCTAGTGACCATAATTCTGTTAGATTTAAAGTAGTTATGGAAGGATAGACCAGGAATAAAAATTCTAAATTGGGGAAAAGCAAATTTTGCTCAGCTCAGGGGATTTAGCCATAGTGGACTGGAAACAGCTACTTGAAGGTAAATCAGTGTCAGAACAGTGGGAGGCATTCAAGGAGGAGATCTGGAGGGTTCAGACCAAATATATGCCCTTAAAGAAAAAAGGTGGGACTAACAAATCTAGAGCCCCCTGGATGTCTAGAGACATACAGGGTAGGATAAAGAAAAAACGGGAGGCGTATGACAGATACCGAGGGCTAAATACTCCAGAATCTTTAGAGGAGTTCAGAAAGTGCAGGGGTGCAATTAAATAGGATATTAGGAAAGCAAAGAGAGAACATGAAAAATTCTTGGCAAGTAAAATCAAGGAAAACCCAAAGATGTTTTAAAAATATATTAAGAGTAAGAGGATAACTAAAGAAAGGGTAGGGCCTATTCGAGATCATGAGGGTAATCTGTGTGTGGAGGCGGGAGACATCGGTAGGGTTATAAGAACATAAGAAATAGGAGCAGGAGTAGGCCAATTGGCCCCTCGAGCCTGCTCCGCCATTCAATAAGATCATGGCTGATCTGATCCTAACCGCCAATCTACTATCACAGAACCATCTCCTGAACCTAACAGAATTAGACACATGAAATAGGAGCAGAATCAGGCTACACGGCCCCTGGGCCCGCTACGCTACCCACAGGGCCATGACCGATCCGAACCTAGACTCATGTCCAAATTCCTGCCCGCTCCCCGTAACCCTTAATTCCCTTTACTTCTAGGAAACTGTCTATTTCTGTTTTAAATTTATGTACTGATGTAGCTTCTACAGCTTTTTGGGGCAGCATATTCCATGGACCTACCACCCTCTGAGTGAAGTAGTTCCTTCTCATCTCAGTTTTGAAAGAGCAGCCCCTTATTCTAAGACTATGCCCCCTAGTTCTAGTTTCACCCATCATCGGGAACATCCTCCCCGCATCCACCCGATCCAACCCCTTCACAATCTTATATGTTTCAATAAGATCGCCTCTCATTCTTCTGAACTCCAATGAGTAGAGTCCCAATCTGCCCAACCTCTCCTCATATGTCCATCCCCTCATCCCCGGGATTAACCGAGTGAACCTTCTTTGTACTGACTCGAGAGCAAGTATGTCTTTTCTTAAGTATGGGTTCTTAATGAATACTTTGCGTCTGTTTTCACAAAGCAATGTCTGCTTCGCCCCCCTCCTATCGGGGCAGGAGTGTGAAATATTCGATGAAATAAACATAGTGAGAGAGGAAGTATTAAGGGGTTTAGCAGCTTTAAAAGTGGATAAATCCCCAGGCCCGGATGAAATGTATCCCAGGCTGTTAAGCGAAGCAAAAGACGAAATTGCAGAGGCGCTGACCATTTTTCAATCCTCTCTGGCTTCAGGTGTGGCGCTGGAGGACTGTTAATGTGATTGCCTTGTTTAAAAAGGGAGAAAAGGATAGGCCGAGTAATTACAGGCCAGTCAGCCTAACCTCGGTGGTGGGAAAATTATTGGAAAGAATTCTGAAGGACAGGATAAATCATCATTTAGAAAGACATGGACTAATCAAGGATAGTCAGCACGGATTTGTTAAGGGAAGGTCGCGACTGACAAACTTGATTGAATTTTTTGAGTAGGTAACAAGGAGGGTAGATGAGGGTAGTGCGTTTGATGTCGTGTATATGGACTTTAGCAAGGCTTTTGATAAGGTTCCACATGGCAGACTGGTCATGAATATAAAAGCACATGGGATCCAGGGCAAAATGTCAAGTTGGATTCAAAACTGGCTCGGAGACAGGAAGCAGAGGGTAATGGTTGATGGGTGTTTTTGTGACTGAAAGGCTGTTTCCAGTGGGGTTCCGCAGGGCTCAGTACTAGGTCCCTTGCTTTTTGTGGTATATATCAATGATCTTGACTTGAATATAGTGGGTATGATTAAGAAGTTTGCAGATGATACTAAAATCGGCTGTGTGGTTGATACTGAAGAAGGAAGCTGTAGACTGCAGGAAGATATCAATAAATTGGTCAGGTGGGCAGAACAGTGGCAAATGGAATTTAATCTGGAGAAGTGTGAGGTAATGCATTTGGGGAGGGCTTACAAGGAAAGGGAATACACATTAAATGGTAGGACACCGAGTAGCGTAGAGGAACAAAGGGACCTTGGAGTGCATGTCCACAGATCCCTGAAGGTAGCAGGCTAGGTAGATAAGGCATACGGAATGCTTGCCTTTATTAGCCGTGGCATAGAATACAAGAGCAGGGGGGTTATGCTTCAACTGTATAAAACACTAGTTAGGCCTCAGCTAGAGTACTGTGTGCAGTTCTGGTCACCACATTACAGGAAAGATGTGATTGCACAAGAGAGGGTACAGAGGAGATTTACAAGAATGTTGCCTGGAGTAGAGAATCTTAGCTATGAGGAAAGACTGGATAGACTGAGTCTGTGTTTCTTGGAACAGAGGAGGCTGAGGGGAGACCTTATTGAGGTGTATAAAATTATGAGGGGCATAGATAAAGTGGATAGAAAGGACCTATTTCCCTTAGCAGAGGGGTCAAAAACCAGGGGGCACAAATTTAAAGTAATTGGTGGAAGGTTTCGAGGGGATTTGAGGGGAAATTTCTTCACCCAGAGGGTTGTGGGGGTCTGGAACTCAATGCCTGAAAGGGTGGTAGAGGCAGGAACCCTAACCACATTTTAAAAAGTACTTGGATGTGCACTTGGGATGCTGTAACCTGCAGGGCTACGGACCAAGAGCTGGAAAGTGGGATTAGGCTGGAGAGCTCTTTGTTGGCCGGCGCGGACACGATGGGCCGAAATGGCCGCCTTCCGTGCTGTAACTTTCTATGATTCTATGATATGCAAATTAGATTAATTTAGAAATGCTGCCCTTAAAGGATTACCTTCTATATTACTCAACTTTGCAGGGTTGTATGTGTTTTGCTAACAGCGATATATTCCTGAATTAAGTTAAATTTAATTTGCTTATGTTGATTAGGTTAATTACAAAATGAACTTTCCCTTAGAACTCTGATATCTCTGACAAGGACAGAGCCTCATACCAGGGTTTGCTAGGTTGTTGGGTCCATGTGCCATCCATTGTCACACCTCTTGCAGAAAGGGAGAGTAAGTTACAGCTGTCATCATTCTGTGAATCCCAATTATGTGCCTCTGCTGTGTTCTACAGTGGCACTGTGCCTCTCTTCCAGCTGTCCCATTTCTCCTAAACAAAAGCACGTCTCTTTGTTTGGCCCTGTTTTTTGAGGTGAGGGTAAGGTTTCTTCTACAATTATTTTGTCCCATCCCCCAATCTGGGACTGGTTTGCCTGCCCCTCACACTGCCCTTATCTCCGAGGTTAGCCCCAGGCCTCTGCTGAAGACATTGTGAAGCAGGCAGCTCAAAAATACACGAGTGTCACAAAACTCATATTAAACTTCAACAAAAATCCTAACAAACATAAGGATTTGGCAACCATGAAGCTGTGGAAAGGGGAGGCAACAAAATTCGGGGAGAGGAAAAGGTTTAAGGGGCAGTGCAGATCTATGATTCCCAAGATGAGTGATCTATTAATAGAGAAATAGCGAGAACCTCTTATTTTGTAATAGCAGTTTTTAATTGTCAAGGGACTTGAGATTGAGAATTCGATAAAATTTGGATGTTGAGAGTGCCTTTATACCTTGTATAAGTTCTCCTTTTTATGATCAAAGTTAAAAGAAAAATTCAGATTTGTTCCCTGCGTATCCCTGTATTCAGAACACAAACTTGAATAAAGGTACAACTTAGGCACCAAATTTTCAGGTGCTCAAGAACTTCACATTCACTGATCCAAAATCTGCAGCATTATTTTCTGATGAACGCTCTCTTAATTTCAGTTCCTAGATGAACTCGCCACACTCTTATTCTTCTGTTTGACGGGCTACAAGTTCCGACCAGCTTCAGACAATCCCTACCTTCAACTACCTCAGAATGAGGAGGACGTGGAGATGGATGAAGTGTAAGCACTTTCAATTTGAACCTTTTATCTTCAACTGTAACAGTCTCGATGGTAGTTAATGTAACTTGGTGCTCAGTGACTGAGACAGAGGGTCACTTTCTAATTTCGATGTCCATATTATTCTAGACGATTACCTCTGGAGTGAGGGGGGAGAGAGAGAATGAATGAGGCCAAATTCTTTTTACTTTCACTGGATTGAAGGGTCCAACGATCACGGACTAAAGTCTGATCAGTGTAAGAAGGACTTGGCTAGGCCAATGGACCACTGAAATCAGATGCTAAAGATACTGAAAATTCTTGTCTGAAGCACCAGCTTCTGCAAGAATTGATCTGAAGCTGAAGTTGACTAAGATAATTACAACAAATGTGAAGTGCTGTATCCCAGATTGCTCCCATGGAGTTTGCTTTGTTTCTTTTTTTAAAAAGATGCATCATCGGCATGTTGGGAGGGGAAGTGTTGCAAGCCATGTTCTTCCACATCAAGTGCAAGCAATGACTTGAAGTGAATTCTATTCACAACTGGAGATGGGGGTGGTGGGGGGCGGAGAGGGGATTAGTGGTGTGCAGAGGATTATTTGGGGATAACCGGTTTTCACTAAGTCTCTTCTCCCAGAATGTTGGACTCACTGGTTTGGGTTATTCTTGGAACTGCATAGTCAGGAGCTTCCAGAAGTCTGTCTGCAGCATATTGTGTTGTGTTGTGTGACTGGTGACTCTGTTATGCTGTGCAGTGAACCATTGAATTATTAGTCGGTGCTGATTTCCACCTCTCGGATTACATCTTGAAACTGGTGCTTGTTGTCTCTGTCGGTTGGGTGTGGTGCAGGCATCATTAATAACACTCGTGTGGAGCACATAGTTCGCCCCTGGCGATCCTGTGTCGTACAGAATGAAGTGTAATTTTACAAACGAATGCCAAATTCCTCTTTGCCTATGAGGAATACCCGAAGGGTGGGTGGTCTGCCAGCAGGAAACAATAACCTCGGTCAAAGCAGGACAGCCCGAGGGTCAAAAGTTAAAATTTCAAAAATATAGTTTCAAAATCTGCAGCTGAAGAGGAAGGAGGTCACGGGGAGAGGGGGCAGGACCGCTGAGGAGTGAAAAATTAAGTTAAATTTAGTAAAGTCCATTTTAAAAAAACTTAAAGGAGACATGATCCAAACTGTAAAACATGTTTAAATGATTTTAAAAGCAAAACTATATAAGAAAACGCAGGCATATACTTGTACAATAGTATCTATTGTGTGTGAGACACCCTTAACATTGAAAATTCTTGTCACAACGCCATTTACAGATGTGACAAGTAATGGTGAGTTTTCCCATAGGAGCGTACTTGTCATGAGTTTTGGATGAAACTTACACCCCACATACCTAATTTAATATATAATAGATGCCCTCTGGAACTAATGGCCTCACTTGCTGTGTTCATATTACTTAAACCATTTAATACTTCAGACACACCTTTAATTTTTTTTTTACAAGACTTTTAAGCCTGCTATTCTGTAACTCTTCCTCATAGCTCATCCCTTTACACTTGAACTTGTTTGTATTGCTTTTGTTTGCACCCTCTTCAGTGCACGTGTACCACTTGTTGAAGTGTGTTGACCACAGTTGCATGTAGCATGCCAAGTGTGGTCTGACCAGTGCATTGCCAAGCCTCGGCATAACCCCTGTTGACTTGTATATAATACCTTTCAAGATGGCTCCTTGGCTAGCAGCTCCTTTCTTAGCTGTTCTTCTCTTCAACTGTATCCGTGGTCATCCATTGCCATCTTTTGCCCTTTCTTCCATTGCTTAAGATACCCTGCCTCTGATAGTGAAGGCATTTCAGCTCAAATTACAAGTTCAAACCACAAGTTTAAAGCTCTCCCTGTAGAGTCCACTGCCCATCCCCTGGTGTGTCTTTGTTCTCACTGAGCTCTTTCAACTGCCGGAGCTCTGCTGAAACTTGACCTCCATCACTGGATTTGGTTGACTACACGGTTTGACTCAGCGGCTGTGGCGCTGCTCTGCTTTTCAGTCACTTCAAGCCTTATGCTGCGGAATTCCTTCGTCAAATTGGTTTCCGATCCGGACATCTAGACTACGTTTCTGCTTTGAACTACTTTGGATTACACTACGTTACTGCACTGGATTACACTAAGGCTTACCTGCTATGTCTCTATCTCTGCTGCTAAAAGATTTTTACCTTTTAAACTGTGTCTCTGCTGAACTGGTTCTACTGGTTTTTCAGCTCTGCTGGCTTCTAGCTAGCAGCTGCTGCTCCACTTGCTGTCCGGTGACTCGTTCTACCGTTTTTCAGCTTTGCTGGTCACTGGCATCTGGTTTTACTTTTTCTCCGTCGCTTTGATCTACGGTGACCTCCAACTTGCATCAATTTAGCCATCATCTTTCTGCACCGCTACCGACTCTCATTCCTACGGCAACAACCTCCATCCTCGAACTCTTTACCCTTCAAATAGCTTCTGGGCTTCACACTCCTGCTTTGGACAGCGGTTCGTCGATGCTCCGTACCGGCCCCATCCTGCTTACGTCGGCTTTGTCCTTCCGTGGGACCTCTGACTTTGACCCTAGTCATCTTACTATTGTCGCCAACCTATTCCCTGCTACCAGGAAATATGTATTCCATTAATTACTCCACTTAAACAGGCCTATGTAACCTGAGCTTTTCCCGTGTCCAATCGCGTGCGCACTTTGGCTGCCGCTCCGGACCTGAGCCATTCAATACTTGCCACTTTTCCCCCTTCTTTTCCTTTTCTCTCGATGCCTCCCTGACCGCGCTCTCCTGTCATCATGTCTCCTTTCATCTCTCCTCTCTCGGATATTCTGCCCTCCCAAATCCCTACCCCAATCCTTCATTACTCTTCGACTTTTCTACTCTCCTGCTGCCGTCCCAGGCTTGACTCTGTCTTAGATAAGCCCACAAGCTTCCCTCTGTGCCTCTCTTGGCATCCTACGAAGGGCCCATTGAGTCACTCGTCACTGCCGCCTTACAAGCAGCAACCCCAACTGTCCCATCCTCTCTCGCCGACCTTCCCACCCAGCGCACCCACTAGGGAAAATCTTGCCAATCTCCTCCCCATCCACTTGCCCCCACCCCCAGCGCTGACCCTGTGGACATTGGCAGTGGGTCAGCCATCACCGACCCTCTCCGCATCTCCCTCCAGAATGTTCATTCACTTGTGAACAAGGTCCTTGCCATCCGTGAGTTTATCGTGGATGATTGCATCGACATCATGACCCTGATGGAAACTTGGTTGAGGGGTGATTAGCCTTAGCCTTAAATGAAGCCTCCCCACCTGGCTATACCTTTCACCACTTACCGTGGTGGCGGTGTGGCTCTCATCACCAAATCACACCTTGGTCTGTCCCCGTACTCCTCAGGTACTTTCTCCTCCTTTGAGCAGCTCACCTTATTTCACCCCTCATTTAAAATTCTTGTTCTCTACCACCCACCCAAGTACCATAAAAATATTATCGAAATACCTCCACTGCTCTCCTCCCTCAGCCTCTGCACCGAACAACTTCTCATCCTTGGTGATTTCAACCTCCACCTCAATTCATCATGCTCTCTCTCCTCTGAGTTCACCAGCCTCCTGTCCTCCCTTAATCTCTCCCTCCATGTAAACTCCCCAACCCATATTCACGGCCACCCCCTCGACCTTGCCAGCTCTCATGGCCTTGCTACTCCCATCGTGTCAATCTCAGATAAGGCCATCTCTGACCACTTCCTTGTATCGCTCTCCACCCACATCCCCCTTCCACCCATCACCCCCACCCCACCCCCCACTTCCTTCTGTGTCCGCCCCTGGAAAAAACTCTCTCCCAACTCTTTTACTACAACTGCACTGTCTCACCCTGGCCGTTCCCCCTGGTACGGCCCTCATCTTCGCTCCCTTAAGTCCAAGGGACGCAGACTTGAACAGATATATGGCGGACAACTGGTTTAGCCATTCACCGCCAGATCTGGCTGGACCACATAAAGCATTATCGGGTCCTGCTCTCATCTGCCAAAATTGCTCACTATTCCAGAATCATTCTAGAATGCAAAGATAAACCCGGCTCCTATTCTCTACTGCTAACCGTCTTCTTAAACCCCTCTCCCCTGTCTCCTTCACCCTCACCTCCGACAACAAGTGTGAGGAGCTCATGGCCTTCTTTGTCTCTAAGATTGATGTAGAGATGCCGGTGTTGGACTGGAGTGGACAAATGTGAGAAGTCGCACAACACCAGGTTATAGTCCAACAGCTTTATTTGAAATCACAAGCTTTCTGAGCGCTGCTCCTTCGTCAGGTGAAGTGAAGAGATGCAGATAGGCACAGCATATATAGTCAGAGAACACTGCCAGATGATTACAGTTAATCTTTCCAACTGCCCTTTATCACACCTCGACAGAGAGATAATCACGGCAATCAAAGGTGTGGATGGTGTCAAAGATTGAGACCATCCATTCAGCTGCCTCTGCCACTTCCCTTCCTTCCCCTAGCCCACTGGGTAAAACTTCCTCTAAGGTTCCCCCCTGCCCTAGCCCTGAACTCGCATCTTTCTCCAGTTTCTCATGACCTCTCCGCGCTCATCTTGTCCATGAGACCCACTTCCTGCTCCTTCGACCCTCGTCCTTGACTTGTCTGCAGCCTTTGACACGGTTGACCACTCCACCCTTCTCCAACGCCTCTCCACCGTCGTCCAACTGGGTGGGACTGCACTCGCCTGGTTCCATTCTTATCGATCTAATTGTAGCCAGAGAATCACCTGCTTCTCTTCCCACTCCTGCGTCGTTGCCTCTAGTGGCCCCCTCCTATTTCTCATCTACATGTTGCCCCTTGGCGACACCATCCGAAAACACCGCGTCAGTTTCCACAGGTACGCTAACGACACCCAGCTCTACCTCACCACCTCTTCTCTCGACCCCTCCACGGTCTCTAAATTGTCAGACTGCTTGTCCAACATCCAGTTCTGGATGAGCAGAAATTTTCTCCAATTAAGTATTGGGAAGACCGAAGCCATTGTTTTCGGTCCCTGCCACAAACTCCGTTCCCTCGCCACTGACACCATCCCTCTCCCTAACATCTGTCTGAGGCTGAACCACACTGTTCGCAACCTTGGTGTCATATTTGACCCTGAAATGAGCTTCCGATCACATATCCGTGGAATAACTAAGACCGCCTATTTCCACCTCCTAAAATTGCCCGTCTCCGCCTTTGCCTCAGCTCATCTGCTGCTGAAACCCTCATCCATGCCTTTGTTACCTCTAGGCTTGACTATTCCAACGCACTCCTGGCTGGCCTCGCACATTCTATCCTATGTAAACTTGAGGTGATCCAAAACTCGTTGATGCTAGCTGTTTTTAGCCCGTAATTTGCGGTCAGCGGTGAAGCAAAGGCACTCGCCGCTGGCCCCAAAGAAAGCTGCCCACAGAGATCTCGCAGAGGTATAATGATGGCGAACGCCGTTAGTTCGTTGTAATTACCCACTGCAAATTCCGAGCCATTACCCTATTGCTGTAGAGGTAATCCTCCTGTCTACGCCCCAGAACAGTTTTCATTAATTTATCTGTTTCTTATGTTGGCCCTGTGGTTGCCTGGGTCAGATTCCGTCCCCCCCTCCAACTTTTTAAATATATTTAAGTCCTGTGATCTTGAGTTTCATTGCAACTCTGACTCCCCATTGTGATTAAATGGAAAAGCAAAAAATATTGTTTTTCCTGAAAGAAAGCATCTTCTCAGTAAATGGACCCAGGTCAGAAGATGTAGTTTGCTGAATGAGGTTTCAGTGCAAAATGTTTGAGGGAGTTCAACAATTTGACCAGGTCCTTGACAGCAGTGGATTACTTCCAAATTCAATGTACTCATGTGTACTGTAGCCAGTTAACAGTGCATAAAGAATGGTGCCTGAAGCTGATGAATCATGTGTTTCTGTGAATCAGGTAGAGCTTTCTCTCCAAAACAAGGCAGCTTGTTGACAAAAATTCTAAACTGTTTAGATTTTAAAGCATAAAAAATGCCAATGCGAACATTTCAGCAGCAGCTTTTAATCTCTCATTGCTTCATTCCACAAGAAGTGCACTGATGGACCAGTGATGTCCGTGTGAATTGTCAAGTTTGGGAGTGGGGTAGAGAAACATTGCTCAGAGTGCAATGAGTTAATTGTGCAGGTTAATTGTACTCTGCTTCTCTGTTAATGTGTAAGTGGGACATAGAAATTGCCCTGACATGATTTTCTCTGATGGGGGTGCGAGCTCCGCACGCCTCCATATGTTAATTTTAATGAAGTAATTTAGTTAATATAATTGTCTCTCTTATTGAGCAAAGCTGAAATGTCGAGCATTAGGCTGAGTTGCAGTTATTTGCTGGAGTGTGAATTGTCTTCGGTCTGCCTGTTGTGCAAATCTTTATTATGTAAATGGTTTTGGGCTCATGCTGTTCTATTCCCTGATTTAAATACAGAAAATGCTGGAAAAACACAGCAGGTCCAACAGGATCTGAAAGAGAAAAAGCAGGTTAATGTTATGGTTGGAGATCCTTCATCTTCTGGTTTTTGTTTAGAAAAGCAGCATTTGCAGTTTTTCTTTTTAACACAACCTGGTTACCTAGTATTTCATTTTTTGAGTACAGTTTTTCTTTAAAGTACTCTTCTAATGTTGATGTACAAAGGGACCTGGGTGTCCTTGTATACCAGTCACTGAAAGCAAACATACAAGTGCAGCAAGCAGTTAGGAAGGCAAATGGTATGTTGGCCTTCATTGCAAGAGGATTTGAGTACAGGAGCAAGGATGTCTTACGACAGTTATACAGGGCCTTGGTGAGACCACACATGGAGTACTGTGTGCAGTTTTGGTCACCTTACCAAAGCAAGGATATACTTGCCATAGAGGGAGTGCAGCGAAGGTTCACCAGACTGATTCCTGGGATGGCAGGACTGTCGTATGAGAGGAGATTGGGTCGACTAGGCCTGTATTCACTCGAATTCAGAAGAATGAGAGGGGATCTCATTGAAACGTATAAAATTCTGACAGGGCTAGACAGACTGGATGTAGGGAGGATGTTTCTCCTGGCTGGGGGCTCTAGAACGATGGGTCACAGTCTCAGGATACGGGGTAGGACATTGAGGACTGAGATGAGGAGAAATTTCTTCACTCAAAGGGTGGTGAATCTTTGGAATTCTATACCACATAAAGGCTATGGAGGCCAAGTCACTGAATATAATTAAGAAGGAGATAGATAGATTTCTAGACACACAAGGCATCAAGGGGTATGGGGAGAGAGCAGGAATATGGTATTGAGATAGAGGATCAGCCATGATCATATTGAATGGCGGAGCAGGCTCGAAGGGCCGAATGGCCTACTCCTGCTCCTATTTTTCTATGTTTCTATGTTCTCTGGTGTCCTGAGCAATGCACTCGCTGGTTGCCTCTTGGACAGAGAGGGCAGGCAGTCTGCTGCCAGGGTTGTGCTGATGCTGCTGTGAGCGAATCGCTAGGATATATTTGATCGAACCTGGGACATGTCGAGGCTGTACGGCTCAGTTACTCACCAGACAACCCCGCTGAGCCGTCATCTCCTGAGGGATGTACATCACCAGTGGTTTTGTGGCTTATTCTCCTCCATTCCTTCAGAAACTTAGGAAAATGGCAAAAATTGCTTCGGGACCTTATGGGATTATCGTCTCTGGACCAATGGTGTAGAAACCAGGCCTAGAGGTTTCCTAGACTCGTCAGTCCTGGAAAAACTAGTGGGAAAACATTTTTGACTTATGGGAAACCCATAGATTTTAAACAGGCAATGTAAGGTCTTCAATTAATTGAGCACCCCTTGTTTTAATCTGTTGAGGTAACCTAGAGTTGGTACGTGAGGAGATAAAATGAACTACATACTGGAAATATAAAATATATAAAAGAAAATGCAGCAATTTCACAGCAGCTGATCAGCATCTGAGAGAGAAAGATGGGTTAATGTTTCAGGTGTAACCCTTTATCAGAATTGGCACTTGAAACTTTTTCTCTTGGATTCGGACTGACTTGCTGATGTGTTTCTGGCATTTTTTTCTCTTTGCTGACTTTTTTTTCTACAATAGTAACAAGTGTAATTTGTGCCTCATTATCTGTACTTTGTACGATGAGCTGTTAATATATTTATTCACAGATTATAAAACAATACTCAGCAGAGTCGCAGGTGTCTGATATTGCCATCTGCTTGTCCTGAGGGTGTCTTGTTCACTCTCTGTTTCTATTTTTAACAAGTTTAGTTACAAATCTTAATTCCACGCGTGACGTTATTTGGCTTCAATGAAGTGAGCGACCCATTGAGCAGACCTTACCTCACGAAGAAAAACATCCTTTTTTATTTTCTGCTGATACAAGAAATCTTTGACAAGAAATGTCATTGGTTCAAATTTTAGCTTGTTAGCTGCTGAGAGTAAAATCTCTCTCTCAAAATCTAATTGAATACTTTGAGATTATGAAAGGGATTGACAAAGTTGGCCCAGTTAAATCGTTTACTGCAGTGAAAGATTCAAACCCCAGGGGGTGCAAGTTTAAAAATTACACTGTTTGGAGTAAAAAGGAACTTTTCTCTCCCAAGGGTGGAAAACTTGGGAATAAGTTGCTCAGTTAAGTCACAGAAGGAGACCGTATAAGTGAGTTTTTAAAAAAAAACACTAAACATACTTCTGGAGGGAAAGGTGATTGAGGGATAGGATGAGACGGTAGGTTCATGGGGTTGAGAACTATCAAAGGATGGGTGTAATAGGCTGTTCCTCAAAACTCTTAATTGTCTGAGTTGGCTTTTTTTTGTTCAGTGTTTCTGATTGAATTACAAATGTAATACTAAGTAGAGCTGAAGTAGGAGCAATTTTCATGCTGTGACCCCATGGCGAGAAGGAACCAGGTTGAGACCGCTTCACTTCGTTTTATATAGAACCATTAAAGCCAGCAAACAGGAAATGTTCATCCCATCAGCCTGGACTGGATTTGAACGCAGATCGAAGACCACCATCCAATCCAGCCCCACTTGTTTTAAAAGTGATCACACTGAGCGGCTTGTTCTGCAGAGAGAAAATTGCATTTTAATGCTAATGAGGCAGCTGACAGTTGCACTCCCACAAACAATTATTGTAATGACAGTTGTGGAGGTGTTGATTAATTGTTTATAATCCAATTAATCCATTACAAATCTGAATTGAGCATAATATAATTAATTGATTTGACATTCAGCCTGTCCGTTTCAGCGTACCATTATGTACAAGTGTGACTTGGCAGTTCAGATACTGCCCTGCCACAGGTGAGATTGATGACCTCATTTCCCGAACCAAACATTGAAATGGATTTGTATTTTTTAATTCATTGCCTAGGCATCTTGCATATGTATTAACTGTAGGTGAAAAGAAGTGACATAAGTGATGTCTGAACATCATTTTTAAACGTGTCCAGACTCACTGTACAAGACAAAAGCAAAATTCTGCGGATGCTGGAAATCTGAAATAAAAACAGAAAATGCTGGAAATACTCAGCAGGTCAGGCAGCATCTGCGGAGAGAGAAACCGAGTTAATGTTTCAGGTCGATGACCCTTGGTCAGAACTGGGTCACTGTACAAGATACTGAAGCAGAGTGTTACAAAGGAAGACGGGACCCATTTTATTACAGTGCCGTCTTGCTGGGTACAGTATCCAGTGTTGGTAGAGTTTGGAGCTTGCAGTCACCCACTCAGTAAGATGTGTGCGCTGTCTGTTTGCTGACTGTGCCCAGTGGAAGCTAGGAACTGTTCCCAAAGAAAGGATGGAAGGTTGTGAGAAGGGTTGCCTCACTTCTCAGGACACAGACTGGAGTTCATTTTTAGAGGGGAATTGGCTAAGGCCAGAGAGAAGGTCAGGAGCCCGCCCCATTGATGCTGCATCGACCAAGATAAAACAATAGAGGGGAAACTGGGCAAAAATATATGAAAAGAAAGAGGTGGAGTCTTCCCATCAGATTGTTGTCTGTGTTCATTCTGTGGATTAGTTTGAATGTTATGGGGTTGTCAGGTGAGGAAGAGTTGAGGGAGGTTGGTGAGAAAATGTGGGATGTGTTGGTTGCCATATGGTGCCTTTAATAGCAACAGTGCAGCCTGGGTTGAGACGAACTGTTTTCATTCCTGTGTGAAATGTGCATTGGGGAATGTGAGAATAACATTCAGTGAATATGGAGCTCAAATGAAGAGTGTAGAACATAATGCCAGTAATCATAATAGAATTGCCAGAAATGAAAACGTATTAACAATAATTGAGTATTATCAGCATTGAAATGACCATTAATTTCAATATGAGTGAGACGGCTGAATCAGCAAACTGCACTGTGGAGTGGTATCCAAAATTCCTCCCATTTCCCAATCACAACAATGGGGCGGTGCTGAACAAAGTTTGAGTGCTTCCCTGGGGAAGGAACTTTCTCTGTCTTGCAGTTCTTGCCACTAGCTAGTGGCTGGTTACATAGCAGCATTGGCAGGGCCCTGGACTCTGAAGTCACTGGGTAAGCTTCCATATGAATGCTGACACCCAACTGTACACCTCTCCACTGCCTTTGTGCTATCAGACTGCTTGGGAGACATAGCAGCAGGGACCTCCAGTTAAACATTGGGAAAATCAAAACCATTGTCTTAGGCACCCGTCACAAACTGCGTTCCCTTTGTACTAGTCCCAGGTTCAACCACACTATTTGCAGCCTTGGCGTCCTACTTGACTCTGAGCGGAGCTTCCAATCCCATATCCTTCCCATCACAAAGACTGCCTATTTCCACCTCCGTAACATTACCTGCCTCTGCCCCACCTCAGCTCGTTTGCTTCTGAAAGTCTCATACTTGCCTCCAGACTCCATTGTTTCTATGATCTCTTGCCCGGCCTCCCATTGTCCATGCTCTGTAAATTTCAGCTCATCCAAAACTGTTGCCCACATTCTGCCCATTGGCAGATGTGATCATTTTTGATAAATGATGGTATCTCTACTGAAGCATTAATAATTGTGACATAACTGAAGTTATTGAGTGGTAACCAGTGATTGGTCACTGGAAATAACACTGCTATTTTATATCCAAAGGTTTCGCCCTATGATTTTTATTTTACTGTGTATTGACATGATTTTCAACTGGGTTATAATAATGTTTAGAACCAGAGAAATTTATAGCATAGAAGGAGGCCATTCGCCCCGCCATGTCAATGTTGGCTCTTTGTTTGAGCAATCCAGTACCATCCATCTCAGTTGAGATTGATAACTCAATGTTTATGGATTCAACGTCAACTGGATTAGCCATCCGTCAACGGATCTGGCTGGACCACATCAAATGGCTGATGGGCCTCACTCTTCTCTGCCAAAGCCACCCACTACTCTCAGGTCATCCTCAAGAGCAAACATAACCTCTGGCTTCTTTTCTGAACTGCCAAACGTCTCCTTACCCGTTATCATCTGCGCGCTTCGCCCTCACCTCAACAACAAGTGTGAGGAGCTCGTGGACTTTTTATTACTAAATTGAGACCATCCGCTCAACTGCTTTCTCCCCTTGCCCACCAAACCAAACCTCCTCCCAGGCTTCCCCCGCCCTAGCCCTGAACCCAGGTCTTTCTTCAGTTTTATCTCCTATTTCCCTTCATGCCCATTCTGAGCTCACCTTGTCCATGAGAACCACCTTCTGCTCCCTTGACTGCATTCTCTCTAAGTTGCTGACAACCCAACTTTCCTTCCTAGCCTCCATGCTTCTTGACATTGAAAATAGTTTCATTCTTCAAGTACTGCTTTCATTGCCCCAGTGGCATCTCTCAGCTTATCGATCTTGGGGGCCAGATGCACATGACAGAACTTTTGAGTGGGCTGCATATTGCTGCATGTAAATGGAAGCCCCCATACACACACAATGTGAGACCCCCCACATAGACACAAAAAACAAACCTGCCTCCCCCCCCCCCCCCCCCCCATGTGAGATATCTGCACACCGAGAGTAGGAGGCCTCCAACATACCAAAGAAGACTAGAACCACCCATACATAAAAATTCCAAGCCCCCATCCACAAACTCTTCTCCATGAAGAAGCTATTTACTTATTGGAGTTTGATCTAATTGTTGGCAATGTGAAGAGGAAATGTGGCATTTGCTCTCGCCAGCCTTTAGTTACAGTTAACATTTATATCAATTTGAAAGCTTATTATATGGTGGATGCATTGGGTCGGAGCTGCAGGAACTGATGAATGATTGATAATGTCTGGAGAGGAAGAGCATAACTTGGTCAAGGGGAGCTGTTGTAATGGCCTGTCCTCTGCATTGGTGCTGGGTGTTTGTGGAGGCTGAAGTTCAGGGCCACAGAAGTAGCAAAAGTTTCTTGCTGTCAAGCTGGAGTGCGGCGGGTTGGGGGTGCTGGGAAACCTAGAGATGCAGGACATGAGCTGCAAGTGTAATTGGGGAGTTTCAGCAGAAATCGGCGACAGAAGTGGGTGGCAAGCTGTATGGGAAATATACTATAGAGCCGATAATGGAGCTAGAGTGGGGAGAGGAGTTGTTGTTGGGTTGGCAGTGAAAAGTGCAGGCAGAGCTTGAGTGGTTGGTGAGGAGTAGACCTCCAGAGGGGAGTGGGAAACAGCAGTGGCAATGGTGAGGCTGGCAGGGGCCATGGGTTGCAGTACGGAGGCTTGAATAGAAGATTGAGGAGAGTGGTGGCTGGAAGCGTGGGTTCTTCACTCTCAGAAGTGGCTGATTCACAGTTGGCTGTCCACCATTCTTCCCGAAAGCTGGGAAACTTGGAAGTCTCCGCCCTTTAGAGTTCCTGGACCTAGATTTGTGATTGGTGGAAAATTGCTACTCCCTCATTGGTGAAAATCCACCAATTAGGAAGTTGCATTGTCTTTCCAGAACTTGTTTCTAATGTGTGTTCAGCTGGAGTCTGTTGTCCTGATAAAAGTGTTAAATGCAAATTAATCCAGTGGAATCTGTAACATTTCACAACTGGTTTGTGTTTTTGTTGCATTATGTTGTAATTTATTTGTATTAGTGCAACAAACAGGCCGATTCCCCTCATTCCCATTCTGATGTTTTACTGTCAAATAGGAGCCTTCAAAAGACAGAGATTTGCTCTTGGGTTGCACAGTTATAAGCAATAAACTGAATCCCCTTCAGTGTCGGTGATTTCCCATTGCAACTTTACCCTATTGAGCATTTGCATGCAGTATCTGCCGTTGATAAAGTGGCATCTGTTCGAGGTAGTCAAGAACAGAATCTCAATTATTTCACAGTCCCTGTAGGTTACGTGAATGAGACCTGAAGTTATTGGGAAAGAAACTAGAAATCATCATGGAAAAATCTTACATCTGTCAGCATTTCTGGTCTGTGTCACTTGAATTCTGTTGTCACATTTCTGTCAACTTTGTCCTCCATTATAAATTCCCATGGACACATTTATAATGAATTTTGCCTATGTAAATTTGTCACACTATATAATTATACAATTTGACCCACTTGGTGGCTTTCTGCCCAGTCTGTATACAGCTTCAGAGCCTCTCTGGAAAAAGTTAAGAGCTTGGGTCTTGTTTTATTGGCAGATAAGTTCTTATTTCAGGTTCTAGATCAATCTCACTTTTTTCTCACTGCTTTCTGGTGTTGTGCGTTATTTCAGGTTCCAGCCTTCTCTATTACATCTGAAATTAAAAATAAAATTGGCCATTTTACTGTTCCTACTTTGAGCCTCAATAATTCTTTCATCTCCCTTCGCCTCGGCTTTACATGTCCCAA
This sequence comes from Squalus acanthias, assembly GCA_030390025.1. NCBI lineage: Eukaryota > Metazoa > Chordata > Chondrichthyes > Squaliformes > Squalidae > Squalus > Squalus acanthias. The sequence goes on from CM059438.1 coordinate 89,279,497, forward strand.
ACAGAAATTGGGGAGAATACCCAAGCAAGGAAATGCAGGAAAAAGTTTGGAAAAATAAGTTTTCTAGCAAGTAAACAAATGTTGTTGTTCCCCATTGTGTTCTCCTGAAGCCTTTTGTTCACTGCAGTCACCAGCACCTGAGTATCAGTCTGAATCAGCATTGGTACCTACGGGTAACCCCAGGACGTGGCTGCACTGTGAAACCTGGAGGAAGAAAATTCCTGACTTTCCGCTGCTCGGTGTCTCTCTCCCCATCCCACTGTCAAATGTTTCCATCCCCTCACTTATACCAGCCAACCCCTCTCTTCGAACAGGTAATTCTCCATGGACACATTGCCCACACATTGATTTCCTAGATGTGGCCCATTCTCATCCTCCCTCCTCTTTCCCCATCTCATCTGCTACCCTACTCCTCCTCCTCCCCACTTTGGTACACCCCTCGCCCTGCCGCCTCCACACTTGCACAATTCCACTCTATATCTTGTATACTTTTATAATATCTCCTCTTATTTGCCTCTTTTTGGGGTTAAAGAGTCCTTCATTTTCTATTTTTTGCTGATGATAACTTGCATTTATATAGCACATTTAACGTTATAAAATGTCCAAGGCATGTCACAGTAGTGTTATCAGACAAAAATTTGATACCGAGCCAAAGAAGGAGACATTAGGACAGGTGACCAAATGCTTGGTCGAAGAGGTAGGTTTTAAGCGAAGCAGCAAAGAGAAAGAGAGATATAGATGCTAATGGTGGAAACTGCCAGATTTTACTGTGACATCTGTACCTTGTCTCCTTAGCAACAGTGCTTGCTGTCGTTGCAAAACATTGGAGAAAGATTTTTGTGCTTTTATGTATGCCTATTTATTCAATATCACTTTTTTAAAGAAGAAATATCTGGGCACAGTACAGGCCATTTCAATAAATTTTTAACAAGTAACTCAAGGTTATAGCAGTACCATATTAGAACAAGCTCTGGGTACTTTCAAAATAGATTGAAATTTTATAGAATATCTTTTCTTTTACAAATATTCAGGAGGAAAATAGGGTTGTTGGTAAATTGTTGTGGCAGCATATGCTGCAGAGTGCCCCTTCACCCCAAAGGCTCAGGTTAAAGGAATGCCTTTCACTCATGAACATCTGCCAAATCTACCAGCTCCTCCGCTAAATTGCTGCAGTTTGTACTTCAAGACAGGAAGTCATTCTGTCTCCTGGACAAGGGTTGGAGGAGTGAAAGCGAGTGTGCCCTAGTTTATTTCACTTAAAGCACTGTTGTAAAAGTCAGCTATATGTGGGCATAGTTACTTTCACTCCCGTTCAGGAGATAGAATGACTTGTTTTGAGTTGTTCTCTGCAGCATCCGAGGTGAAGAGCTCCTAAATTTACCTACACTGTGGTAGGTGTTCCTGAATGATTTCAGCCAGGGCATGCCGAGGTTCTGCTCCTGATCACTATACAATGACCCCTACTGGAAGTGCACATGGGCGGATGCTGGGTGAGGACCAGAACCTGTTCAAATATTGGGGATGCCTTGTGCATCACAATACAAAGACTCCCTACCCACCTGGAGCCATGTGATCTCCTGGGAGAGGCTAAAACAGATTAAAAATCCAGGCTGTGGGGGTGGGGCGGCGCAGAATTCTGGAAAATTCCTCTCCGACTCCTTCAGACCATCGAAATTAGTTCAGCAGACCACTTTGGCCCTGACTTTTGTTGCAGGGTGCGTACCCTCTTGTACAACGTGATCTCCGCCCCAACCAGAACAGGTCCAGCTCTCTTGAAGGTATACAGCGAATCAGTGTTCACCACACGAGCTGGTAAGCTGTCCCACAGGTCCACTGTTCTCTGGGAAAAGAAAAACCTTCTAACGTCCAATCTAGTTCTGCCCTTATGTAACTTGTAAGCATGACCTCTGTCCAGTTGAAATAATTAATTCACAAAATCCTGATCTAGTGCCTGCATTATTTTATAAACCTCGGATCAAATCGCCCGAGTCCAGGCTTCTCTAAAGTATAAAGACCCAGCTCTTTAAGCCTATCTGGGTAGCTGAGGTGTTTTAAACTGGGAATCATTCTTATGGTCTTCCTTTGCCATTTCCAAAGCCTCAGTGTCCCCCACCGTGTGAGGGGACTAAAACGGGACACAGAATTCTAAATGAAGCCTAACCAAGGTCTTTTAATAAGTATGTTTTGTTTTTGCAGTGAATTTTCCTGTGAATACAACCTAGTACCCTGTTTGCTTTGGATAGAGCTTCACGGCATTGGTATTATCCAGTCCACTTACTAATGGGTGGAGGGAGCAGTGATGCCCAACACAGTATAATTTGAGCTGCTTTTTGCCTGTTCTTTTACTTGTGGGAGATGTGCCTTTAAGGAAAATTGCATCATGAGACTGGTCAGACCTCATTTTCTATTGCCTGCCAGAAATAAACCGAGCTACAGGCTGTGAAAGACCTTGCATGTCCTAAATCTGTGGAGTGCTATGAAGTGGCTGTTTGTTGGTTGACAGTTCTTGTGCCACAGGTTACTGTGATTTGTAGGGCACGCCTATATGAAACTCAAGTAGCAGTTATCTCATTAACTGTTAGGTGCAAGATGACGGTAGCATTTTATAACGCTTAATCAAACTGAAAATATGAAATTCTGAAATAAAATTTAATCTATTATTTATTTATATGGTGCCTTTTCACATCTCTCGAGGTGTCCCAAAGTGCTTCATATACAGTGAACTGTCAAATTCACACAGACCTGCTATGTAGGTGAATGCAGCAGCAATTTTATGCACACTAAGGTCCCATAATGAACAGTGAGATAAAAACCGGTTGGCCAGAACAACAGAACTTCCTGTTCTTTTGCAAGTAGTACCATGGGATCTTTAACGCTTGATTTAAAAAATATATATTTGTTCATGGGATGTGGGCGTCATTATTGCCCATCCCTAATTTCCCTTGAGAAGGTGGTGGTGAGCCGCCTTCTTGAACTGCTGCAGTCCTTGTGGTGAAGGTACTCCCATAGTGCTGTTCGGTAGGGAGTTCCAGAATTTTGACCCAGCGACAATGAATGAACGACAATATACTTCCAAGTCAAGATGGTGTATGACTTGGAGGGGAACTTGGAGGTGCGGGTTTGGGAGGTGCTGTCGAAAAAGCCTTGGCGAGTTGCTGCAGTGCATCTTGTAGATAGTGTACACTGCAGCTACGGTGAGCCAGTGGTGGAGGAAGCTTATGTTTTTAAGGTGGCCAATCAAGCGGGCTGCTTTGTTCTGGATGGTGTCAAGCTTCAAGTGTTGTTGGAGCTGCACTCCTCCAGGTAAGTGGAGAGTATTCCATGACACTCCTGACTTGTGCCTTGTAGATGGTGGAAAGGCTTTGGGGAGTCAGGAGGTGAGACACTCGCCACAGAATAGCCAGCCTCTGCACCTGCTCTTGTAGCCACAGTATTTATGTGGCTGGTATAGTTAAGTTTCTGGTCATTGGTGACCCCCAGGATGTTGATGGTGGGGAATTCAGCGATGGAAATGCCGTTGAATGTTAAGGATGGTGGTTCGACTCCCACTTGTTGGAGATAGTCATTGCCTGGCACTTGTGTGGCACGAATGTTATTTGCCACTTATCAGCCCAAGCCTGAATGTCGTCCAGGTCTTGCTGCATGCGGGCATGGACTGCTTCATTATCTGAGGAGTTGCAAATTGAACTGAACACTGTGCAATCATCAGCAAACATCCCCACTTCTGACCTTTATGATGAAGGGAAGGTCATTAATGAAGCAGCTGAAGATCGTTGGGCCTGAGGAACTCCTGCAGTGATGTCCTGGGGCTGAGATGATTGACCTCCAGCAACCACAACCATCTTCCTTTGTGCTAGGTATGACTCCAGCCAGTGGAGAGTTTTCCTTCTGAATTCCATTGACTTCAATTTTACTAAGGCTCCTTGATGCCACACTTGGTTAAATGCTGCCTTGATGTCAAGGGCAGTCACTCCTCCCTTCTGGAATTCAGTTTCTTTAGTCCATGTTTGGACCAAGGCTGTAACGAGGTCTGGAGCCGAGTGGTCCTGGTGGAACCCAAACTGAGCATCGGTGAGCAGGTTATTGGTGAGTAAATGCCGCTTGATAGCACTGTCACCGACACTTTCCATCACTTTGCTGATGATTGAGAGTAGACTGATGGGGTGGTAATTGGCCGGATTGGATTTGTGCTGCTTTTTGTGGACAGGACATACTGGGCAGATTTCCACATTGTTGGGTAGATGCCAGTGTTGTAGCTGTACTGGAACAGCATGGCTAGAGGCACAGTTAGTTCTGGAGCACAAGCCTTCAGCATGACAGCCGGAGTGTTGTCAGCGCCCATAGCCTTTGCTATATCCAGTGCGCTTATCTCATCCAAATGATGACACTCCAAATGGTGACACCTCCAACAATGTAGCATCCTCTCAGTACTATGTTGAAGTGAAATAAAAAGAATAAATGGTCAAATGCACAATAGGTCAGTCAGCATAGGTAAACATCTCTGGTAGAGACCTTTCATTGGAACTGTACCTGAAATATTAACTCTGTTATTCTTTCAGATGTTGATTAACCTGTTGTGCATTTCCAATATTTTCTATTGTAATGTTTTCTTGTTTTCCCCACTTTTACCAGTATCGTTAACTATAAATCGACATCTTGTATGCTATATCTGTAGATATAAAAGTTTTGAGACATGTACCCCGTAAACTGCACTGCCTCCTGCGCGGCCTGCCTCCCCCAATGAGCGGCCCATTCAAATTTTCGTGCGTGCACGGTATCAACAATGGAAATGCCGGTGAGTGGCCTGTGCGGAACCTTGCTGATTACTGTGTGGCCGCGCAGCTTACATTGGTCTGCCACACTTGTGGCATCACACTGGCAAACATCTGAGTTGTATTAATTTATTATTGGTTTCTTCTGACCTAAGGAAGGAGCTGGGGTCAAGAACCTGCAGAGAAACTTCTCCAACATCAGAATTACTCTTAAATGACCTAAGGATCTGTCTTGAAGCAATTAGCCTCTAATTGACCTCAAGATGTGTTTATGTAACAATTGGGCCGGAAAAAAAACTTACTAGCTCCATTTTAGTAGCAGAATAATACGTTGCGCACTAAATTATAAAATGCTCCTATTCTTACAAAAAAGCATATCCTCCAACTTACTGTCCACAATGCTGCATGTGTTCTGCCGGTAAAAATAATATGCACTAGTTGATCTCCCCTGGTGTTGCACACCTGGAGTCTTGACCAAGTGTATTCCCGGTGTCCGAGTCAATATTTATCCCTCAATCAACATCACTAAAAAAAAAAACAGATTATCTGATCATTTTCACATTGTTGTTTGTGGGAGCTTGCTGTGCGCAAATTGGCTGCCGTGTTTCCTACATTACAACAGTGACTACACTTCAAAAAGTACTTCATTGGCTGTAAAGCGCTTTGGGACATCCGGTGGTCATGAAAAGTGCTATATAAATGCAAGTCTTTTTTTCTATTCCTTGGGTTGATTGTGGATAAACATTGGCGGATAATTGGACCAGCGTGCACAGACATAATTCATTTCCTGTTTGGAAGTCATATTTTTATATTTCAGTTATAAATTTTTGCATTCATAAGGGGACCTGCCTATGTAAACTTGCCATGGTGTAATTATATCCTGCAGCTGGGTTTTTTTGAGCCATTAACATTGGCCTGAAGAATGACTTGCTCTCTCTGACATTTCATAACAAATAGGAGTAGGAGTAGGCCATTTGGCCCCTCGAGCCCGCTTCTCTATTCAGTAAGATCATGGCTGATCATCTACCTCAACTCTACTTTCCTTCACTATCCCCATATCCCTTGATTCCCTTAATATCCAAAAATCTATCGATCTCAGCCTTGAATATACTCAACGACTGAGCCTCCACAGCCCTCTGGGGTAGAGAATTCCAAAGATTCACCACCCTCTGAGTGAAGAAATTTCTCCTCATCTCAGTCCCAAATGGCCAACCCCTTATTCTGAGAAGTCGCACAACACCAGGTTATAGTCCAACAGATTTATTTAATTTTAAATTAAAGTAAAATTAAATAAATCTGTTGGACTATAACCTGGTGTTGTGCGACTTCTCATTTTTGTCCACCCCAGTCCAACGCCGGCATCTCCACATCATGACCCTTATTCTGAGACTGTGAGCCCCGGTTCTAGATTCCCCAGCCAGGGGAAACATCCTCCCTGCATCTATCCTGTCAAGCCCTGTAAGAATTTTGTATGTTTCAATGAGATCACCTCATTCTTCTAAACTCCAGAGAATATAGGCCTAGTCTACTCAATCTGTCCTCATAGGACAATCCCCCCATCGCAGGCATCAGTCTGGTGAGCCTTTGTCGCACTCCCCCTATGGCAAGTATATCCTCCTTAGGTAAGGAGACCAAAACTGTACACAATACTCCAGGTGTGGTCTCACCAGGGCCCTATATAATTGCAGTAAGACATCTTTACTCTTGTACTCAAATCCTCTTCTAATAAAGGCCAACATACCATTTGCGTTCCTAATTGCTTGCTGTACCTGCATGTTAACTTTCATTGATTTGTGTGCAATGACACCCAGGTCCCTCTGAACACCAACATTTCTCAATCTCTCACCATTTTAAAAAATACTCTGCTTTTCTATTTTTCCTACCAAAGTGGATAACTTCACATTTCTCCACATTATATTCCATTTGCCATATTCTTGCTCACTCACTTAGCTTGTCCATATCCCCTTGAAGCCTCTTTGCATCCTCCACACAACATACATTCCCACCTTGGATAGATTACATTTGGTCCCCTCATCCAAATCATTGATGTAGATAGTGAATAGCTGAGGCCCAAGCACTGATCCTTGCGGTACCCCACTAGTTAGAGCTTGCCAACCTGAAAATGACCCGTTTATTCCTACTGTCTGTTTTGTGTCCGTTAACCAATCCATGCTAGTATATAACCCCCAATCCCATGAGCCCTAATTTTGTTTAATAACCTCTTGTGTCGCACCTTATCGAATGCTTTCTGAAAATCCAAATACACCACATCCACTGGTTCCCCCTTATCTATTCTGCTCGTTACAACCGCAAAAAACTCCAACAGATTCGTCAAACACGATATCCCTTTCATAAATCCGTGTTGACTCTGCCCAATCCTATTATTATTTTCTAAGTACCCTGTTAGCACGTCCTTAATAATAGATTCTAGCATTTTCCCTACTACTGATGTCAGGCTAACTGGTCTGCAGTTCCTCGTTTTCTCTCTCCCTCCTTTCTTAAATAGTGGGGTTATATTTGCTACCTTCCAATCCACGGGAACCTTTCTAGAATCTATGGAATTTTGGGAAATGACAACCAATACATCCACTATCTCTATAGCCACCTTTTTCAAAACTCTAGGATGTCGGCCAGGGGATTTATCGGCTTTCAGTTCCATTAATTTCTCCAGTACTATTTTTTTACTCATACTAATTTCTTTCAGGTCCTCATCCTTGCTAAACCCTTGGTTCGCCACTATTTCCGGGAAGTTTTTTGCTGCATCTTCCATGAAGACAGACCCAAAGTATTTGTTTAATTTCTCTGCCATTTCCTTATTTCCCATTCAAATTTCTCCTGTCTCAGCCTGTAAGGGACCCACATTTACTTTCGCTAATCTTTTCCTTTTTACATACCTATAGAAGCTTTTACAGTCTGATTTTATGTCTCTCGCTAGTTTACTCTCATTCTATTTTCCCTTTCTTTATCAATTTCTTGGTCCTCCTTTGCTGAATTCTAAAATCTTCCCAATCCTCAGGCTTACTACTCTTTTTGGCAACATTGTGAGCCTCTTCCTTTGATCTAATACTATCTTTAACTTCTCTTGTTAGCCATGGTTGGACCACTTTTCTTGTGGGGTTTTTGTGCCTTAAAGGAATGTATATTTGTTGTAAATTATGTATTAATTCTGAAGCGCCTTGGGACGTTTTACTACGTTAAGGGCGCTATATAAATGCAAGTTGTTGTTAAATGCTAGCCATTGTTCTCTACCGTCATACCTTTTAATGTAGTTTCCCAATCTACGTTAGCCAACTCGCCCCTCATACCTACGTAGTTTGCTTTGTTTAGATTTAAGACCCTAGTTTAGGATTGAACTAAATCACTTTCAAACTCAATATACCCCTAAAGGCCCCCTTACTACAAGGTTATTAATTAACCCTTTCTCGTTGCACAATACTAGATCTAAAATAGCCTGTTCCCTAGTTGGTTCCTCAACATACTGATCTAGAAAACTATCTTGCATACATTCCATGAATTCGTCCTCCACACTATTACTGCAAATTTGGTTTGTCGAGTCTATATGTAGATTAAAGTCCCCCATGATTACTGTATTACCCTTGACACATGCGCCTCTAATTTCCTGATTTATACTCCGCCCTACATTACAACTACTGTTTGGGGACCTATAATCAACTCCCACCAATATTTTCTGCCCCTTGCTGTTTCTTAGTTCCACGCAAACTGATTCTACTTCTTGATTTTTTTGGAGCCAAGATCCTTTCTCTCCACTGTCTTTATCCCATCCTTTATTATCAGGGCTACCCCTCCTCCTTTTCCATTTTGCCTATCTCTTCTCAAAGTTAAGTATCCTGGAATATTTAGTTCCCAACCTTGGCCACATTGCAACCACGTCTCCGTAATGGCTATTGGATCATGGCTATTACCTCCTTCTTCCCAGTATAGCTTAACATACTTTCTAAATTTTATACAACACAAAACAAAAGCTACATCGGGTGTGCAGTTAAAACACACTCCTCTTTCCTTACTCAAAGCACACGCAGAGATCTTAAAAAAAAAAATACTCAATATAAATTTTAGCTCACTAAAGCTTTTGAAATTCATATCTTTATTTTTCAAAATTATTTGAAGAGTAGCTACTGGGAAGAAAGTCCTAGAAGCTAAAGAAATGTTCCACCAGTACAGTTGACTGAACTGGTGCATCTTCGGAAATTAGGTACAGTGCACATACTCAGACTGTGCAGTCCAAATTCAGCTTAAGAGTCACAGGTCTGGGCAACAATATCAAGTCCAAGCCCAGGCTTTTTGGGAGAGGCTGAGGCCTTCAACTAAAAACTTTGTTGGGGAATTAAAAGACACAATAAGAAATTTAATTGATAAATGTAATCCTGTTGTGAAATATATAATTTTTTGAATGTTATACTTTGTTTAAAGCCTTATTTTGAACATTAGAAATTTGAGTTACTGAGAGACAACATAGCTGTTGAAAATATTTTTCAGCACCCGCTGTGAGCAATTTGTAGTACCTACACAAATCACACAGCATTTTTGTATTTGAATTGAGTGGCTACGCGCGCTCTCTCTCTCTCTCTCTCTCTCTCAACTCAAGATTTTGTGATTTTAGTCATGATGTGTACCTTTCTTAAAAATGAATGAACAGCTCTTCTGACCTGTGAATCGCTGTTGCTTTTTACTTACACCAGATGGTGCAAGTGACATCGAAAACCAACTCCAAGCTGTCAACTGAGCCAGAACAGTGCTGAGAGCAGAGCTGCAGTAGTGTGTGCACAGAATCTGTACAGATCACCAAGTCTGTCAGACACAGTGAGGGAGTCAGCAGGAGCTTGGCCTAAGCTGTCAAGTACGGAGTTTAGCTTTCAACACGGGGAACCATTTTCTATGTCACAGTGTCTTCACAAAAGAATATTGCAGTACATAATAGATACCTAGGAAGTGAGCACAAAACTACAATCTCATCACAGTTGAGACAGCATCCTAAAAAAAAAGTGAAGCTTGGATAGTTCCTAAACTTGCATTTAAATCCTAATCCAATGTAACATTTCCAGAATGGATCATTTTTGTGACATATACTGTGTAGTTCATGGGATGGTTTTATTTTTATTGAAAGCTGCTGTCGTGGTAGAAGCTAATGACCAGTGTACTCCAAGTTATTGATGCACAATAACGTCCATACTGAAGGATTAACAACTGTGATAAAAATAACTATAGGTTTCTCTAATTTTGACCAATGGTGGGTGACCAGTAAATGGGTCACGTACACTGTCAACCCAGTGCCGTTTTGACTCGTCATTTAAGTTTACTGGTTGCAAGACTGAAGTTACAAATAATTTTCTGTTTTAAAAGGGCCATTTTGTGATTCAGTTCTTTCACCTCTGCAATCTGAGGTCCCGGCCAAGCAGAGATTAAGTCTTCTGCTAAGGGACGATCTAGTGTAGGAATTTAGGACACTGCTTATGACCTTGCATCTGAGTTTGAATTCACTCTAACTTAATGTGATGAAATTTGCAGCACTCTGGCCATCTTGGGTCTTAAGTGAAAAGGCAGTGTCGATCCAGTGAGCCCAAGTCTATACTTCAAACTTCCGTTAATTAAGCATGGATCAATCCTTAAGGTTGATGGGTGCAACAAATTGAAAGGTCAAACTGGTGCTTATGGTTGAAGGATGTTCTTTGGGTGCAGAGAACAAACCTAATCAGTAATGTTCCAGGTAACTCGTATCTCTTTCATCTGGAATGATGATTTCCAAATATTTCCATTCAACGTAAAGTGTTTTGGGTTCAATCTGATGAAACCCAATAATCCCCAAAATGTGAGTTCTAAAACTTGGGTTAAACTCAATTTAAAAGCCCTAAAATGTGAACAGTCTTCAAACTGAGTGGAAATGATAGCATAAAAATGCAGTGCTGCCTCCCTCACCATAGGATGACTGACAACATGAATCATTTCCCTCCCTATTGCAAATAAATGTCACTCTATCTCACTGATTCAGTTTATCACCGTCACATTGAAGCTCCATGGAACTGGAAGTTTTCTGATTCCAAGCTTTTTTGTTTTTGACATGAAAAAGCACAGCTTTGCTTGCAACTGATTTTATCTGAATTTTTTTTTTAAACCTGAATTCATGGAAAATTCAAGCCCAAAAACTATAAATTGATTAACTGGTGACACAACAGAGGTGAAAGTAATGAAGCATCCTAAAGGAGTTAAAAGGTTTGTCCATATTAATTTAGTGTTGGTCTCTCCAGGCCACACATAATTACCTGACTGAACAGGTAGGTACACCGAAATAGGAACACCAAGAATGAAAAATAGACGGCATGTTTTTTAAAATGTGCAATGTGTAGGCCTCCCTTCCAAGAGGCTCAGTGACACTGGTGTGGTACTGAGCCACAAGACTAGAAACCTCCCAAGTTGAATCCCTGGTCACTGCTGAATTCACTTCCTGCTTCGTGTTCACCTCTCCTCCTTGTCAAGTGCCTAAGAAGCTCGACAGGAGGGAGTGCTGTATAAATAAAATAATTCAGAAATTTAGTAGTACAGGAAACTTTCGTTTATCCGGCACCCAAATATCCGGAATTCTCGCTTAACCGGCAAAAATCAGGTAAGTTTTATTGTACAGACAAGACCCCGATTCTGACCTTTTGCCCCCACGAAAGGGGGGTCAACTTTCTTCCGACTCGGACCTGTCGCCGCCACGGAGGAAAAAGCCGGAGTCTCGTTTATTTTCCCTCTCCGGGTCCCAATTGTTAAGCCTGTGGCCGTGTACGGGTCTCTCGTACCTTGGTAAGTATACCTCTCTGTAATCCGGCACTTTCGATCAACCGGCACCACGCCGGTCCCGTCGGTGCCGGATAAACGAAAGTTTCCTGTACACGGTGAACTAATCAGAGTGAGAGGAAAGATTTTGAAATGGGAGCAATCAGCACACTGAAGATTTTGCCTTAATAAAATGTTGAGATTTACCAGAGGGGTTTCATTTGGAGGGCTGCTGTAGGAGTGACACAATGCACTGTGCCACCAAATACTGGTATAAGATGTTGTACCTTTGCTTATCCTCCTCATCCCTTCCCCACATACACAGAGAAGGGACATTGGACAGCCAGCTACACTGGGCTGCTTTCAGGTACCTCCAAGCTCTGTGCTGTGGGAGTGGCATTAGGAGAAGCCCAGGAGTAAATTTCCCAGTTCGGGAAGATGGATGGCATGTAAAGGATCAAGAGGCAGAGAAATCAGAACATTTATTTATTTATATATATATATCCCTGAAATGCAGCTCTGTTTAATCATTTTCATCTCCACTGTGCTGTGGTTTGTGAAGATGCAGCAGCATCTGTGTTATGAAGGACAACTGGGACATGCTTTTGGCAGATGAACCTTTGTCTACAGACTACTCGTGTGCACTGCAGGCCTGCAGCTTTCCTTCTATCTCCTCACAATGCTGCAGTTCCGCTTGAGCCGGAAGAGTTTTGTTTCACGGCAAACCTGAAACAAGACTGTAGAAGGCCACTTGAATTAGCCCTTTGAGTGCTGAATCCCTAGATTTTACATAAATGCTTTCAACTTGTATTGTTTGCACCATGATTTATGCTAGCAGTATGAACATTAAAAAGTATCACTGCGTGCAGCGGTCAGTCCTATTGATTAATTGAGCAATGTGTATTAGGTATTCATCCTGTGAACTGGAATCTGTCTGCTGTTGCTCTAAAATATTGCGTTTTCATGAACTAACCAGCACTTTGCTGAGCAATCAATTTGACACTGCAGTAATGATTATACGTTGCATCCAGATACCCAGCTGTTTTCTTTAGACTGTATAGGATTTATATATGTGTACACTTGTTTTAAATTCGTTTATGGGATGTGGGCGTCGCTGGCAAGGCCAGCATTTATTGCCCTTGAGAAGGTGGTGGTGAGCCGCCGCCTTGAACCGCTGTAGTCCGTGTGGTGAAGGTACTCCCACGGTGCTGTTAGGTAGGAGTTCCAGGATATTGACCCAGCGACGATGAAGGGTAGGCGATATACTTCTAAGTCAGGATGGTGTGTGACTTGGAAGGGAACTTGGAGGTGGTGGTGTTCCCATGCACCTGCTGCCCTTGTCCTTCTAGGTGGAAGAGGTCGCGGGTTTGGGAGGTGCTGCCGAAGAAGCCTTGGCGAGTTGCTGCAGTGCATCTTGTAGATGGTACACACTGCAGCCACGGTACGCCGGTGGTGGAGGGAGTGAATATTTAAGGTGGTGGATGAGGTGCCAATCAAGCGGGCTGCTTTGTCTTGGATGGTGTCGAGCTTCTTGAGTGTTGTTGGAGCTGCAACTCATCCAGGCAAGTGGAGAGTATTCCATCACACTCCTTACTTGTGCCTTGTAGATGGTGGAAAGGCTTTGGGGAGTCTGGAGGTGAGACACTCACTGCAGAATACCCAGCCTCTGACTTGCTCTTGTTGCCACAGTATTTATGTGGCTGGTCCAGTTAAGTTTCTGGTCAATGGTGACCCGCAGGCTGTTGATGGTGGGGGATTCGGCGATGGTAATACCGTTGAATGTTAAGCAGAGAGGGGTTAGACTCTCGCTTGTTGGAGACAGTCATTACCTGGCACTTCTGTGGCGCGAATGTTACCTGCCAGGCCTTGTTGCAAGCGGGCATGGACTGCTTCATTATCTGAGGAGTTGTGAATGGCGCTGAACACTGTGCAGTCATCAGAGAACATCCCCATTTCTGACCTTATGTTGGAGGGAAGGTCATTGATGAAGCAGCTGAAGATGGTTGGGCCTGGGACACTGCCCTGTGGAACTCCTGCAACGATGTCCTGGGGCTGTGATGATTGACCTTCAACCACCACAACTGTCTTCCTTTGTGCTAGGTATGACTCCAGCCAGTGGAGCATTTTCCCTCCGATTCCCATTGACTTCAGTTTTACTAGGGCTCCTTGATGCCACACTCGCTCAAATGCTGCCTTGATGTCAAGGGCAGTCACTCTCGCCTCACGTCTGGAATTCAGCTCCTTTGTCCATGTTTGGACCAAGACTGTAATGAGGTCGGGAGCTGAGTGGTCTTGGCAGAACCCAAACTGGGCATCAGTGAGCAGGTTATTGGTAAGTAAGTGCCGCTTGATAGCACTGTCGATGACACCTTCCATCACTTTGCTGATGATTGAGAGTAGACTGATGGGGCGGTAATTGGCTGGGTTGGATTTGTCCTGGTTTTTGTGGACAGGACATACCTGGTTAGTTTTCCACATTGTTAGTTAGATGCCAGTGTTGTAGCTGTACTGGAACAGCTTGGCTAGAGGCGTGGCTAGTTCTGGAGCACAAGTCTTCAGCACGATAGCCGGGATGTTGTCGGGGCCCATATCCTTTGCTGTATCCAGTGCGCTCAGCTGTTTCTTGATATCACGTGGAGTGAATTGAATTGGCTGAAGGGTTTTGATGAAGGGTCATCGACCTGAAACGTTAACACTGTTTCTCTCTCCACAGATGCTGCCTGACTTTGAGTATTTCCAGCACTTTCTGTTTTTATTTATGGCTGAAGACTGGCTTCTGTAATGGTGGGGACCTCAGGAGGAGGCTGATGTGGATCGTCCACTCTGCACTTCTGGCTGAAGATGGTTGCAAATGCTTCAGCCTTGTCTTTTGCACTCTAGTGCTGGGCTCCACCATCATTGAAGATGGGGATATTCATGGAGCCTCCTCCTCCCGTTAGTTGTTTAATGGTCCACCACCATTCACGACTGGATGTGGAAGGACGGCAGAGCTTTGATCTGATCCGTTGATTCTGGGATCGCTTTGCCCTGTCTATAGCATGCTGCTTCTGCTTTTTAGCATGCATGTAGTCCTGTGTTGCAGCTTCCCCAGGTTGGCACCTCATTTTTAGGTGCTCCTGGCATGTTCTTCTACACTCCTTTATTGAACATGGGTTGGTCCCCTGGCTTGATGGTAATGGTAGAGTGAAAGATATGCCGGGCCATGAGGTTACAGGTTGTGGTGGAATACAATTCCGCTGCTGCTGATGGCCCACAGCGCCTCATGGATGCCCAGTTTTGAGCTGCTAGATCTGTTCTGAATCTATCCCATTTAGCACCGTGGTAGTGCCACACCACACGATGGAGGGTGTTCTCACTGTGAAGACAGCGGTGGTCACTGCTGCCAATGCTGTCATGGACAGATGCATTTGCGACAGGTAGATTGGTGAGTAAGAGGTCAAGTAGGTTTTTCCCTGATGTTGGTTCTCTCACCACCTGTCGCAGGCTCAGACTGGCAGATATGTCCTTCAGGACTCGGCCAGCTCGGTCAGTAGTGGTGCGACCGAGCCACTCTTGGTAATGGACATTGACGAGAGTATATTCTGTGCCCTTACGACTCTCAGTGCTTCTTCCAAGTGGTGTTCAACATGGAGGAGTACTGATAGATCTGCTGAGGGAGGTTGGTAGGTTGTAGTCAACAGGAGCTTTCCTTGCCCATGCTTGATCTGAAGCCATGAGACTTCATGGGGTCCGGAGTCAATTTTGAGGACTCCCAGGGCCACTCCTTCCCGACTGTATACCACTGTGCTGCCACCCCTGGTGGGTCTGTCCTGCTGGAGGGACAGGACATACCCAGGGATGGTGATGGAGGAATTTGGGACATTGGCTGAAAGATATGATTCTGTGAGTATGACTATGTCAGGCTGTTGCTTGACTAGTCTGTGGGACAGCTCTCCCAATTTTGGCACAAGTCCCCAGATGTTGGTGAGGAGGACTTTGCAGGGTCGACTGGGCTGGGTGTGCCGTTGCCGTGTCCATAGTTGGTGCCGAGGTCGATGCCGGGTAATCTGTCCCGTTTCATTCTTATTATTGTGTTTCGTTGCGGTTTGTTACAACTGAGTGGCTTGCTGGGCCATTTCAGAGGGCAGTTAAGAGTCAACCACATTGCTGTGGGTCTGGAGTCACATATAGGCCAGACCAGGTAAGGACGGCAGATTTCCTTCCCTAAAGGTCATTAGTGAACCAGTTGGGTTTTTACGACAATCCGATAGTTTCATGGTTACCATTACTAGTAATTATTCCAGATTTATTTAATTAACTGAATTTAAATTCCCCAGCTGCCGTGGTGGGATTTGAACTTGCGTTTCTGGATCATTAGTCCAGGCCTCTGGATTACTAGCCCAGTAACATTACCACTACGCTACTGTTGCCTGTGTTCTGTAGTTTTAGGGATTTATTTTCCCTCGCTCTGGGTAATTTTTGAATCGTACTATTTCTACAAACTTAAGACTGACTTATTTCAGTTCTGAAGTGGATATTCCAAAAGGTGGCCAGGGAGTCGAGGACACAACTTGAAGACGCAACAAGGCCTGTACGGATTGTCGGACTCCTAACAGTAACACTTATTTGTCATAGGCTGCATTTAAAGTGAGTTTCAGGGACCTTATGCCAGGATGGCAAATTGGAGAGAACCCCATCTTGAAGAGGGGCTAAGAGAAGAGAATGGAGGTATGAGAGCTTCTCATTTCTTCCCAGCCACTCACTGAAAAGAGAACTTCCTGTTGATGGTCACTGCAGGTCTGCTTGAAGTGGGTATCAGAGCCTGGGAGGTAGAATGCCAAGGCTTAAAATGTCCCACAAAAGAATTGTGGGGACTCTTAAACCGAAAAATAGAGAGCATTTTTAAAAAACGTGCAATGTGTAGGGCTCCCTTCCAAGAGGCTCAGTGATACGTGTGTGTGTGTGTGATCAGTCATGGCTATAGTCCCCCTTACAGGTACTCTGACAGAATGACCACTTGGGTGAGGTATCCAAGAACTATTAATTAGGGGACAATACCCACTAATACTTGGTGTCATGTTTGAATTCCCAGTGGTACAGATGTTATATGTTGTTGTGCTTTTTTTGTTTGCAGGGTGACTACAACTGGAATGATGGAAGGAGTGAAAAAAGTTAACCAAACGTCGAATGGCCCTGCAGAGCAGAGAGGAGAGCAGGACAGAGTGGCATGATGGGCCACCGACAGAGACACGAGTGTAACCTGAGCACCCTCCCCTCTTCGTTCTGTATGGAATATGAACCGAAAACACTTGATTCAGGGCTCACCGACGTGCGTCTGCACCAAATGAAGCTCAGTATTTTGTTAAGAAAGAAAAAGTTTTACCGCAGAGTATTGCAGTTTTCCAATTGTCTGGTGCACAGGACTCGGTTTGGTGCCGGAGCTGCTCATACCCACCCTGTAAACCAGTTTTAGCTCAAGCAGACCTAAAGGCAGTTTCCAGCTTATGAGGCTTTTATGCTTATTTATGCAAATTAATTTGGGTTGCGAGTTTCCTCTGATTCACAGAGCTGGTACTATTTCTGCCTATTTATTTATACAAGCTGCCTCCATTGGCCTGGACGCAGTTTAAGGCTGAAGGCAAGGCTCTGTCGTAACTCTATGGCCATAAATGCAAGCTCCAGGCTGCAGAACACTTAATTTCTTCAATTGAACATGTGATAAATTGAATTTTTCTGAGCCAGGGTTAACCTATAGAATGGGTTATAGTAACAAAGCAGGGCATCGTCTGCGGGAAGCGGGAGGGATGAGTCGTGCCACTCGGATCAAATGCACTAACTGAAATCCAACCTGAGGGACAAGAATCCAACGTGAGTTTGCCTGTCCTCTCAGATAAAAGATACTAATTGGCACTTTCACAGCAGTTTCTGGATTCAGGGTGTAATTGACAGGCTCCCTAGTTGATTAGTGGCTCCATGCTCTGCGTGGTGTGCGATTGAGCCAAGCACACCAAGTATGTCCAACGTTTAATCCTCGGCCAGTGCTATGTTAGGTGACCTCAGCTAGGACAACACTTGTTGATGTGACAATTGGCCTCGGCAGCCCAGGGCTGGGGAGGAAGTGGGGGGGGGAAATCATCCAGGGTTTCCACTCCTCAGTGCTGTCCAATGACTTCGAGTGTAAAGTGTGCGGATGTGGATTTCAGGTGAAGAACGGTCACTTGGGCAAAGTACCAGAGGCGACCAGCATTGTGAAACTTCGTCCCCAGTACAAATGAACACCTTCAGGAGAAGAGAAAGTTTATTCGGTAATACAATACAGTACTACTGTTGAAGCTAATATTTCCAACTGTGCAGAGTAGTCCGACAACAGTGAATAAGTTAAATAAATGAGCCGTTCTCCAGAATAAAACTTAAAAGTAGATGGTCTAAATTAATCAGATTATTTTAAAGGGAAATTTTACATTATTTTCTTAAAATTGAATTTAAAATCAATTTAAAATTTACTGCAGTTTGTGACTCAGATTCTCCACTCCTTCAGCTTCTGGCACTTGGCTGCTATGTTGGTGTATCTGTGCAGCTCTTGGATTACTAAGCAGTGTGTAGGAGTAACATCGTGAGGATGGGCTGTCAGAAATGTGCTGTAGAGAGCAGTGTGGGCTCGTTACATGCCATAAACTGAGGAAGGCTAATTTATGAGGAGCACTATCTTTGAAAACCTTATCACACACGTGGTTCAATCCATGTGTGTTACAGGCTACAAACTCCGAGGACATAAACCAATTACTGTGTTGTTTTACTTTATTTTTTATTTCCACCTGTTGGTTTTTTTTTCTTAAATGTATAGTTTTAGCCTTTTTCCTGAAGACTTAAAAGCTGGTCAGTCCACTTGCTCCCCACCATCTTGATCGTGCACAGCAATGGCAGTCCTTGTACAATAGCAAAATACTGCAGATGCTGGAAATCAGAAATAACAACAGAAAATACTGGAAACAATCAGCAGGCCAGGCAGCATCCGTGGAGAGAGAAACAGAGTTAACGTTTCAGGTCGATGACCCTTCGCGAGAACTGGAAAAGGTTAGAGAAGTAACAGATCTTTAAGCAAGAGTGGGGCAGGGAAAGGGGGAGGGGAGGAAAGAACAAAGGGAAGGTATGTGATAGGCTGGAAGGCAGGTGAGATTAAAAGACAGAAGGGATGATGGTGCAAGGCAAAAGGAGATGGTAATGGGACAAGTTAAACAAATGATGACTCTCTAGATGGGGTGTAAATGGCAATGGCAGAATCATCAACAGCTGCCATGTGGGGGAAAAAAAATATAGGGGCCGAGGTTACAGACTCAACATAGAGTTCAACAATTTCATACTATAACCTCGGCCCCCATATTTTTTTTCCTTTTTTCTCTTTTTCCCCACATGGCAGCTGTTGATGATTCTGCCATTGCTATTTACACCCCATCTAGAGTCATCTTTTATTTCTTAACTTCTCCCATTACCATCTCCTTTTGCCTTGCACCATCATCATCCCTCCTGTCTTTTAATCTCTCCTGCCTTCCAGCCTATCACAGACCTTCCCTTTTGTTCTTTCCTCCCCTTTCCCTGCCCCACACGTGCTTAAATATCTGTTACTTCTCTAACCTTTTGCAGTTCTGACGAAGGGTCATCGACCTGAAACGTTGACTCTGTTTCTCTCTCCACGATGCTGCCTGACCCGCTGAGTGTTTCCAGCATTTTCTGTTATTTATTATTAATGGCAGTCCTTGTATGATCTGGTCTTCCTCCCTCCCCACCTTCCCTTCCTCTTAGAGGTTGCACCAGTTTGTCCTTTGCTTGGAACATCCCTGGATGATGCAGCTGGTATCAGAAACTTGCTTCCTATGGCTGGGGAAACCAGGCATGACACTGCCTGCTACCACTCTCTGCTGCAGCATGTTGGTACAGCGACACATTGAGCCTCTAAATGTCTCTCTCAATGGGGTTTGAGGTACAGAATTCATACAGATTGTGTTCGGCAAAGGTTCTCTTGCTTCCTAAGGCAGGCATGTTACTAGTCGTTTAAGTATGTTCCCCCCACCCCCGCAACAGATTTTATACTTAATAATTCCTGCTTAATTGTATGTGTGTGTTCCACAAAATAAGTTTTCTTCCCCCCCGCCCCCCCACCCCACCTCTTCACCCATCCTAGAAGAATCTTGCTGCACCCTCTCTTTCACCTCTTTCACCTGATCTCTGCACAATGTGCCAATGAAATAACAAGTGGCTATTTTGAAAAACTTGATTTTCAGTTGTCTCTTGTATTTAAAAGTTAGAAAAATGGGTTGGGTTCCACTGTTGTATTGTCTTGAATCAGGGGAAAGCATAACTTGGGAAGGCGGCTTGAAGGGTCTGTTACGTGAAGCAGATACTCTTGATTTGAAGTCTCTTCTGTGTGTGTGGCTCTTGAGCCCTGATTTTGTTTGTTTGTGGGTTGTCTTTTTTGTATGACTTTTAAGTATAATGCATTAGTGTAGGATGTTAGTGGGTTACTGTAACGCAGTGTGTATTGTGTGCACATTTGGTGCTCTTTTCCATTAGAACTGGAGTTGGTGAGGGTGTGAATGAAACCAAACTGAACAGGACCAATACAAAGCATGGTGACATATATTCCACAAAAGCACCTGCACCTCACTTTATGCTAGTGCTGGTTTAGTTCAACAGAGCAACATTGATGGATTCCTGAGAAAAGTTGGAGAATGACGCACACAGGAGGAAAATGGTTTCTAAAACCAAAAGGTGGGATCTCCATAGGGTACAGTGAGTAAACATGCTGCCTTGTGTGGAACTACACCAACTGAGCAATATTCATGTGAGAACAGATAGTGAGTGCTTTTCCATGACCAAAAAGGTCTGAGCTTCAATCCCAATCAGTGCTGAATAGTTGATCTCAGTTGGTGCATTATAAGTCCTACAATTGATTTCAGCTACCCCAAGTTAAGGAGGGGGAAAATGAGCTGATGCTTCTGCTGCAAGGTGAGTGTGTACCTTAGACTGGGTCTCAGCTAGGGATGCCTGGGCACATATCCCCTCCCAACCATCATTAATACTTATTATCTGTGTTCACGTGAAGATTGACCATCTAGGCAAGTTACTGAAGGGCGACTGTAGAACTGTATTAGCATGAGTCAAGACCTTCACAAGAGACGGGAAGCAAATGGAGGGAGTGGGAAACAAATGGAAAGCAGGCCAGTTGCTAACACCAAGCTAATGAGTTGGATCCTTTTCGTAAAACAAATTACTTCTACATATTAAATAATTGTTGCATTGCAGCCATGTCCACTTGTAAATATACTTGTGGTGCACTAATGACAGGTTGCTCCAATTGTACGTTTTAGGGGTTGGTAGCATTGAGTAGTAGATGCACGATTTGTAAATAGTGTAAATTTTTACTGTTAATATTGAATTTCACAGTGTTCTCCTGATCATTGTTCGTTGAGTTCTAAATGTGCTGTAATGCTCCATCACATTTGATGAAGGTTTCTCTAATTTTAACATCTCAGCTTAATTTCTTCCACATGTTTGCCTATATAATTTATTGCATTTCAAGGCAAGTGAATGACTAACTGAGAAGTTTTTCAGAGACATGGTAAAGCACTAGACAAGTTTTCTTTCTGTTGGTTTGTTGAAGACTTTGTTGACTTTATCTGATTTTTTAAAAATAAATAGTAATTTTATACTCTCCCTTACATAAGCTCCCTGACAGACCAGCAGGTAAAGGCACTGTATAACTAAGTACCAGGTTCAATTCCCCAGTCTGTGCTGCATTTGCTGGTCTAAGTTAGGAATCTATAGTTGGCCCAAGCTCTCCTATGCTAAGAGGCGAAAAATCAGCCAAAGTTCCTTCTTTTGCAGGAACGCTCTTTTGTGTTGGCACTTGGTGAAGATAAGATCATTATTGGCTGTGATGTCCCTCATTGTCAAAACTGACTCAAGCTGGCACACGAATAATATAAGGTCACTTGGACAAGGTACAGGAGGGCAGCTGATCCCTGTGGAAACCATACACCAGCATGAGCCGGCACTTTCAGAAAAGCTGGGGGGGAAAATACCTTTTTAAATAAACTACATGGTGAATGCCCTTGTTCGTCACTATTATGAAAAAAGAACTTAAGAAAAAAATCACCAGTGTTGCCGACCTTGTTCCTGTTCAGTAGTGGTAGCTATCACAGAGAGGCAATCACAACTCCTCAGACAACATGCAAATAGTAGGCAGACTTTTTTAAGTGTATTTTATTTTTTTAAAGAACTGCCTAGTGGTAAGCTAATGGTAAGAACCGAGCACACTTGAGGGATTTGGCTAACTTTATAAATCATCTGCATCATATCGCAGTTTGTGATCTCTGAGTCCGCCCCAAAAAGAAAAGTGGGTTAGTCAGATGGCATCAGATGTATTACAAGATGGTGATGAATGAAACGGTTCAGACAGTGTCAGAAATTGCAGTGGCACTCGGAGCCCCAAGACGGATGCGTTACTGCTATTGCACCATCCTGTGTTGTTGAGTGTATTTTATCACTTTTCACTTATTAAAGTTGGCAGCGAAGAGCTTTTAACTAACGGGACTAGAAAAAAAAAATTTGAAGTGGATGGTAGACTCTCAGTCATCATGTGATTCAAAGTCAAGAGTTTGAATCTTGCAAACCAGAACAATGCAAAGTGATGACAGTGTAAGAAATTATTTCCTACTCTATCTTTAGTGCTTTGTCATTGTTTTACTATAGGGTAGATTGATTGACGAAGCGAGTGTAGGCTTTCGTGGCAAAGTGTTATTTTATCACTGCAGTGTTCAGAAACAATTTAACAGCACAAACTGCCGCTCCTCTTTCTTTACACGTTATACAGTAGCAAGAACCTTAGGAACTGACCTTTTGGTTGTTTCCATGGCAATTCACTGAACATAACCATTAGTAATTGATCACAAAGGATAATTTTTACAGCCTCAGAGTTTCTGGCAGATCTCTTGCTAAACCTGATGGGATTGTGCGATTCTAGCGAGACAGAATTTTCAACACCCTGGTAAGTGTTCAGAACTGATGCAGCAAATAGGATTCTATTTTTCTACATGTTTTCTTATTACAAACTTGATTCGTTCCAAACCGTGACATTGCACTGTACCATACTGCAGCTTTAAATCAGGATTCTTGTATGTTGCAAGGGACAGCCAGAGTAAGCTGATACATTGGGAATAGTGTCCTGAATGGTAATTAATGCTGACAGTTTGGAGAGCGGGCTCTGCTTGTCAGGTGCTACTTCAGTGATTTTGAATAATTATTTTCTAGGATTGCGATTGGTATTGAGATTGATTTAGCGGTGTATCCCAACTGTCCAGTAGACAGTTGGTATTCCAGCTCGGTGCTGTAGAAATGATTGAAGATATCCAAACTCCATCTGTCAATATAAGAAAGGTTGGTACAGTATTGATATTCTGACACGACTTATGCCTCGTGCATATATAATAAATACCACAATCCTATATTTGCAAAATATATTAAAAGCATTATTGATTGTATTTCACTGTGGTACCGCTATGGTTGTGGCAACACTCAACATCTAGGCAAGCGCATGAAGTATGACCGCCTGGAGGAGCTACCAGAGGACTGTCTGAACCATATCCTGACGAAACCCGATGCTTTCAAGCGAAGGAGAAGGAAAATGGGCGAAAATTGTGTGTAGAACATCAGTGCTGTATCAGTTGTTCTTCTCTGTACATCAATTACATGGGTCTGGAGCCCCAGAAAATTTTGATACAAGAATTTAGGTAGAAAGTCCTGAATCTAAGATCATTCATAGTGTACTTTAATTTGAGCACGGCAGGAGTTGGAGCAAGGAAAACAAGTGTAGTAAGAGATGGAGAGCCTTGGTGATGTTGATAGAGCATCTAATAGAGCAGGGTAGCTTCATGGCAAAATGGAACTGTGTTTGAGCAGCAAGGAAGTTTGATCAGATGGTGTAGAGGTGCGAATATTGCAGTGTTAATTAATGCCAGGTCTGTAGGTGGTCAGAGGCAAGTTCCAAGAGATGGTGCGTTTCTGCATTGAAAACACTCATGGATTGAAAAGAAAATGATCAGGAATATGAAAAATGTTACTCGTTTTGCCTTTCCTTCACCATATAAGTCAGTGTCTTGACTCATTAAACTATCGATATTTTCTTAAGAAACCTATTTAGAAGAAATGTAGCAGCATATTAAAACCTTTCATTCTCAGAACATTCTGTTGATAAGGACTATCTATATTATGGAATACAGGAGGCCGTTCAGTATCTCTAATAGATGGGTTTGATTGTCATTAATTATTGTTAATTGTGCCAGTACAAATCTCTGTTGCTGTAGTGTAGTATAACTTCATGCTGTGATACCCCTTTCAGAGCCTTGTGAAAACTCTCATTACACACAAATATTCAGTAACCTATTATACAGAGTCACAGTCCTGAGCAGTGACTGAATCCCAGCTACAGCACCATCACAGTTGATGGGCTCCTAATCGAGGCCCAGAGACATGGAGCAGCAGGTCTGCTGAGGACCATGGGTGAGGGGAAGACGAGCCGTGAATGGCTTCTCAACTGTATTACGGGTACCATGTGTTATAAGAACAAGGTGGTGCCCATCAATGGCCAAATGCTGTTCAATATTGCATGGGTGCAGCACTTTGTGTTTTGACAGAAGTATTAGAAATGCACAAGTAACTCTACCCTGATTCCTTCCCACCTGAGCCCACATTGTGTCCCATATGGCAAATCAGAAGTGAGGGGGTGCCGTTTAATGTGTAGAGCTGCATAGAGTGGTTTCATTACCGTGTCCAATTTGCACTTCCTATTTGAAGCAGCCAGAGTGAAATATCCAGTAAATTGGTGTAAGTGCTGCAGGCAATCCACTGCCTGCCTGCTCCCACTGATCTCCTGTTGCTTTATAATTAAGAGTTTACGTCACTTAGCGTGAAATCTCCTGCTTCCTCCACATTTGAACATAAGAGAAGTGAAATGAAGCACAAATGCCATTCTCACTTAACCAAGGTGTGAATTTTTCCAGGCCCTGACCAGAACCCTTCCCTCTCCTGCACTCAACTAAGCACTGTCGATACCTCACCCATTGCTGCCAGCAATCTCCTCTTGCCAGTGTTGGTTGGAAAAGAGTCAACAGAATTTTGTTGAATTTTTTAATTTGATACTTGTACGTAACCTCATTCTTGGTCTCTACCTTGACATTAGGTGGCTTGCCCGTTGTTCATTTTATTCAAATAGGATCCTCCTCGTACTTAAATCTTGGATGCCTATAATGCTGATCTGCTGTGTTACTTGTTGTGCTTCCCCAAAGACTGCGGTTTGTTCCCGAATACAGATTTTGGAATGTGGGTCAAGGCCTTGCCTGGCCGTACAACATGTAATATTTTAAAGGGAAAAAAGTTTCCAAATGTGGTCAAAGGTAAACCTAGCTTTTGTAAAGATGACATCTGATCCTGTTGACAATGACATCCCCCTTTTCAAAACATTTTTTGAGGAGAAAAGTGGGAAAATGTCCCAAAAACCTCATTAAACGTTTCCCCTGCTGCCATGAAATAAAAACAAACCACTTTTCAAATTTAACCAAATAGATCGATTACCATGCCCCAGTTCTGTGTCAGAAGTGCTGATTCTGATATTGATGATGTCACTGAGCAAGGTCAAATCTCTCTTCTCTCCCACACGTGGTGTTGTGTCACCATCTGGAACTATCTGTGTTTCCAGAAAATAAGCAGCAAATCAGTACCAGGTCCAAGTAATAGAGTTGCAGTTCTCCACTGAGAGATTTTGCCTACTTGCTGAGCTGCCAATTTTATCCAGACTGCCCGATGGGAGGGGTTACAAAACGTTTCTCCAGAGAGACAGCAGGCAAACTCACGGGGTGACACAGGTCTTGGAACAGGTTGCCTCAGGTTGAGGATGATGATTTGTAAAGCAGATTTGACCTGAAAGCCTGGAAGAAAGTAAATTTAAAAATGGCTGGGGGGCGGGGTCGGGGGGGGAGATGTTGCCTCATTTTTCAGGATCTAGTGAATTTTGACTGATGCATTTCAAACACATGGAAACTGGTGAATTTTTTTTTGTCTGCCTTTCAACACTTTAAAATCAGACCAAGTGAAGGGGAGGCTGCCTTTAGAACAAGTATATAGTGACGATAACAGAGCTCCAGGGCCCTTGCTTAACTGCACACCCATGGGTTGTCCAATAATTTTACTGTTAATGATGTAAATGTGTACAATTCTGAGTAATACAATTTCTCGTGTAAATAACTGTTTATACAAGTTAAGCTGATGCTAGAATATGTCTACACAAAAGCCTGTTTTTTAAACCGAGTACAGGTTATGGAGATGTTTATTAGTTTACAGACAGTGAGAACTGTAACCAAGAAAATGTTGGCATTTTTATATGGGGGCATGTTTTCAAGTTACTTTCTCCTCCCCACCTCCTTCCCCTGGAGAGGACCACCTGGGGCTGAGAGGGCCAACATGACCTGAGATTCAGACTTGGCAAAATGAAGGCCAAGTACGTGCATGCTAATGAAAACTTAGAACAATTCAGGTAAAATGGTTTAGACCCTTGGTGCACCAGCAGAATTTGAATTTGTTTTTTAATTTGCTGCTTGTCCACAGCCTTGTTCATTTCAAGGCTCAGTACAAATCCAGACCCACACTAGAGACAGACACACAGTCAGTCATCCTCTTGGAACTGCAACACATGATATGAGCTGTTGCTTCACTGAATTGAACCTTCAGATGAACAAATGTAACTGACTTGCAGCAATATCCTCGTGTCAGATCACACTGGCTCGTTTTACTTCTTGGTTTGATTTTCATCATTTTGACTTCCAGATGACTTGTAAATTTAACTCTCCACGCACTGGATTTTCAAACATGCTGTTAAATTTTTGGCCAAGTTGGGATTGATGGTGCAAATTGCCTGCTCAGTGACTGCAATACCAATGCTCAAAACAACCACTGTTTCCCATATCATTATTTCATGATCTCCGCTTGGATCATCTGGAGTGAACAGTATCTGAGTGATTCCCCACAGGGGAGCAGAGAAATGAGTCTGGGACAAATCACCCACTTCCCCAGGCCGCACTGACTCACCTCCTTATAGTCTGTAAAACAACCATTAAATCAGAGGTCCTGGGACAGGCTGGCCTCTTCACAGCACAATGGTGTGGGGAAGGGGGCTATACAATTTTTTTTAACCAATGCTTTGCATATATTTAATACTCTGAACACACTGCTCACTCAGGATTAACGTGGCATGTTGGTGAAATTCCACTTATGAGACAGTGCAGCTTTCGTTCCTCTGGAGCATGTAGAAAATGTAGCGTATTTGCTTGTTACAGTTCTGGGCTGCCTGTACTGTCCGTTTGAAAAACAATGCAATAAGGACACTTGTAGACCTTTGAATCAGTGTGCAGATTGGAGTCTATGTATATAACACTTGCTATCCTTTTCTATGAGGATAATCAGTCACTGTGTTTTGAGATCAACTGGCTTGACCAAATGGGTTTGGTGTTTGTAAGGGATTCCAATAATCATGAGTGTTTTTAACTTATAAAACTGATTTGCTGGAAAATAGAAAAGTCAATGAAATATCCTTGGAGTGATCTGTATTTTTCGGTTGTGCTAATAAATGTGAATGATTTGACAACTTTTGGAAATTGTTGTGTTGCATCTTTTGTAAGCAAGTCCTTTTTTAAAAAAAAAACTTAGGCCATGGACATCGCCCTCGTAATTAAAATCAATGGGGAGGAGCTTCTCAGATGACTCAATGGGGAAAATGCAATGTCATTTTGACTTGTCGACCTGGAAGGTCCAGGTTCGATCACCAGTCTGTGATGAGTTTGCTGATCTGTTCGGGTGGCAGTAGAGGACGGTACAATTGGCCTCAGCAATCCTGAGATATTTAGAACGAAAAACAAAGAAGATTCCTGCTCCTGATTACTATCTAGATACTGCTACTACAAGAATTTGAATGTTGGCCAAGGACAGCTTTTAGGCCCAGCTGTGATGTCTCCATGGTCAAATCGCACACCAAAACTGGCCACGGGGGTGAAGTTTTGGAGAGCTGCTGGTACTCCTGGAATAGTATGCACAAACATCCCAAGGCATTTCACAGTTTGGAGTTGGGACTCGAGCAGGAATAAGAGGGGAATTAAGGGAGGTGAGTGAAGGAAAATTCAAAGAAATAGGTGTTAAGGAGGCTTTTATAGGTAGGGTGGGATGAAGCAAGGTGGCGGTGTGTGAAGTGGGTGGAAGATGGTGGAAGGCTCTGCCATTGGTGGTAGAGGGGGTGGGGGGCGCGGGGAAGAAACACATTGGACGAGAGTTCAAAGAGCTGGGTTTCGAAGCCGAGACATATGGCTGGAGGAGGTAGCAAGAAGCAAGGATGTGGAGGGATTTTCAGACAAGGATTTTGAACTCCATGTGCTGAGGGATGGGTAGCCGATGACAGTCTGGGAAGGCAGAGGTGACGGTGGGAATTTGTGCAGTGTAGGTTGCCGGCACCAGAGTTGTGGATGGATTGCTATGTGTAGGGTGGAGCTTGGGTGGTCTGCGAGATGATTTGGTAAAGCTGAGTTGAGACGTGACAAAGGCATGAATAAGGGCTTCTGCAGCAGTGGGGGTGCAATTGAGACAGAGATCAGTGATATTTTGGAGGTGGAAATAGGTGGTCTTGATGTTGGTTTTGAAGCTAAGCTCAGTTTAGCAGGACATTGAAGTTCCAGTTTTAGTGGGTGTCCAGGAAGGGGGATGGAATTGGCATTGGGTGAAGGTGCAGAGTCTCTGGCGGGGCTAAACAGGACAGCTTTGGCATTACCGACGGTGAACTGCAGAAAGTTCTGGCTCATCCATGACTTCATGTTGAATAAGCAATTAGACTGCACTGTGACAGTTGTAAGGTCGAGGGTAGTGATGGCAAGGGAAATCTGGGTGTCATTAGCTTACATCTGAAGGCATTCTTTGGCACCTTACGTAATGCACCTCCATGTCACTCACCAGTAAACTGACAATAATTTACTCGTGACAGTAAATCACAGCATTTCTTGAGTTGCAATAGGTGCATATCTCACAGGCACTGCAATAAGGTCTGTTTCACACAAGGGGCGTAGGACAGGGGATAGTGTAGGGGTGGGGTGGTGGGAGGGAGAGTTATCAAAGGTCATTGACCTAAAACGTTAACTCTGTTTCACTCTCCACAGATGTTGTCTGACCTGTTGAGTATTTCCAGCATTTTCTGTTTTTATTCTTGAGATATGAACCCTAGCTTGCTAGTATTGTGGATAGAGACACCACGGCAACAATTATCAAGTGTTGGGCAGCCTATTAATATACAGCTGTGGAAGAGATTACAATAAGCCATGAAAGATGGAGCTCGGACGAGGAGTTGCCCACACATAGGGAAGCCTATCGGATGTTGTTGTTTTTCACTTTGTTGCAATCCTCAGGTTTAATCTGTTTTTATGCAAAGTAGGGTAGAGTTATATTCCCTTTTAATGGTCTTGACCTAAATTTAAAGTTCCTCCTCTGTTTTGTGTAAGCTCATTGGTTTGACACATGACCAAAGCAGATGGCTCTTGTCTGCCGATAGCACCTGACTGAATGGAATCCTCCCTGTTGCATCTTTTGAGTACATGGTACTCCATCGTGACAGTGCTTAACTTTCAGATTCTCTACCTTGGCTTACTCCCTTAAGTCTTAAGTCAACACTGACATCCATCACTAAATCAAGGGCTGGTACAGGTGACTGGCCAACAAAGGCTGCATTTTAAAGTGAAGATTCAGTTTATAAGCTATTTAAAACATGATGACACAGGGAAGTGAATCAATCAATATTTGTGCATTTCCGCAATAAAAGGTCAATGCAACAAAAGCTGTTTCCACTATCTTTTGAACTATATGCAGTCTTTCAATTAAATCGGAGGTAATTCATTGTGCAGTAGCTTTTTCTGTCAAGGTCAAATACAGCAAAAATTCTGGGGGAAAGAAAAGATATCACACCGACTCCAGACGCCCTGAAAAGGTGCTTGGCGTGGTCTCTGACCAGAGGAGTCAGAAGTCATTGGGGAAAGGTCACAACTGAAATGTAGAGACAAGAGAAGCGCATATGAAACAACAATGGAACTGGATGGCACAGTCAAGTCCACTGTTCTTCCACTGCCGCGGCCTCTGTTAAAATCTAGCCCAAACTGATGGGATTAATGAGATTACACTCTGACTCTCAATTGTAAGGGTCCTGTGTGAAATCAGTCCGGTACACTCTGAATCCAGTTCCCCACAGATTTGAACATCGAGGGATAAACTGGAGATCACAGCGAGAGATTTGAAAAGATGGTTCGAATGGGAAATGGAAAGGTCATTCTGATGCAATGATGGGAAGGGGAAAGGTTATTGTGAGTTTAGGATTACAGCACATTGTTAGACAGAGAAGAATTTGCATCCGGTCCATTGTACATCTGACCTACACACCAATTCCCTTGTTTGTAATATCTTTCCCAATCCTCTTAAACTTGTAATTTCTCATTTGTTATTTGATAACCATACCATAGAATCGTACCAGTTTACAGCACAGAAGGCGGCCAATTAACCGATTGTATCTGTGCTGAGCTCACCAAAGCAATCCAAAACTAACCCCACTGCCCCATTCTTTTCCCCTTACCCTGTATCTTCCATTGCTTCAAATATTTATCCGATTAAAAGATGTAATGGTCTTTGCCTCAACTAATCCCTATGGCAAACCATTCTATGCTCCAACAACTCATACAAGCATCAAAACTGCATTGCATGTGAACACTTGTTTCTAAATCCAGGCTATTGAATTTAATGCATTGAAATCAGCACCTAGTTGAGTATTGAAATCATTGACTTCTGGACCAGACTTCTTAACACAACCAGTCTTGTGTTCTATCACTCTGGAAGATCAGCAGCGTAAGGATCAATCCCAATTTTGTATTCCTTTTAAATGATGGAGTCTATTTTCTCCTTAAGTTTATGTCATGCTCTGCTATCTAATCCTTGCAGAGAACAGCTTCCGTGTAATCGTCTGTGTTTCATGGATGCTGGAGAATTCCACACGGAACAATAACCTGGGAAAGACAAAGAAAAGCTTTATAGCCGAAAGAGTATATGTATTATAGAAAGTATGGTCAAATAGGTCAAGACTTCTGACTGATTTAGTTCTGGAGTTCAGATGATGCCCTCCATTAGAAAGGGAGGGGGACAGTACCCGAGGAGAGGGAACCATTTACAATATCAGCTAGCATAACGGCCAGGTTATTGGTCCCATGCAATCCCATCAGTTGAATTGTAGCCTTAAAACATCCTTCACAGCATCCATTATTCACTATTTAATGGGGCATATATTTATGATATATGAGAAAATTGTCCGAGACAACAGTTGTGGAGAGAAATTATTGATTTCATGAATACAGACGATACTATATTAGTTTCTGGACTGTGTGTTGCTTTCCTAAGAATGCACTTAGCTATTGGCTGATGTTAATCGCTTTATTCCTTTTTGCTTTAGTGGGTAGTAAATATATAATTCTGCATAAGAATTCTTGACTAATGCAATAAGAGTAATTTATAATTTGTAGGAGAAAGACCAGCGTTGTGAATTCTTGGCTTCCACTGTAATCTACACCCAATGTGTGTCCCCCTGATAATCCCTTAACACCTGTTTTTATATATTATTTTCTTGCTTCTTTTTGTTTCCTGCACACACACACACACACGTACCTGTCTGAGAAGCTGGTCTGGGGCTAGAAGACTGACTTGCTAGGACAACAAGAAACTTGTTTGAATGCTGTCATGCAAGCAACCAATGCAAAATGGAATGTAAACTTGTTATTGGACTAGTATAGTCCTCTTTGTGCGAGAAAATATGTTGATGGGGTGAGGCGAAGTAAGATGGAAGGAGGCTCGTGTGGAGCATAAACACTGGCATGGACCTGTTGGGCCGAATGGCCTTTTTTCTGTGCTGTAAATTCACTGCTGTTCTTAACCCTTTCCTGTGTCAAAGCTGCCAGTCTCTACTCATTGCCTCTCCTCAGGGCCCACCTCAGACAGTAACAGTACCCACAGGTACATCAGGGGAGTTTCTGATAAATATTGCAAATGTTCATGGGGGGGAAAAAATGGTGTTGGCAGAGCCCTGGGAACAGGACATCTACCTCTCCTCTCAGCTGGGTAAATTGGAATGTGCATGGCGATGGTGGCAAAACAAATAAATAGAAGATAAAAAAATATATGTTTGGGCAAAACCAGAAGGCAGCAGTAACATCTGGAAAATTGACAAACATATGCAGTGGTGGGATTTTTCTTTTATTTACATTTTTTGAGGCACTTTAACTATTACTCTTTTACGAATTCTCCCTGTGCCAAGAACCTTTTCCTGGTTGGGCAGAACCTGCTCCGAACCCTTGAACAGGGCTAATTTGTAAGGAGGGTGTTTGGGTGTCTGCAAGAAGAGGGAGATTTTGAGGGGCAACCTTGCAGAGAAGCCCCGCAAGGTAACAGGCAATGTGTGTGTGTGTCGGGACGATTAGTGAGATTTGCAGCCATCACATTTTGCATAGAATAAAAGCATCATTAAGGTTCTCATAAAAGACATTTGATCTCCCTTTGTCCCCACCTCCCCCTTAATGGTTAAATGTGAGAAGTTGCACAACACCAGGTTATAGTCCAACAGTTTTATTTGAAATCACAAGCTTTCGGAGCGCTGCTGGTTAAATGGTTAAATACACCACATAGTGTCGTGCCAACCCAGTGGACCAGAAGGTTCCAGGTTCAGTTTCCAGTCTGTACTGTGTTAGCTTTGCTCATCTGGGGCAGCAATTAGGGCAGGACTATTAACCTCACTTCCGTCGGGCTTGAGGGGAAAAATCAGCCATGGTTCCCACTCCTTATCGCTATCCACCGAAACCTATTGGAAATAGTATGTTCATGGGTGGTGGGCGAGATCATGGTTGTGTGTGCTGTGCTGTCTTCCTTTGTAAATAGCTTCCAAAAGATCACTGTACAGTAATAGGCAGGCGAGGTTTGTAGAAAGAGGATGAAGAATGGTCAGTACAGAAGAGCTCTCAGTCCCCGTAGAACTGTGTCTCAGCAAGTGTCAGTGGGAGAGGAGGAGAGAGACTGGGAGGAAAAAGTCAGTTTATTATTAATGCAGAGGACCAACATTCTGTCCGAAGGTCACATTTATAACATCAGAACATCTTGGTGCAATTTTGCAAGGACGCTGTGGATTACTTTAATATAGTCTCACGGACTAACCTTGCAATTAATTCCCACAGATTATCTTTAGGAAACACAATGCATGTGTCAGCTGAATTAATGTGTGGACATTTACACCTGTTCCTTCGTAATAACCAGATAATGGATAACTCAGTGCCAGAACGTGGAGTCTTCTGCTGCAATCGCTGTTATGATGAGATGGAAAACCGCTGGCTTTTAATTGAAAAGAAATAAATTGTGAATGGGGCAACTTCTCTTTGCAAGAAAATTGAGTTCAGTCCCAAACAGTCCTTGTGTTCTCAATCGGTGTAACTTAAATGTTGGAAGTTTAAGCCATATCTCATTCTGTAATTTCACCCCCGACCCCAACCCCCCCGCCCCCCAAAAATTGTGAGGTGCCCATTTTGGGGTGCTAATTTTAGCGCCACGAAAAAGTTAGCGGCCTTCTGCCGTAAATTGAGTAATAGCACCCCAAGCAGGAGGTGGGGCGCTACTGGAAAGCGCTCCACCTCTTGCTTGGGGCACTGCTACTGAATTTTGCGGTGCTATGCGCAGCAGTGCCGCGTCATTGCAGGCCTCCTCCCCTGATTAAAGGGGAGGGGCCTAGCGCTGCGTGCACCGGGGCCCTGCTGGACCACTGGGGAGCGGGGTGCCGTGAAAACAGCCCGGCACTGGGCTGAGCGATTACGGCCGGCACCTCGCATAAAAAAGTGAAAGGGGGCAGGTGCTGGCAGTCGGCCAAAAAAAAATGGCCGCCCGACACCTGCCCTTCAAGTAGCGCCACCGCCGCTGCAAAAACGCCCGCTGATCCTGTCGGACATATCATCCGGCGATAGGTCAGGGGGTGCAAGCGGGGCGCTGCGCACGGCGATGACGTCATCGCCGCTGGCACTACCGGCTACCACCGCCGCTAACCTCCCGCTGAACCTCGCGGGAGGCGTTAGCGGCGCCGTGCCCGGGCACTTGGGGATTTGCATCCCCCGGGGGCGCTAACGAGAGGTGCAAACCAACCCAATTTCCCCCCCGCCCCTGCCGTTGATTTCTCCTGCGCCACAGTTCCCTGAATACCTACCACTCTCCAATACTGAGTCCAAGTGGTCATTCTGCTCATGCAGGCCTGGGCAGTGAGTGTTGATATCATCCAACATCCACACATGTACATTGTCAGCAGAGGTCACTAGCTGCCGATCAGCAGTAGGAAAACAATTCCAGCATCCCAATCAGCAGGCCAGACATTGGATCTAGGAAAGCCTCCAGTCTGTCTGGCTCAGTACCGTCCAGGGTCATCTCTTACCTTGATGAGCAAAGAAAGAACTTCCCCTGTAACATAAAAACCGAATGGAATACTGAGGAATTCCACAGATGATATTGAACTCCGTAAAAAAAATGTGACGGCTACTAAATTTGGAATCCCTGAAACTGCACTTGTAGTTGAACTTTTGCCATTGCTGGCTGTGTGTTGTAGCAAGCTATTCCCAGGCATTACACAATTATCACATAAAAAATACAATGTTACACAGAAGTCTTGTTCGCATTTCAGTTTGAAGTGATAAAAAAAAGTTTTTGTGAGTTATGTAGCCAATCTGCAGCTTTGTTACACTGTGGGCAGAGCTAGTCCCATTAATCACCGGCTCAGGGATAACAGATGGGAATGAGGCAAAGCTGGAATATACAGCGTATGTGTTGAAAGTTAATTTGCAAATTTCCAAAATGATTTCACAAAGTTAATGCTGGGAGCGTGGAAGGCATCATAAATTAGACCCACAGGGCTGTTTCCTTGATAATTTTTCATGGGTTTCCCATAAACATCTGTTAATAACTGTGTTCACAGAACTTTGGTTGAAGGAGATGATTAGCTAAAGAAAGAATCCAATTTACAAGACTCAACCCATTGGTATTTTTACAGTGGATTTTGTTGCCTTCATCAAGACCATTGACATATAGAATCAGCACACTGTCACCTACTCCAATTTGTCCTTTTCCTGTATCTCAGAATTGTGGAACTCCTTATCATCGGCATGTTTTCCTTCACCCGACAATCAACAGCCTTTTAGAACCCAAGTTCTGAGTCACATGACCATTACTTATTGATTAACCTTGCCTTCTCTCCTGGTCTTTTCAACCTGGATGATAAGCTGCACTGTGGGACTGAGGTTACACATTTTAATTGCATCCCTGTGTTTGTATAATGGGTTTCAAACCCCCTGCAGTCACCTCTTGTTTTTGCTTTTTTCAAGTAAGATATTTTAGGATAAAGGGAAGAATGCAGTGATGTCATCGTGAATTTGAGCATCACCGCATCATCTAGTGTAATTGCTGTTTTGTCCTGTAGTTTCACATCAGTATCAGAGAGGCCTTGACCTGTTCTGGGGTTGACAATTAGCCAGACGCACAACACTGGAGCTTGCAATTTAAAAAAAACCATTCCTAATTATCTCCAACTCTCTGTGGTAAACACTCACTGTCCAGATCTACACATAAAGAATGGTCACTTAGATGAGGTACCAGAGGACTGCCGGTAACCACGGGACTATTCCCAGCGAGAGTCACTGCTGTCAGGAGAAGAATAGAAAAAAATAGGGAAACAAATTTAAACAACAAAAAGGAAGGGGGGGGGAATGAAATGCAATAGGAAATGGTTTTAAGGTGGTAGCTTTAGAATGGCTGCTGAGTATAACCAGGATAATTGTAAAGTGAAAGGACAGTCAGCCCTCCGAGGGATACCGCCACAGTGCAACATCTTGTTAGTGTACTTCATGTTGTCTGGTAACACAATCACAAAGGCTGCTTCACTTTAGAGCTGAGCAGATTGAAGGCTTGATATTGCGCTGAATTGTGTTTTTATGCCACATCGACTCTTCGGTGATATTTTGCAGCCATATTGATTTCTGCGTGTAATCTGTAAACATCAATATTGGGATTAGTTTGTCTTGCATTCTTTTGCTTTCCTGAAACAAAACACATTTTACTCTGCCTCATGGGTGCACCACCGCCCTGACTGAGAACCAGCTGATACAAATACATGCTATCATACAACAGAATGATGATGTCTCTCAACCTGAGCCAGAGCAATAAGAGTGGCTAGTCAGCTTCCTTATCCACAGAGCAATAAGCACAGGAACCAAAAATAGGATTATATTCACTGCAAAAATCAACACTACTGAAATAATAAAGAAGGCTACTCAATAAATTAAACTGAAGGAAGTTTGCAAACTAGAACCATCGGAAGTGTGCATGCTGCAGTCAGGCAGACTTAACTGGCAGTGGAAAAGTGACCAAGGGAACTGAGGCAGCGGTTAGCTGTCAGCCATGACCTCCATAATGTAAGAGTTTGTAACTTGGGTGACTGTAAGAATGTAACATCAAGCACTCTGACATGAAGTAGAATCCAGCTGCCCTGAGAATGTGCCTCAGCCTCAACCTCAACCTCAGAACAACACACCCAAGTGCATCAGTGTATTTATTTCCACTGACTGCACAAATCATCTTGTGGCATCTCGTGAGTGAGATGGCCAACTTAGTGCCAAATATGGTGCTGTGGGCCCATGATAACTATGAACTGGATTAGTGCTGGCTAAATGTGATTTCATCCAGGACCCTAACAATCAACAGAGGAGACTTTCATCACTTGTGTCTGACCCCAATGCAGCAACAGACTTTTCAATTCTTGGTGGAAGCCTGATGTGGCGGAAAGACACAATTCAGCACACTATCAATATGAAATGAGTTTGCGCATCCTCAACCAGTTCCTATTGGGCATAAACTTGCAGCACAAAACTGTTCCTAATTTGACACTGATTGGCAATCTCAATCAGAGGGGCCACAGAATATCTTGTGTGAGGAATAGAAGGAATATTACACTGGTGTAGTGAGGGTGTTCTTCTGAGGCTGGAAATGAAGCACGTTTTGTGGCAGAATGGAGATCACATGATAATTATAGATGACGAAGGATGTTTATCCATCTCAGTCCAGAAAGACTCTATATTCCCCTCATTGCAGCATCTAATATTTTCTTAAATGGTTCCAGGGTTTTCACTTCCGCTGCTCTATCCAGAAGTCCATTCCATGCGTCAATCACTCTTTGTGTGAAGAGGCTCCTGATACTAGTCTTAAATTTACCTTTAACTAGTTTGTCCCCCTCTCACAATATAGTTTAAAATCATTCCGTATTTACCTTTTCTCTACCTTTAACTATCTTGTGTATCTTTGTAAGCTCATCAGTCAGATGCTTTTTTTCAAGGCCACGTTTCTCAAAACCAACAACTTACCCTTATATAGTGTGTTTAAAGTGGAAAAACAATCCAAGAGGTGTAATGAAAAAATGGATAGCCTTAATACTAGGGATCAGCCCTGTGGCTCTTCGCTGCACTGATTCCAGTGTTTGAATGTCTTCCTTGTTTCTTGGCGACCAGGACTGGACACAGTACTCAATATGTGGTCTGACCAGAGCACGGTACAGTTTGATCGTGGCGTCCTCTGGCTTACACTCTACAGTTGGGCTATGTGGTTTACTTTGTTGTTTGCTGCTCTGCATTGATTGGAAGTGTTTAGTCCACTAAAACTCCTAGTTTTTTTGTTATCAACTTCATCCTTAGCTATTTTAACACAATTAATGGGGGAGACTTACTTTGCACCTAGCTGTGTGCTGTACTTGACCTGGGAGGGCTTGATACTGACACTGGGTGCCTGAAATGGAAGCATGTTCATAGAATCACAGAAATTTATGGTACAGAAGGAGGCCATTTGGCCCATCGTGTCTGTGCCGGTCGAACAAGAGCTACCCAGCCTAATCCTACTTTCCAGCTCTTGGTCCGTAGCCCTGTAGGTTACGGCACTTCAAGTGCATATCCAAGTACTTTTTAAATGCGATGAGGGTTTCTGCCTCTACCACCCTTTCAGGCTGTGAGTTC
The DNA here is from genome assembly GCA_030390025.1 of Squalus acanthias. Taxonomy (NCBI): domain Eukaryota; kingdom Metazoa; phylum Chordata; class Chondrichthyes; order Squaliformes; family Squalidae; genus Squalus; species Squalus acanthias. The sequence goes on from CM059438.1 coordinate 89,317,208, forward strand.
CAGGCCCCCCGCCACCCTCTGGGTGAAAAAAATTCTCCTCAACTCCCCTCTAATCCTTCTACCAATTACTTTAAATCTATGTCCACTGGTTATTGACCTCTCTGCTAAGGGAAATAGGTGCTTCCTATCCACTCTATCTAGGCCCCTAATGTTCTATCCCAGCATTAACCTTGATGAACTAAAACAAAAAAAACTCTTTGTCCAAAGTTAACAATTCTTGTTATGGGGTGTACGTGCATCTCTGTAGACAGAGCATGTGCAGCAGCCAATCAGGATTGCAAGAGGCCACAGACAACAGCAACGACAAAATCATCTGTGCTCGCTGACCTACATTGGCTCCCAATTAAGCAACGCCTCGATTTCAATATTCTCATTCTTGTTTTCAAATCCTCGCCCCTCCCTATCTCTGTAACCTCCTCCAGCCCCACAACCCCCCGAGATATCTGCGCTCCTCTAATTCTGCCCTCTTGAGCATCCCTGATTATAATCGCTTAACCATTGGTGGTCGTGCCTTCAGCTGCCAAGGCCCTAAGCTCTGGAATTCCCTCCCTAAAACTCTCCACCTCTCTTTCCTCCATTAAGACGCCCCCCCCTTAAAACCCACCTTTCCAACCAAGCTTTTGGTCATCTGTCCTAATTTCTCCTTATGTGATTCGGTGTCAAATTTTTGTCTTATAACACTCCTGCGAAATGCCTTGGGACGTTTTACTAGATTAAGGGCACTATAGAAGTGCAAGTTGTTGCTGTTGTTGTATCTACCTCAACAAAGTGGTGGGTTCTAGTTCCAACTCCAGAGACTTGAGCACAAAAAATCTAGGCTGGCACTCCCAGTGCAGTGCTGAGGGAGCGCTGCACTGTCGGAGGGGCAGTCTTTCAGAGGAGACGTTGAACCGAGGCCCCGTCTGCCCTCTCAGGACGTAAAAGATCCCACGTCTATTTCGAAGAAGAGCAGGGGAGTCCTGGCCAATGTTTACCTCTCAAACAACATCACTAAAAAAAACAGATTATCTGGTCGTTATCACATTGCTGTTTGTGGGAGTGGCTTCTTACAGAGTGACTGCACTTCAGAAAGTACCGCATTGGCTGTAAAGCGCTGTGGGACGTCCAATGGTCTGTGAATGCAAGTTGTTGTTGTATCCACCCTACACCTGACAGGAGCCCATGACGTCAACGAGTGCGCTCCGAGTGTGGTGACGTCAGACGCAAGCCGCCCCCCCCCTCCCCCCCCGCCGGCGGCACATGCGCAGTCGGACGGCCCGCGGTTGCTGTGGGAGAAGCGGCTCCGGTTTCATTCAAACAAGCGGTGGGAGCGCCAGCGGGAAAGGTGAGCGGGCGGAAAGTAGCGGGGCGGCTCGTCCGACCTCAGTATACAGGAGCGGAAAGCTGTGTGAATGTTTTTTTGTTTAATTTTTCTGTTTCCCCCCCACTTTCCACCACCACCATCCCCATCGCTCCTCAGTGAGTGAGCCCCGGGGTGTGAGGGGAGACGCGGCGGCTTCTTCTTCGCGGTTGCTATGGAGGGCGGGCGGGCTGGGATTTACACTCCGGCTGCGCCCAGCTCGCACAAGAAAGCCTCCTTGCTTTTTCTTCTTTTCTAACCGATAAAGAAACCCGTGCACTTTTTGTTTTTTAATTGGAAGAAACTTTTTTCTCCTCTAGCAGCCAGTATTATCTATTCCCTGATGTTGAATGCGATTTTTGTAGGAAAAAAATACATCTCCATTCCACAAAAAAATGCAGACGGGCCTAATTGTGCCACGAATCTTCCCATTTTATGACTTTTTTTGCAGTGACTCAGAGCCCTTTTGGTAGTTTTTAAATTTTTATTATTCTAACCTGCTGGAAAGCGCATTTTTTGATATTTTATTCCTACTGCATAACACACTGTCTGATTAAGTTAAGGGGAGGGGGGGAGTGTGTCATTTTTTGTCCCAAATATTCGATTGTCGAGTTTGCAATGCGCAACTTGTTTATATTTAGTTGGGAAACCGTAGCCACCTTCAGTCACATTAGCTGGTGTGTGTGTGGGCTGCAGTGTCCCTAGTTTTTGTGTATATCATTTCTTTTTATCCCCTTTCATTTGTGGGTGGATGCAGGTTTATATATTGGTTCGACAAGTGCCGTGGGTGTTGGATAATGGTTTTCAGAGGGCGTGGATAAGCTGCAGTTCTGGATACGAACTTGCATTTGTTGCACTTTTTTCCTTCTCCCTAACAGATGCCATTGCATCTTTTGTGCTTTTCTCTTTCCCCTTTTATTTCAGGATTAATTTCTCTCTCTCTTTATGTATACATGTATATGAGAAATCTGGAGTCTTTTTAAAATCTGCGTCTCAGGGTCTTTGCTATTATTCGTTGCAGGGTCTGATTTTAAGCCTGTCGGTGTGATGGGGAGGAACATGTTGGCATTTGTAGCTACAGGGTTTTCTCTTTGTCTGCACTGTGTATGCTACATAGCTTTCAGCATCATAAGAAGGCCGGAGTTAGATTTACGATCATAGTGACAAATCGCAAGGCTCCTTTAAAATGTCTACATTTCTAGGAATGAGATATCTCAAAATAGTTAGGCTTTTCAACCAAAATAAATAGCACTTGTTAGGTTTGTTTAGGCCAGTGTATAAGAAAAAATCTTATGAAGGGGACATGTTGATCTCAAGCTTAAAATAAGGTATTAAAATCAAGTTATAGTTAAATTGTGTAAAGTACAATATTATCTGTACTGAAACAAAGCTCTTTTTTGAGTAACAGTATTACTGGTTTAAAAACTGTGATGAGACTATGTTGTTTCTTATTCCCTGCATTGTAGTCATATGGTTTATATGTAACAAGCAATGAATCGGTGGTGCTGCATAGCAAAATGACTTTCATGGAATATCAAATATTGCTTAGGAAAGCTGTTGAGTTATTCCTGTATACACAGATGTTGTATACAGTAGTGTAAGGATTATTAGTCACACAAATAACAACAGCAGTTAAAAAGCCAATTTTTGTCTGATTATGCTACTGTAACGCATCGTGGGACATTTTTCTATGTTAAAGGTGTTATATGAATTCAAGTTGTTTTGTTGTTGACGTGAGACATTGCCTGACCTGAGTGTTTCCAGCATTTGCTGCTTTTCGTTCAGATTTCCAGCACCTGCAGTGTTTTGCTTTTGTTTTATGCTTTATTTCTTCCTTACTTAATTAAGCCCCATTTAAACGGTGATTTAATTTGAAACTTGCATATTTCTGATGCATTCTGTTCTGTCATGTGTTGAGGTGGAATCGGTCAGTGCCGTTAACATCGTCACAGATGATATCAGATTTGCCTGGAGAGCACTTGCAGGGTGATGCGTATTAGTAACGTTGCATGATTGAAGGTGTTGATGTTGGGTTGTGATATGTTGGACTACAGCCCTGTAAATGTTTGATTTCTTTTTCTTTTCATTTGATGTGGTGTGGTATGTTATGTCAAAAAAAGGTGCAAATTAAGAACTCACTGGAGTAGTGTGAATTGGCTGAAAAAGCAAGTTTGAAATCTGTTTTATGTAACAATGAAGGGGAATCCTAAAGTTAAAATGGATGTAACATTGATGTGCTCACTCCAGGGGTCTCTGCAGTATTTACAATGCTTTCAGATTCCACTAGGTACACAGGAATGAATTGAACTGGTGGAGTCACCACGCTGCAAGCTTTGCTATTTGGGTATGTGTGGGAAAGATCAAAGGCTCACTGTGATGTGAGACAAGGCATCTGCTTACATCTGCTGTTGTGAGGCCTTTGAATAGTGTATTCATTTTATATATAGATGTGTTAATTTAAAAGTGGGTTGGGTGGTTCTAAGGTAAAGCCTGAGTCATACAATCAGAGCAGTTTAGGGGCTCCAAAGTTGACCAAGCGCCTCTTAGTTATATAAGGGAAAATTGATCAGGGTTTGCCTTCCTGAAAGCAATACAAGTCCTACTGGAAATGTGTGAATGCTGGGTAAGAATAGGATTCAGTGTGGCTGTCGTATCCCCTGCTGTCAAGTAACCTGCCAGAACTCACTTGCGCAAAATATGAAAGGACAAGTTCTGTCCATGGATCCATACTTAATCTGAGGGATCAACACAGGGGTGAGAGAAATTGGAGAAACTATGCTGCCAAGTTTACTTTTCAATGGAGTTTGTGTTAATCCAAATTCACTCGGCTGCATTGTAAATGATCTGATTTCAGCAAAGCAAGCTTTATTGCAGATTGGTTATTTGAGCTATCCACCATTTTTTCCCCAATTTTCTTCTCTTGCCTGTTCTCTTCTGAAGGAGGTGACTCATTGAAGCACAAACTGTTCATGTTGTATGCTTGGAGTATAAATGTTACCAACTTGTTTGACTGTGGGGCCCATTGCCGCAAGCATGTTTCTTCCCTTGGCACCCACAAACATTTCCAGCAGGTGTTGCTGGCTCGCGATCAGAAGTGGGAATCCTGCTCTCAAGTTTCAGCCATCTTCAGCTTCTGCCAAAAACGCTGTACTCTTGCTCCTAACTCTATTCCCCTCCCTGCACAACCTATTTGACCCTAAGCTGAGTTTCAAACCCTATATCTTATCCATTATCAAGACAGCGTGCTTTCACCTCTGCAATATTGCCTGCCTTCATGCCATTTCACTGTATCTTTGCCTTAATCCTTATGTGTTTTTGTTATCTCAGGCTTGACTTCTTAACACCCTCTTTACTGGCCCCCAAACTCCTCCCCATATATGATTCAGCTTGTTCAAAATTCCACAACCCACATTCTTTGCCACACTAAGTTTCATTCATTTGTCATCACTATCCTCTTCTGTCTCCCAGTGTAGCAAATTCTAAATCCTTGTCTTTTACAAATTCTTCCATGGCCTTGCTCCATCCTACCTCTGCAACCTCTTCAAACTCTGTGCCCTACAGTTCTTTGGCTTTGGGTTCCTGTACATTTCTTCTTCCATTCTGTTGCAACTCACAAAGTAGCAGAACTTTGTGTCTTGACCCTACCTTCTGGAACTTACTGCATAAACTTCTCCACCATGCCACTTTCCACCTTGCCTTTAAAAAATCTCCTTAAAACCTACCTTCTTGACTGTGCCTTCAGCCAACCGTCCTAAACCCACTCCGTCTCTGTTGTCTCTTTTATGACGTTAAAAGTGTGATACGGATGTTTCCGTTTCTACCCCAGTCCAGTAACACAAACTAATTGTCATGTCCTCAGTATTGCCCTAGCTAAGATTACTTCACTCAGACCAGGGATCAAACTCAGTTTTTCTTTCTTTTTTGTATGTATCAGGACTAAACATCATGGAGTACATTTATCTACTAAGTCATTAGAGACCCAATTTCACACCAATACTTGGAAGACACAACAGCACATGACCTGCAAATAGACATTTGCCATTGCTTCTCTGTAACCATTTGCATTGATTCCTCACCTCCCAGCTTCTCTTTGTGGAAATTTCCTGCAGCCTATAGGGAAAAAGAGGAGTAAAATAGTGTCAATTGACGCAAATGGTGATAGCATAGTGCCTTGCAGTGTCATCAATTGGTACAGTTGCGTATGTTACTGGGTACCCTCTGGTACTTCACTGATTTATTCTTCTATATGAGTTTTGATGGTGAATTTTTGTTGACTGTTCACCATGGAGGCGTCACGACTGAATCCAATCGTGCCCTCATCCGGCATTGACGTTTGCACATTTCCAACAAGGAAAGCAATCAGGAGTCAGAATTCTAGTCCATTTTTCCCTCCCTAAACCAGTGGTGCTGGGATCAATTTTAGCACCTTACCGGCACCCCAGCTCAGCTCAGTTCAGCTCAGCGAATTCAGTACAGTTCGAGGATCAAACAAGGGGACTTTCTGATCTGTATGGCTAAACCGATCACTGCTTTAACTAGCTGAGCCATCAGCAGAGTGTGGTCCAGGCAGTGCATTACCTACTGAGCTTTTAGGGTGCATGAGATGTCCTGTTATTGGATCTTTTTCACCCCAAATGCAATGAAGGTTGATTTGACTTATTCATGTGATCTGGATAATTGCCTCATTGTGAACAGTACCTGTGCTGTTTTGTTTCTTGCAGGATTCCAAGCCTCTGGTCTGTCGCATTGATGCACTGTAACCCAGGACACCCAACGCGTTGAGAGGGTTGACCAGACTCAGTGCTGTAATCACGCTTGAACTGTTTAAAGTGCATCATTGGTTTCTAAAAATAGAAAGGAATAAAACAACTCATTAAATTGACTCAATCCAGAGGATACAAAAGGCAAAGAAAAGCTGAAAACACCAGCCATCTCCCATAGGGGCTAAATTGAGCAAACTGTCGGTGAAGCCAGGGACAGCGGCTGTCAACACTTCATACCAAAGGAAAGCTACGCTGAGAGCGGGTTTGAAGAAAAAAAGAAAAATCCAGTGTTAATTTTGACATAGTCAATGTTTGAACTGCTTATCAAGCCTGTGGTGGAGTGACAAACAGGTCATTATTAAACCATCACCAGGGAAACCACAGCTGTGCAACATTACGTAGAAAGAACACAGGAGGCATCCTGAGAATATTTCATTCAAGAGATAACTCCAGCTCACCATTATTATTTCTGGCCTGTTTGAATCTCTGATTTCTTCAAACTTTAATATACTCTTACCAAAAAAATACATTTGCTCATGTATTAAGTTGCTGCAATGGGGAAGTCCAACAGTAAGCTGAAGCCTGAGGTTGTGGAGGAGCTGACTAGGAAAACATACTGTAAGTATGAAAGAAAAATGTGAACTATGAAGACATGTTTATTTTTACATGTGAAATTTTTTTTATTTATCTTTCCCTGTGCCATGCACAATTCTTTACGCTGCGTTTAGGGAGGGTGGTACGCAACTGATCAGCTCCCAGCTGACGCAGTTCTATAACCAGCCATTAGGAGGGGCACAAGAGCAGCTGAGATGACTTGCTTTTCAGCTTAAAAAAAATTGGACTCCTGTTGAAAAAGAATTCTGTGATTCCTCCTGCTCTTTTCCTCTCCACGTAACCTGCTAAATAAAGTTAACCTAAGTCATGCTGTGCAGGGTGGTAGGACACAAATTTATGACCGTGTATTTTTGTGTGGTCTTTTACCGTTGGGAAATGGTTCTGAAGAATAATTAATGTTAAAGCTGTGGGCCTCAACTCTACTTGAAAGGTCCCTCATGCCACAGGTCGTCTACTTTTAATATTTACATTTTTGAGCGCCTATCATGTCATATTTATCATCGAATCAAACTTTTCAGTCACTCTGTTCCAAAAGTTTGTTGATTATATGATAAATATGACATTGTGTGATAGATTTGTAGCCATTCTGCACCAGCTATTCCCCACAAACAACAATGGTGTCAATGACCAGTTAATTTGTTTTTTTGACTGTTATTAGCTGAGGGAAGGAATATTAGCTGGGATACCAGAGAACAATATTTTGGAATGTAAACATGGAATCTTTAATATTAACTTGAACATGCAAATGGAACCTCTGTTTAACACCTCATCTGAAGGAGGATCCCATTGGCCAGGCAGCACTCTGTAGTGCATCGGAGTGTCGGCATAGATTGTACATTTGAAGAAAGAAACACCTTTTGCAGTAACTTTTAAGACCACACAGTTTTGAGTTTATGGTGAATGCTGTACTACATGGGTACAGTAGCCTCGTGGTCATGGTATTAGACTAGCAGCCCAAAGTTTGAGATTTCAAATCCCACCATCCCTCGCATCAGAAAAAATAACCAAGCTTCCAGATTGTTGTTAAAAACCCAACTGCTTCACTAAGTGCCTGCGATGTGATTCCATTGGGAATGTATCTGGATCAGATGGCCTTTGTGAACCCTGCAAAGTCCTCCTCACCAAGCAACAGCCTGACATAGTTACACTCACAGAATCATATCTATCAGCAAAATCACAGACTCCTCCATACCTGCGTATGTCCACCACCAAGAGTGGCTTGGTATTGCCACCACTGACCAAACTGGCGGAGTTTGACATAGCTGCCAGACTGGGCTTGCATCAACATGCGGAAATAAGATGCTTGATTTTTGTCCTCACCAACATACCTGTTGCAGGCATGAGCATTGGTAGAAGTGACCACTACACAGTCCTTGAGAAGACAAAGTTTTGTATTTACTGTAAAGACATTCTCCAACGTGCAGTGTGGCACTACTGCTGTGCTAAGTGGGACAAATTTAGTAGCGAATGAGGGGCTGTGGGTTTCAGCAGCAGCGGAATTTTAGACTAGCACAATCTCACCTCATACCTCACTCCACAATCATCATTAAGCTAGGAAACCAACTCTTGTTCAATGCGGATGTGGAAGTGCAGCACCAGACATGCCTTAGAATGATGTATCAACTTCATGAAGCTACTACACAGGGCTACTTGAATGCTAAATACCAATAGTAGCAGGCTATAGACAGAGCTAAGCAGTCCTAAAACCCACCGATTAGTGTGAAGCCTGGTCTCCTGCCGTATTTAGTTGAGAATGGTAGGCAACCTGGCAACGAACAGGAGGAGGAGGAGGCTCCATGAACATCCATAAAGGCTATGGGCTTGACAACATCTTGGCTGTACTGCTGAGGACCTGTGGACCAGAGCTAGCTCGTCCCCGAGCCAAGCTGTGGCAATGGCATCGACCTGATAGTGTGAAAGGTTGCCCAGGTACGTCCCATCCACAAAAAACAGGATAAATCTTACCCAGCTGGTTACCATCCTATTAGCTACTCCCAGTTATCAGTAAATTCATGGAAGGAATAATCAGTAGTGCCATCAAGTGATACTCACAAATAACCTGCTCACCGATGTGCAGTTTGGGTTCCTTCAGAACCACTTGGTTCCAGACCTCATCACAGCTTGGATGCAGACATGGGCGCAAGCTGAATACCAGAGGAGAGGTGAAAGTCGCTGCCCTTGACATCATGGCAGCATTCGACCGAGTATTGCACCAAGGAGTCCCAGCAAAACTGGTCAATGGGGGGTGTCAAAGGGTAAAGTCTGCAGTACCTGGAGACTGCAGACTTGGTTGTAGTTGTCGGAGTCCAGTCAGAGCCCCAGGCCATCACTACATGTGTTCCTTGGGGAAGCGTTCTCTGCCCAACCATCTTCAGCTGCTTCATCATTTGACCTTCCTGCTGTCATAAGGTCAGGAGTGTTCGTTTATGATTCCACAGTTATCAGTTCCATTCACAACTAGGATAATGATGCAGCCCATGCAAGCCTACCACAAGACCTGGATAACATTCACTTTGGGGTGGCAAGTAATATTTGTGCTACATAAATGCCAGGTGGTGGCCATCTTGAACAAGAGAAAGCCTAGCTATGTTCTCCTGACCTTTAAGAGGCATCACCATTGCTGAGTTCCCGTCCATCAACTTCACTATTGACCAGAAGTTGAACTGGACCAGTCATATCAACACCATGATAACAATAGTAGGGCAAAGGCTGGGCACTCCAATGAGTGGCTCATCACCTGGCCCCTCAAAGCCTAACCACCATCTGCAAGGCTCAAGTTAGGAGTGCGATTGAATACCCACCAGCTGGATGGTCAAGAAAAGTAACTTCAGTGAAAAATACACATGGAAAAAAAATAGGAATTTGTGTTTTTGGTTGTTCAGTACTGATGTTTCACCTACAGATGTAGCTGGTACACCTCTGTGTGAGACCTAGTGACAGAAAGCCACTAGCCTACTATCCGCAAAGTTAAATTTTTTAGTGCATGATTTTTTTCTTTTGCTTCAATTTTCTCCCTTTTTTTAAAATATAGCTTTCATTTCATTAGGTGAGTGGCAATGGAATACCAGCAAATATCTGAACATTCTTATCTGTAATTCCTCATTAGAGAGCGACTGGTACGATTTGCCATTTTCTTCTTTGCTTCCCTCTGAGGTAAACACCTTGCCAACCTTTGGTGGCACTGATGGGAATTAACTAATGTTCTGCTGTTTGAAGCACAGTGTATTGGCATAACTAATTGCTGAGCATAAATAATTTCATATGCTCTTGCACTGCAAGCCGCTTTCCTGGCTGTCAATTGCAGAGCAATTTCTGCTTTTAATGAAAATCAATACAATCAGTTTGGAATTTTCTGAAAATACTGCCATTTGTGTTGTTAACGCTTCATGATATTCTTCACATGGTCTTTGGTTGAGGTTGTATGCTAATCCCCTATTTCAAAAGTCTTGCAGCAACCATGATGCAGAAGCAAAGGAAGGACAATTGTTTTTAAATGCCCTCTAGCTTTATTTCTAGATTGGATTGAGAGATATGTCATGTATTACAATTTGAAATGTCGGGATTGCATTATGTAAAAGTTAATATAGATGTACTGCCTTCTGTGATAATGATCAAGCCCATGAAAATAAAATTTTAAAATACTGGAAATGCACCGTTGTTTGTGCATTTGTAAAGATAAAGGAAAGGTTTTAATATTTTGGGTGTGTACCCTTAAACAGAATAATTTTGTGAGCAAGATCATAGTTTAATTCCGTAATTGCAAAATAATTAATCGATTAAATTATTTTGTTACAAAGAATTTATATTTCTTGTAACAATGTCCCAATTGATATTCAATACATGTAGAAAACACTATTTCCTAGTGTCAGCTTTGACGTAGCATGACATAATCACTTCGATTCGAATCATATGGTTCATTTTTGCATGATTTCTTCTCGCCCAAAGACCCACTTGTGCAGGAATACGTAGTCCTTTAGTATTTTGTTGAAGTGGCTGTTCTTCACGCATGAGGCTAGTGAATGATAACAAGCTATTCGGCTATCCCCATCTGATCCTGTCCTGACGGATGTCTACACATGCAATATCCGGCAGTGATAACTTGATGGTGATCAGTAAACAGAATTCTATCTGACTTGCACCCCCTCACTCACCCTGATGATTCTGCCATTATTATAAGTGGCTGCCAAGAGGTTGTAGGTTGACCCAGAATTGCTGCTTTTTACCTCACCAACCTGCGCAGGAATAGTTGGTCTTTAATCAGAGCTTCCTTAAAGCAGGGTGGCTGAGACCAAACAGCTCAGCCCCATTAGGGTTCAAATTCATCCAATGTCATTGTGTTGCCACAGAATGATTAGTTTCTTTTAATGGATTTACTAATCAAATTAAACCAAGGTTTCCATCTATTGTCTCTTGTGGAGTCATTGTGCAGTGAAATATGTACACAGTCACAGTGTTTGTAAAAGTTTCTGCAGTGTTCTGTGTGGGATTGGAAATGTGAAATTGCTTTACTAAATGAGATTAAGTGTTAATATAAAACGTTAGAGTAGTGATTCTGTTAACTGCTTGTACAAAGATTATCAAATTGCATTTAATTGTTTGAGATTACTGATACTGTAAGGCTCCATATGGCAATTAGAGACTTCTACAAATTTGCCACTGTGCATCAGTTAATGGTGTCCATCCTCATTCGTTTTTTATAGCACATTTATAATTGCTGAGGCATTTCAGATAAAAGTTCAGCAGTACAGCACTTGGTTTGGGTGCTGTCGGATACTGCAAGACGGTTTCTACATCAGATGGTTTAACTTTCAAAATAATTAAGGGTTGCTTGTAGGGAAGGTTCATGTAGACCAGAGATTGAAAAACAATTTATGGGCCGCAACATGTCTGTTATCAAAAGTGACACCCTTTTGTTTTTTATATTGCCACTGGAGGTGGTGGTGCCTCCCAAGGTGCTTTTTTTGTTATTCGTTCATGGGCGTCGCTGGCAAGGCCAGCATTTATTGCCCATCCCCAATTGCCCTTGAGAAGGTGGTCGTGAGCCTCCTTGAACCGCTGCAGTCCGTGAGGTGAAGGTATTCCCACAGTACTGTTGAGGAGGGAGTTGCATGATTTTGACCCAGTGGCCGTGAAGGAATGGCGATATATTTCCAAGTCAGAATGGTGTGTGACTTGGAGGGGAACTTGGAGGTGGTAGTGTTGTCATGTGCCTGTTGTCCTTGTCCTCCTAGGTGGTAGAGGTAGCGGGTTTGGAAGAAGCCTTTGTCGAAGAAGCCTTGGTGAGTTGCTGCAGTGCATCTTGTAGAGGGTACACACTGCAGACACGGTATGCCGGTGGTGGAGGGAGTGAATGTTTAAGGTGGTGGATGGGATGCCAATCAAGCGGGTTGCTTTGTCCTGGATGGTGTCGAAACCACTTTTGTTACTTGGTGCAACTCCTGTCCTGTGCTGGTTGTACAGTGCCTTTTTTCGTTTAGTTTTAAGTAATCAGTGGTGCTGTGGTAAGTGACAAACTCTACAGGCCATTGCTAGACTCTCCCACTCCATGTGCTGTTGCCGTGTCCTTGTCTGCTTAGCGGCTGCTGTTGCCTGGTTTCTGGGCTTATTCAGTGATGCTATCCACACTCTGGCCTTCTAGGCAGTGGTCCTGGCCTGCTCATGTCTGCTCTGCACTCAACTTCAGAGAGAAACAGAGGAGCAGAGGGTGAAGTTGGGGAGAGAGAGAATCATAGGTGAGAGAGATGAAGAGATAGGAGAGGAGCAGAAAAGTGAAGATGGGAGGCAAATATGAAGGGAGGAAGAGAGGAGCAAAAAATAGGGACAGGCAGAATAACCACCACCACCACCTTACATTTATATAATGCCTTTAACATAGTAAAACGTCTCGGCGCTTCACAGGAGCGTTGTCAAACAAAATTTGACACCGAACCGCATAAGGAGATATTAGGACAGCGAAGTAGGTTTTAAGGAGCGTATTCAAGGAGAGAGAGCTGGAGAGGTTTAGGGAAGGAATTCCACAGCTTAGGGCCTAGGCAACTGAAGGCACGGCCGTCAATGGTGGAGCAATTAAAATCGGGGATGCGCAAGAGGCTAGAATTGGAGGAGCGCAGAGATCTCGGGGAGTTATGGGGCTGGAGGAGATCACAGACCTAGGGAGGGGCAAGGCCATGGAGGGATTTGAAAACAAGGATGAGAATTTTAAAATCTAGGCATTGCCAGACCGGGAGCAAATGTCGGTAGGCCAGCGAGCACAGGGGTGATGGGTGAACAGGACTTGGTGCGAGTTAGGATATGGGCAGCAGAGTTTTGGATGAGCTCAAGTTTATGGAGGGTGAAAGATGAGAGGCTGGCCAGGAGAGCATTGGAATACTCAAGTCTAGAGGTAACAAAGGCATGGATGAGGGTTTCAACAGCAGATGAGCTGAGGCGAGGCGGAGACGGGAGATGTTACGGAGGTGGAAGAAGGCAGTCTTGGTGATGTAGTGGATATGTGGTCAGAAGCTCATCTTTGGGTGAAATATGACAGAGGTTGTGATTCAGCCTTGGACAGTGGGGAATGGATTTTGAGGTGGAAACCGAAAGCAGTGGCTTCACTCTTCCCAATATTTAGTTGGAAGAAATTTCTGCTCATCCAGTACTGGATGTCGGACAAGCAGTTTGACAAATCAGAGCTGTTGGGGATGTTGAGAGAGGTGGTGGTGAGGTAGAGCTGGGCGCGTCGTCAGTGTACATGTTGAACCTGACCTGTTTTCGGATGATGTTGCCGAGGGGAAGCATGTAGATGAGAAGTAGGCGGGGGCTAAGAATAGGTCCTTGGGGGACTCCAGAGATAACGGTGCGGGAGCGAGAAGAGAAGCCATTGCAGCTGATTCTGAGTACGACTGGATAGATAAGAATGGAACCAGGCGAGGGCAGTCCCACCCAGCTGGATAACGGAGGAGAGATGTTGGAGGAGGATGGTGTGGTTAAGTGCATCAAAGGCTTCAGACAGGTCGAAAAGGATGAGGAGGAATAGTTTATGATGGTCACAGTCACAAAGGATGTCATTTGTGACTTTGCGGGCCATTTCAGTACTGTGGTAGGAGGGATTGGAGAGATTCAAGCATGGAGTTATGGGAAAGATGGGCACGGATTTGGGAAGTGACAACACGTTCAAAGACTTTGGAGATAGAGCGGTAATTTGCAAGGACGGGGCGTCAAGGATGGGACTTTTGAGGAAAAGGGATGATGACGGCAGATTTGAGGAAGAGGGGCACAGTACCTGAGGAGAGGGAACCTCTGCTAACATGGGGGGCAGGAAGGGAATTTGGGTGGTCAGCAGTTTGGTGGGAATAGGTTCGAGGGAGCAGGAGGCGATGAGCTCGGAGAGGACATAAAGCGAGATAGGAGAGAAACTAGAGAAAGATGCAAGTTCAGTGCTAGGGTCGGGGGAACCTTCGAGGAAGTTTGGCTTGGTGGGCTGGGGAAAAGGGAAGGGAGAGAAGCGACAGAGGCTGCTGAACAGATGGTCTCAATCTTAGTGATAAAGAAGTCCATGACCTCCTCGCACTTGTTGGAGGTGAGGGTGGAGGAAGCGGGAGAGGCTGTTTCCAGTGGGGTTCCACAGGGCTCCGTACTCGGTCCCTTACTTTTTGGAGTATATATTAACGATTTAGACTTAAATGTAGGGGGCATGATAAAGAAATTTGCAGATGATACAAAAATTGGCCGTGTGGTTGACAGTGAGGAGGAAAGCTTTAGACTGCAGGAAGATATCGATCAACTGGTCAGTTGGGCAGAAAAGTGGCAAATGGAATTCAATCTGGAAAAGTGAGGTAATGCATTTGGGGAGGGGCAACAAGGCAAGGGAATATACAATTAATGGGAGGATACTGAGCGGTGTGGAGTAACAGAGGGACCTTGGAGTGTACGTCCACAGATCCTTAAAGGTAGCAGGACAGGTCGATAAAGTAGTTAAAAAGGCATACGGAATGCTTTCCTTTATTTGCAGAGGCATAGAATATAAGAGCAGGGAAGTTATGCTAGTACTGTATACAACACTGGTTAGGTCACAGCTTGAATACTGCCTGCAGTTCTGATCACTACATTACAGGAAGGATGCAATGTAGATTGCACTGGAGAGGGTGCAGAGGAGATTTATGAGGATGTTGCCAGGACTGAAAAACTTTAGCTATGAGGTAAGATTGGATAGGCTGGGGTTGTTTTCTTTGGAACAGAGGAGGCTGAGGGGAGATTTAATTGAGATGTATAAAATCATGAGGGGCCTAGATAGAGTGGATGGGAAGGACCTATTTCCTTTAGCAGAGGGGTCAAGAACCAGGGGGCATAGATTTAAAGTAGTTGACGGAAGGATTCGAGGGGAGATGAGGAAAAAAAATTTCACCTAGAGGGTGTTGGGGGTCTGGAACTCACTGCCCGAAAGGGTGGTAGAGGCAGAAACCCTCATCACATTTAAAAAGTACTTGGATGCGCACTTGAAGAACCGTAACCTACAGGGCTATGGACCTAGTGCTGGAAGGTGGGATTAGGCTGGGTAGCTCTTTTCCGACCTGCACGGACACGATGGGCCGAATGGCCTCCTTCTGTGTCGTAATTTTTCTATGAGAAGACGGTTTGTAGTGAAGAGAAGCCAAGGGTTATCTTTTCATTCCAGGACCAAGCAATGTGGGGATAAAAAAATGTAATTTTGCTCCACAGCGTCAGCATTTTGAGCATTTCATGGAATAGACCCCCAGATAGAGTAGCGGAGGATCAAACTTCTGTGTTTCTTCTCCTTCCATACCCCTCCCCCTTCCTATCCCACCACTTGGTCCAGTAGCATACCAACACTCCCTGTTGAGGCTCATACATGAATATTGGTTGCTAGGACAATGTTTTGGAGGATGCTTGGCAACTGTAAAACTGCACTGCAGCAAGGAGGAGTCAGTACCTTTGGGAGGGGAGGTGAGAAAATTGCTGAGCGCGGTGGGGAGGGGGAGTGTGGGGGAAGTTGTGGATAATTACTGCTGAGGCCACGAAGCCATAAATCTGAAACATGCAGCTTTAGAGTGTATTACCATTGAAGGGGTAAAACAGTGCTGCAGAAGCTTAAATATGCTAAATGGGTTAGGTCTGGCCTGAGGTGCATTATAACATTTAGCACAGCCCGAGGAGACGTACACTGTGCTTTCAGTGGTGCAAAGGAAAATAACTTTGTATTTGCATTTCTAACATTCTGTTCATGCAACATGAAAGAATGATTGATAGAATCCAGCAGAAAGTGTTCAAAAGCTAAATCTGTCTTCATTGATTCCCAGCATTTGGTGCCTTCCAGAAATTGGCTGGGGGCTGATGCTGACTTGTTAATGAATGATAGCTTTGACTAATCTAATTGGAACCTGGTTCTTGTTGAATATTTGCATTATTACTTGATTTTGCAGCAATATGGGGTCAAAGTTATTTACGCTATATTATTTCCTGTCTATTGAAACCGGTCCCCCTCCCTCTTGCTGTGACTTGCACTGCAACAACATCCCCAGGCAAGAGGAGACACTGCTGACCTGACTGCAGGTTTTTCTCACTTCCATTCTGAAACCAACTACACTGGGGAGGGATGAGAGCAGATTAAAAATGTGTTTTTGGCCAGGTGGTGTCTGATGTGTGTGGAAATCTAAGCCCACATTTAAGAATCTCCAATTCACAGGATAATTATGGACAAGGAATGCTATTCATCACATTTTAGCTCATCCTTTCAGAATTACCCTGAATTTGCCACCACCCCAGCCTCTATTGCTACATTCAATTGTTTCTTAAATGGTTCCAGGGTTTTGTTTCTTCTACTGTATCCGGGTGTCTATTCTTTGTATTGATCACTCTGTGAAGAAAAACTTACTGATATCAATCTTAAATTTGCCTTTTACGAGTTTTAATCTGTGAATTTGTTCTAATCTCGCAATTTAAACTGATATTCTAGATTTACCTTTTCCATACTGTGGACAATCTTGTATACTTTTATAAGATCACCCCTCTGATATCTCCTTTCAAGGATAGAAAGCTTAAATATTCTTGTCTTTATTCGTAACTCAGACCTATAAGACTGTGAATCAGCCTTATGGCTCTTAATGGATTGCAATTCAATTGTAACTTTTATCCATTCATTTAAGGCTCTATCCTTGCACTGATTTTTTGAAGGACGATAATGCAGTAGTAATGGGGTTTTATTCCATTTCCCAACTAAGGAATGGGGGTGGGGTGGATGGAGAAAGAAAAAGTTACTCGTGAATTACAATAGATATCACTAATTTTTCAAACTGGGATTATTACTTCCCATGATCTCACATGGACCTAAAAAATACAATTGCAGCGATAATAAATACAACTTCTGCCTTGGTTGCTTATACATTTGAAATGCAAATTTCAGTAAGTAACAAAAGAAATACATCTTTGTCATTTTTACCTTTTTTTACCCTAAGCTACGCAACTTCTCAACTTCTGTCGATGCTGCTCTGTAACTAGTCGAGGGTGACTTACTTCCATACCTCCTCCATGTGGAAGTGTATGATTTTTGTTTCCTGGAGGCTCAGTTGCGATCAGACTTTACTATATGGTGAATCTTGGAGAACACTAAATTTAATGTCGTCGTTTTATCAAATTGATTTTTTAAATGTTCTATTCATTACCGTAGCTATATATTAATGTTATACGGGGAAGATATAAGTGCACTTACTGTTGTATGTTTGGTTCCTTATCTGTCTTTAAAGCATTAAAAACTGTTGGTCAGTGGATTCCTTGAAACATGCGTTTTGAATTCCCTCCTTGCAGTCTTTAAATGAACTTCAGCTCCAGCTTCATTAATGGGGAAGGGAATTCGCCATGGAGTTGTAGGTTTCAGATAGCACCCTCTGCTCATGTTACTGCAGGGTGATTCTGTAAAAAAAAAAATCAATGTCTGAATTTAGGGTGCCCTGACCCCCAATTGAAAAGCACAAAACTCAAACCAAAGAGAGCTGAGACACTTTAGTTGATTTCTGTTTATAATAATTAGGATTATGTGACAATTTCGATGAATCATTATTGTCCAAAATAGATATTTTCTCATGAAACTATTACTGCCAGTAAGATCAGGTGGTGTGATAGGCTAACACTTTAAAAATCCTTTGGAGGAATCTGTGTTTTTTGAGTTTTTCGCCTTAAAATGGAACAATGACCAGAGTTGAGAATATAACCGCTCAATCAATCTACACTTGGTTGTCGTGTGACTGTTTATTTATAAGTGCCACGTGCTTTGTCTGTGGTTGTGAATTATGAATTCTATATTATCACAGAAAATATTATTTTAGATCATGCAATTTTCTGAGAGTAATACTTTTTTTTACCTTCATCTCGTTCACATTCACTATTGAATAGGGGCAGCATTTGGTGACACTGTCTGCCCCCCAGGCAATTTTATTTGTGCTTTCCTAAAAGAAAAGCTGTCAACATTGTACCAGCTTGACAGTATTTCCCTTGAGAGGGCAAGGGTCGCAATCAATATGTTTGTTTCTGGTATATCTTGCCTTTTAGAATAACATTGGTACAAATACCTACTTAGATGGATAATGATTGCACACATTGTAGAACTAAATGCTGCAATCATGAACATTTCTATTTTGGTTTTGTTTCTGCATAGGTATGTGAGGTGCTGATTTTGTTTAGAAATTATATTGAAGTCATCCAATTTCTTCCTTTTTATTAAGTTTTTACAGCTCCTTTGAAGACAAAAATTCAGCAATTCTTTTTAATGTGAGAGATGGTTATTGGGGAATAGAATACTTTCTCAATTGAGGCATTTAACATCGGTTGAAGTACAGGGAACTTCGGAGTAAAGCTGTGTATGCACTGCAGCAGTAATGAGCCTTACCTCCAACCTCACGCCTACACCTGTATTGTTTGCATTTTCTCACCCCAGCTATCCTGGTCGTCCAAGTGCGATGGGGGAGATGTTTTGTGCTGTAGGTAATGTTGAAAAACTGGGTTGAGACTGTTCAAACTCATTTTGTCTAGAATTTTTACAGCCTGCTGGCAGTCGCCCCAACCATCTGAGCTAGATACAACCCCCGTTCTCCAAAGTGAAAATACTGTGCATCAACTTACCACCCAGCCTCCAATGTTCTAGTTAGATAGACAGCATTTTTAGAAAATGTATTTTTCTATTTCTTTACAGGTATTGTGTGCAGAACACTCTGTGTGCAACTTTCACTAAGTCTTTCATGAATTGAGACTGTAGGGTTATCCAGAATTTTCACAAAAGTTGTGAAAACTTGTGGATTATGAAATACTTTATTTTTGCAAAAATGACAATTTTTCAATGTTTGTTTATCTAGCCTGGGGAGAGGTAAAGATAAATGATAGTACCTATGAAAAGATGACTCTATTTGTCCTGGTTAGTATACCTGGGGAGGATTTTATCTTAATTGCTGCTTCTTGCTAGATCAAGTATGCTCTTATCAAAATCCTGGAAGAATAGAATCGGTTCAGTGGTGACCTATGTGCGCAAGTTATTGATATGCCAGTCACATGGGGTAATGGAATGCAGTTCGCCAGTCTCCGTCAGGATTTTTGTGAGGTGCCAAATAAAATGAGGCACTTCTACATCGTGAAAGCGAACATCTTACTGCACACATTTTAGTAACTAATTTCACACCAACCAGCCCCTGGTTGGATAATGGTGTTTGGTGGGAGTTAAATAAATGGTGGTTGTCTTGTGGCCATAGTTTTGTTTTGCCCAAACTGTGGAGCATTTTAGAAGAGGTCCCAACAATGCCTGCTGTCCCATTATCATCTTGATTGTTTCCTTGTCTTGAATTACTAATTGAGTTTTGTTCCTGATTGAAGCTGACTATTCAAAGTAATAGTTCTTTTCCTTCAAGGGCATGCTGATCTTTTTAAAATGTAAAAGTTAAACATTGAAATTGTGACTGATGATTAAACTATTTGTGGTGAACTTGCATCAATATGCATAGTTCCAGTCTGTAGTAATGGAGGCAAGTTGAGTTTGATTCAGATGGTTAAGAATGCAGTGGGAAAGTTAGTTTTCCAGTAACACACTAAAGAGACTTCAAGAAACTTGTAAAGATATTTGTAAAATACAGCGCCAGTGGTTTGACACTTGCACTTATAGCATGCTTTGTAAAAGTAGAGCATAGTGTATGTGATTAGGTCATATTTTCTCCACAGAGAAAGTGGATGCTGCTTGGTATAAAAATTCAACTAGCAATGCTGATCTCAAATGAGAATCAAAAGCTGTTTGCATCATGATAAGCAAATAGGGCACAATTGCAGTCATAAAAGGTACGATAGTATAGTGGTTATGTTATTGGACTAGGCCTGGACAAATAATCCAGAAAATGTGAGTACAATCCCAGCAAGGCAGTTAACTCAGACACACAGGTAACTGACCATGAAACTTTCTTGGTCTGGGCGGTTCCGTATTAGACCGCGTGGTATTTGTCTATCAATGAAACCTATAGTCAGTTCATTGCTGTTGCTTGTTTATTTGTGGAGAAGTACACACAATGGGTTAAGTTGATGGAGAAAATAGTAAAATTCGAAGAGGCAACCTGGAGAAGTGATAAAAAATTTGGCTGCTCCAATACTTGAAATCAAACTGGTGTAAGTTATAGAATGTAGTGCCCTTGATCACTTGCAATTCTATTTCAAACTTTTTAACAAGACTGTTGTCATTTGCAACTTTACGATATGACAATTTAGCTTCGTTTGCTGCTGATGATGGCTTTGACCCATAATATTTAGGCAAGGATCTTATCTTTAAACTTTTATATAATTGATGAATTACAAATTTAGTAGGGGGCAGAGGAAGAAAAATGTGCTTGGATACGAGGTCTGTTATGTCACTCCGCAATCGCCACCCTAGTGTTACGGTGGAGAAACCTGCAGAGGTGTTTGTAGATTGACTGCAATATTCAGCTTATTTAAAAGCATATGGTACTCTATGGGATCCAATTACTGTAACCACGTAACTATGTACAGTGATGTGATCAAGGAGACCAGCTGGCATTACACCGGTGAGTTCCTTAGGAATATAAAACTGCAGGTTCCTGCGCTGTGTGTGTTGATGCTAACTAGTTACATTTTTTGGCGATCTTTTATAACTATTTTGAAATAAAATTGCAAAATGGGATATTGGGTTGCAGGGTGTTAGAACATTGGTATTGAGAGTGTGTCTTGAACCTTGCTCCCTTTATTTAAAAAGTGGCTAAAATGAATTAGGGTTTAGCTTTTTAAATTTGTGGACAAATTTCTGGCATTCATCAACATGTGTGTTCGGAGGAAGTTGAACACTTTGCTATAATAGCTACTATCAGCATGGAGTGCTTCAAACTAAAGTCTTACATAGGCCAAATGTAGAGGTAAAGCTCCCTGTTCACTGCCTCCGCAATTGTGCCTTAACCCCACCCTGAGTACAGCACCCCACTTAATCAGTTAATATTATAATATATTACATTTGGTACATGGGATGTGTGTTTCATTGAAAACACCTCGGTAAACCAGCTCTTACGGAAAATCTTATTACAGTGTAATAGTGTCCTAATTTTTTGCAGTAGCCTGTGATGCCTATAGATGACGCTGTGATAGTATATTGAATGACCCGTATTTTCCGATGCCTACGATGTGTACGAGCTGTGTCCACACCCGTAGGGACATCGGAAATGCCGGTTTCAGGCATGCGAAGTGCATGCGCTGAAAACTGGTATTTCCGATCTGTCAAGAATGTTCTTGACAGGTTGGACGCCTGCCCTAGAGAAGGGCCTCTGCGGGGGGCGAGTTCCGCTTTCTGCAGAACCTCCGCCCGCAGAAAACCCGTAGAAATCTCACGCCTGGTAATTTAAAAAGACGTTTGTTTAAAATATTTAATTTATTGTAATTTTAACTCATTTTAAAAACGTGATGGTTTTTAAAAAATTTATTTAATGTTTTACTGTGTTTTTGGGGTGATCCCCATTCATATATTTAACATAGAAACTAGGAGCAGGAGTAGGCCATTCGGCCCGTCGAGCCTGCTCCACCATTCAATACGATCATGGCTGATCATCCAAATCCAGTACCCTGTCCCTGCTTTCTCTCACAGAATCCCCATCGAGCCTGCACCGACACATATCCCATCCTATCCCCGTAACCCCACATATTTAATCCCCCCCTAACACTAAGGGTCAATTTATCATAGCCAAATCAGGTCTATCTGTCAAAAGTATGAAGGGAGATTCCCTTCTCCTATTGGTTGGCCTGGCCCACTTGATCCCAGGAACGCTTGCGAACTGCATGCGCCTCTGGGATACGTGGGCCCTGTGCATTTCGAGTTTGGAGAGGCCCAGGAGCGGAAGTGTCCGGACCTCGGGAGCCCTCGGGTAAGCTCGTAGATTTTTTTCCGATAGGAGGCATCCGCACGCAGGAAGCCTCCTATCGGAAATTATGGGCCATTGTTTGAGGTGTCAAACCTTCCTGTCGCATAACAACCACTGTATTAGTAAGTGTCCTGCAGAGTGTTCATAATCAATTCACTTCACAAATCAATCAAGTTGCTTTCGAATCATCGAATCATACAGCATAGAAGTAGGCCATTTGGCCCATCGTGCCTGTGCTGGCTCTTTGGTAGAGCTATCCAATTAGCCCCACTCTCCTGCTCGTTCCCCATAGCCCTGAAAATTCTTTCCCTTCAAGTATTTATCCAATTCCCTTTTGAATGTTACTATTGAATCTGCTTTCAGGCAGCGCATTCCAGATCACAACAACTCGCTGCATTAAAAAAAAATGTTCTTCACATCGCCTCTGGTTCTTTGCCAATCAACTGAAATCAGTGTCCTCTGGTTTCTCCTTATTTACTCTATCAAAACCGTTCATTATTTTGAACACCTCTATCAAATTTCCTCTTAACCTTCTTTCTGAAAAATTTTAACTGCCTTTTTTTCTCCGTTATAATAACTTCTATGTCCAAAATAATTATTTAAACAAAATAAAAAGTTATATATTTAACAATTACATGATTAAATTTATCTACTGAATTACCTTCTGTGTCTTTTAATGCTTTCACTAGAAGTTTTTACTTGGTCTCAGCCTCTCCCAAAAGCCTGGACTTAGACTTGATGCTTTTTACCCAGAGCTGTGACATGGTTAGCAGAATTCAGATTGTGCAGTCTAAACATGTGCACTATATTCAGTTTCCTAGGCTGCATCAGCACCATCCAATAGATAAACTGCTGGAATATTGTTTTCTTTAGCTTCTAGCGTTTATGCATCAAACAGAATTTGACAGAATAATGGATAGACTTGTGGAATTCAATCCCCAGAAGCACCAGGAAAAATCCTAAAGTACCATATAATAAAAATTGAATTTGACTTATTCATTCACAGCAAACCAGTGGCCATGATGTTGTTCCCTATATGGCATAAACACTCCAGTTGATCTAAAACAACGACTGCTTTATGTGTGAGCAATGAAATGGAGATCTATTAGTAGCTTTTATTTCCTGCATTAGTTATTCTTTTGGCCTCAGAGGTTGTGGATTTGTGCTAAAGCAAGGGCCTTTTTGTGCTGTGAACTAACAGCCACAAAAAATGCACCAAACTCCTTTAACATGAGATCCTTACAAAAGGTACACATGTCTTTCATTACTAGGCTTGGATTTGAGCTCGGCGCCCATGGGATATTGCAATGCAAACATGGGGTCAGTTTCTATATGTGTACCGGTGACACTTGGCTCTACCTCTTCCCTTGATTCCATGACTGTCACTGCTGTCTGGTATCCAGTCTGCCTGGTATCCAGTCTTGGATTAGCCAGAATTTTTCTCAGTGCAACATTGGCAAAACTAGAGCTTTCCTGTTTGGCTTTCACCTAAAGCCGATTCCATTTTCCTCCCCAGTTGCCCACTTAGACTAAATGTGCAAGTGTGCTTCCTCGGGCCTCCTGTTTGACCATCAATTGAACTTCAAAGTCACCTCATCCCCAAGACTGCTTACTTCCACCTTCAGAGCATTGCCTGCCTATGCCCATATCTTACCCCCACTGCCACTGAAACTCTCATTCATACTTTCATCATCACAAGGCTCAATTTCTCCAATGCTCCCCTCACTGCCCTTCCCAGCACCACTGTACACAAAAAACAACTCATCCAGAATATTGGAGGCCAGATCATATCTATCCCATTCCATACAAAGTCCCACACATCCATCACCACCTTACTACCTCTCTTCAAAAGCCTCCTCTAAACTTTCCACTTTGACAGTGTCTTGGGTCATCTGCCCTAACTTCTTCCTACTTCCAATTGGTGTCCACTGCTTCCTCTGCAAATGCTCTTGGGGCATTCTTTACATGAAAGGCACCATATAAACTTAAGTTGGCACCCATTTAGCTTGGGTATTGTTCAATCTAGTATTTGGTCAGAAAATTATTTACAATTTGTCATTAAATGCGAATACTTGTTTGGAAGCCATACTGCTTCACTTGCTTATAGGGCTGTCCACACCCCAGACATTGTTCCTTTTATGCATCTTTTGCTGACCCAAAGATGAGGCATAGAAGACTTTGGCCTTGTTCCATATCAGCTACCACTAATCAGTGCACCTTTTAGTGCTTTCAGAATCACAGAACTTTTACAACACAGAAACAGGCCATTTAGCCCATTGTGCCAGTGCAAGCTTTCTGAAAGAGCTAGCCACCTAATTGTGCTCCCCTACCCATTTCCCCATACCCTTTTAAATTTTTATTTTTTTCTAATATTATCAGCTTCCTTTTTAAAAGCTATTATTGATTCTGCTTCCACCACTTTTCTGGTCAGGCATTCCATGTCCCAACAAGCAACAGCTCTCCGATTTAAAAAAAAAATTCTCCTCGCCTTTCCCTTTGTTCTTTTGGTGATCTTAAATTTATTCTGCCTGGTTACTAACTCAGTGACCAATGGAAACAGCTTTTCTTTAAATTGACCCTTCAAATTATAATTTAATGAGCATTTCTGAATTCCTTACAGTTGTCTGACAACTCTGTTATATCACCTCATGCACCAATAAAACTTGGAAAATGCAAATGTCACGATTCAGTAGGCGGTGGTATACTGAATCAAGTTGAGGTATCCTTGTCCTACATGATTCTTGAAGTATCTGATACTGATGATGGATGTGGACAAATGAGGAAAATGTTGAATTCCCTAGCACTGGTATTCCTCACCTTGATCACACACATTTATCAAAAAATAGACAAATAAATTAATCCTAATTGTCTAGCTTAAAAATGTGTTTTTCGTGTGTGTGTGTGAGGGTGTGGACTTTTGGTGAAGACAGAATCGAGTTCAACTTGTGGTGGCAACTCATCTTTGACTGAGCCAATTTTCCTATTTGATTATTTGAATGCTTATAGAGCGGTCGCAGTTCACTGTAAATGCCTAGCTAAAAGAGTTGAGTGCTTGTTGCTTCTAAAATTAAAAAATAAATTTTAATGCATACAATTTGAACCACGCTTTCAAGCTCAGATTCGGAGTTTAGGTATAATACTCTTCACTAAAAAGTATTTGAAACAAATAACTCAATAGTTGTGTAGGGTTCCAACTCTTTTAATGCAAAAACCTTAAAAGCTCTAATTTTAACAATTGAAATCTTGTTAATTTCTGTTTAAAACCAAGCAAATCCTGTGCCTAATGAAATGGGTTCTCAATGATGATATCCATCCGTTGTTAAATGTTTATTGCAAGTACAGATACTGTTATCACAAATACTTCATGTAATGACACTAATTACAGCTGCTCGATCTGATTACTCCTGAGTACAATTGAAATACTTTGAGTCACAAGCCTACCCAGAACACAGAATCTTAGTAAAATGCCATTAAAGTCATTGACTGACCGACGACTGTAAGGGTCTTAAGTGCCATTAATGTAGAAAGACCCAACCCAGTCGACGTGGATCCCACAACACAAAGCCGCTCCCAACCTATCAATGAAGGCTGGCGCGGGAAAACACAATCTCAATTATCCTTACACAAAGAGCTGCTTTTCTGAGCTTGAAGCTGAATTCATGAAATTTTATTCTGATGCAGCTAAGCTGTGCTTTGTGTGAATGGAGGTGCTGGATGCTAATACTGGATGCCGAAAATGGGAAAATGTTCCATTCAGCAAATATCCCCAAATATAGATCTCTCTGCCAACAGCTCCTTGCACACTCTGAGGACCTTTCCATACTCAGGAAATCATTCTGCTCTGTAGGCCATATAGATTCAAAGAACAAATTAAAAAAGGGATAATTTTAACTTGTACCTTTAAATATTTTCTGTAATACAAGTTAATACTATTTCAAGGTAACTTAAGTCAGTACGACAATGGGACATAAATTAGAATAGTTGAAAAGTAAATTTAAAATGGATTTTATAAAAAAAAAAATAATAAACATTAGGAATGATCTAGGAATAGATTTATCTTGGGGAAGTTGAAAATACAATGCTCAGGGTACAGTTGCCTCGTGGTTATCGTTTTGGACTTGCAATCTTGAGGTCATGAGTTCAAATCCCACCATGGTACATTGTGAAATTGAATTGAATGCTAATTAGTGGCCTAACAGCAGAAGCAATTACCAGAAATGCTGCTGGTTTGCTATTTAAATACTCAACTGGTTCACTGTTGTCGTTCAGGGAAGGGACCTGTAACCCTACCCAGTCTAGCCTTCGTGTAACTCCAGTCCCACACAATGTGGTTGACTAATGCCCTCAGGGCAATTAAGGATGGGCAATAAATACTGCCTTGCCAGTGTCACTGACCTCTCGAACATTTTTTTTGAAGTTGGAAGCTAAGCTGGATGAGGTAAAATACTAGAAGAACAAGCTTGCTGGGCTGAAGGGCCTTTTCTTGTCATTGATTTTCTCTTATTTCTTATGTTCCACATAGTTCAAGGATTTTTAAAAAGAGGGAGCCTTCTCTTGTGTATCTCATGAGCCTCCTGGGTCACTCTGTGCCTAGGACAGTCTGTTAACCCCATGCCCCAGTATGTCTTTCACCTCTTTGACAGTGGTAGGGAGCTTAGAGCAGGGATAATCCTGATGGATTTTTTTGGGAAGTGGACACATTCTGCAGTTCAGGTGATGGACACTGATCCAACCTGCGATTCTGCCATTTGGCCTAACAGTAAAAGGTTGAGGAAGGACTGTAGAAGTTTACGGCACAGGAAGAGGTCCTGCAGCTTATCATGTCTGTGCTGGCAGTTTGCGAGAGCAATCCAAACCTAATCCCACTCTCCCCACAACCTTCATGTATTCTGTCAGTGCTGTTATATTTGAAGCAATTTACATTGGTTGGGTTATTGAAATGTCATAAACTGGGGAAACCTGACTTGATATTTCTAAATTGCTCTTGTTTGGTGTGAACATTTCTGATTTGACAAAGCAATGAAACTAAATCCCAGGAATTTTATTTTGCTTAGAAATAACCGGAGCAACAGCAATTAGTCATAGTCATGACCACCGATGAAGGAGCCTGACCAGCTTCTATCTACATTTAGTTCCTTCACCACATTTGTAGGTGCTTGATCATTGATCTGCTCCTAGTTAAGGTAGGAGATCTATAGCAACACATGTATGTTAAGAGAAAGGGAAACGTGCAATGAGGCAAGCTCAAGATAATTATCAAGGTCTGCAAACTCGTACATGCATCTGAAAAAGCTGTATTTATTTGGAAGTAGAAAAGGCTGTTGGAATTCGGAGGTACTTGTATATCTGGGACCAAACAAAATTGTCATGAAATTTGACAGAAGGAGAAAAAGCGTCTGAAATCTGACCATTATCAATGGCGAGCCACATTGTGTCATAGAATGTAAATTTGTATGTGCAATTTCTCTACATGTGGAGAATTCCCAATCTCAACTCGAGCTGTCAAATGGGATGTGGCATGTGAGGTTTTGGAGACAGTTCTGTAGAAAGGATACGTGTTCCTGTGCAGGGCACCCAGCAGTTAGTTAGAATGGAAGCTTTGGATTAGGTTGTCTGCCTGTCCATGAATGTTTGGAAGACATGATTTCCTCTAATATAGCAGTAGGAGGATTATAAACAAAAACCTGGAAACTCTATCTGTCAAAATTCCATTGAAATCCTCGGGTAATAATCATATGAATAGAATTGTATAAATGTCAAAGTCAAGATAAAATTCTTTGGATAGACAGTAACATTTTTTTTAAACGCTGGCTACATACTTTCTTGACCTTTACTGTCTCTCCAGTGATATGTGCCAGCTTGTGCAGAGACACTCAGCAATGTGGTATTTTAAATTCGCATACACCTACACTTTTTTTTTATCAAAAAGTGTGTGACTAATTAAATTCCCATACAGTGTCAGTGCTGTATTGTGCTCAGTAATTGATGTGGTCTCTGGAGCCCAGTGCCAAAGGAACAGAATCCATGTTCCTTTTTGTTGGTAACTAGATATATTCATCTGTTTTAGCTGCAATTCTATTTATGGTTTTCCAGAAATCAGTTTGTGGGAGTCTTCCAGACTAATTTTAAACTTGTGTAATTTCCCCCATTTCAACTGTTACTTTTTCCCCCAATTTTCTGTCAATCTCTTATCTTACCTTTTATATAAAAACTATTATTTTGCCCTATCTATCAGTAAAATCCTAATATCACTCTTTGTCATCACACAATTCAATTGCAAGAGTCTGGATCCATCATGACAGCCCCACCACAAAAATGGTTTTAAAAAAACATTTCTACATTATATACAATGAAACCATCTGCAGTATGTTGCAAGGCAATACTCATTTCAGGACTTGCAGAAATTCTGTTGCTCTAGGGGTCTCAGTTTAATATCTCATCCAAAATGTGGCATCTCCAACAACGCAGAACTAACTCAGCACTACATTGCAGTCTCAACCTAGAGTATGTGCCGAAGTCCTGCAGTGGGGCTGAACCCACAATCTCGACCACGACTGAGCCAAGCTGACACTTGGGACGCACTGAGAACTGGGGTGCTACAAATGGCCTCAATGCCTTGCCTAATCGCAACCTAGTAACTTGATATCTCCTACACGCACCTATCGGCAACATGAGGCTAATATTGGATTCAGCTGTAATATATTCTACAGTCAAATACCATGCCTTCATTCCTCACACATGAAGAATAAGTTGTTTAATGTGGTACTGGAGGATTCCCAATATCCACAGATTGTACCACCTACAGGACAGTAGAGCAGAAAAGGGCTGAAAATTGGGCAAGTTAATTTTGCAGTAATATATGCCGTGTAATTGATGATTTTAAATGATAAAATGCAAGGACAGTTGAAGACCAGTAGGTTAGATTTTTATTATATACTTGTTGGTATTAAAATTTCCGGCGAAATTAATTTAGTTAGATATGTATTCTTCCTTTCACAGTATACATTAGTGAAACTGGTAAAATACTGACACAATGAAAGGAGCACTGAAGATGGTGATTCCGAGTAAATGAGAATAAGAATAGAGGAGGAAAGATAGTAAAACACGACGAAAAAGCCTAGGAATTCAGGGGCATTTATTTCTAGTGTTGTCTGTGCTTTCCCTCATCTTTCCTTTTTTCAGGTTTGCCTGTGCTATCCACTATTCCTATTTTTGAGAGGAGCATGACAGACAGACATCCAAAAATAAATCTGCGACTGGAGAACCGCTCTGCTGATAGTCAACTGTGGAAATGCAGAGCTCTGTTCATCTACCCATGTGAATTAGGGCACTGGGCTTTGCTACGAAAAGTCACCTGAAAACTGATGGCAAGATGCTGCTAGGTGGAGGCAAAGGCCATTGTTGGCATGCTCCTGTCAGTTTTTGTAACCAAAACAATAAATGTCTCCGTTCCAAAGAGTTCTATTTATTAAGTATATTGTATTATGTTCCTATTTTTCATAAGTAGAATATTTGAATACTTTTCATGTTTAATGTTTCAAGATTTGAGGAGAGAAAATCATATTGCTCCGTCATTAGAAATATTTCGTTGAGCACGATAACAAAAATCACTCTTAATACCAAAGGATGAATTTTGGTTGGCTGATGACATCTGAGGGCCAGAGAAGTTGAATACAGTTTCAATTGCAGCCTCATAGCTGAGTTGCCAATCTTACCCATGTTACTACATGGAGCCATTGAATGGAGGCACTTTGCGTCCCTAAAAATCATTTGCACATTTTTTTTCCAACAGTTGATAAAGGCTGGCACACTATCACTAGATCTAGCTAGACCATATCAAGCTGTACAGGGTCACACTCTCCTCTGCCAAAACCATCCACTATCCTTGGATCAGCCTTGAGAGCAAAGATAACCACCAGTTTCTTTTTTCCTCTACCAAACATCTCCCCTGCCCCTTCGCCCTCGCCTCTAACACCCGAGGCTGCTCCCCTTTCCCGGTTCTGAATGAAAACGTGAATGGGTGCCCTCGCCCACCATGGTGGGGATTGAAGTTTATAAGAAACTGATTTTGAGGGAGGTGCCAGTTTCCATCCCCTCATGCTGGTCAATCTCTTGTTCTTGGACCTACCGTGAAGGCTGATTACAGGCATAAAATAATTAAAACAAGGTCCTTTAGTCATTTGCCTAAGGTCTCAAACTTGGTCACATTCAGTTTGTTTTTCAAATAAATACATTCTTGCACCAGCTAGGATTCAGAGGAAAAAACGGGCGCAATTGGGGGGATGTTTAACTTGTTTCCTTCATTTTACTGCATTTCTTGCTGCTTTTAATTTCATCGAAGAGGCAAAATTAGAACAATGTTAAAGGTAATTCGGAATTGGTGACTTCTGCACAATAGCTTGCTTGGCAGTCATTTCATTTTCTTGAATTATAACAAAACATTTTGATGAATGGGAGTTTGGCAGTGCAACAATTTGAAGTGTCAGACTGTAACTTCCGAAAGTGGAATAGGGATTTGTTGTAGTTAAAATGGAGAGATTTTATTTTTTTTAAATGTTCAATTTTTGTTGATTCGCAGTGTTTGAGCTTTATTGTATTGTTGCTCTACCCCTCCCCATGATAGTGGTGTGGCATGTGCCAAGAGTGGACCTTATTTGAGTATTGTATGAATAAGGTTATGCTCTTCCTTGTACCATGCAGTGAAATAAAACCTGATCTAACTGAATTTCAAATTGTGATTTAATTGTGGAAGCTTAATGCCCTTTACTATGTATCAATGCACCTGCTGCTGGCAAAAATAGGAAATCCTGCAATCGATAAAATTCCCTCCCTCACTCCCAACTCCACCTGTGTGTGTTAGGAAAGGCCAAAGGTTGCCATGCTTCTGTTGAGGTTATTCCTTTCCCTTCACAGATCCTCAACTGGGCCATGCACCTCCTGTATTTGAGAAAGGTGCTCGCAGTCTAGTCCTCCCACCTACAACATTCAGCCTTTAAAACTTAAGCTTTGAATCACTTCATCACTGTTTCCAGGTTTATTTTGCCTTCTCCTTTTATTCATGCTTGGGATGTGGGCGTCGCTGGCAAGGCCAGCATTTATTGCCCATTCCTAGTTGCCCTTCAGGAGGTGGTGGTGGACTTTCATCTTGAACCACTGCAGTCCGCATGGTGAAGGTGCTCCCACAGTGCTGTTAGGTTTACGACTTTCAGTTTTGGTATCCTGCAGTGTGGGCATTGGGCCGTCGCCATAGTTCCTCAGTTTAAAAAAAAAAAAATCATTTTCTTTTTTCTTTTCCTTCATACATACAAAGGTGGGCGCTGGGTGGCCATGATGAACTAGGTAAGAGGAAGTGAAGAGTATCAGCATGAATTGGGGAGGGCGGAGAGCCGTTTGTGTCATAGTGATAACTATATCAAAAAATTTAAAACAATTTAACAATCCGAGTTAACAGCAGAGAATACCAATAGATATCTGCAGTAGCCTTAAATTTCTCCACAAGGAATGAGGGAAAATCGCTCATTTTTTCCACAATCTTTATACATGTGATGGAAATTTGGGTCTACCGGTTGCTTAAGCAATAATGAGCCTGTACCTCGATGCATTTCGATTGCAATTGCATTTCATAGGCCTATATTTTGCAGGATTTGCAGATTGGCATATATGAGTTGACGTGTAGCATTGTAATTTCTACCCCAAACAAAGTAACTGCGGCTAACCACTAAATCAGCAACAATACATCATGGTTTGAAATGTGACCTTTCTCTCGTAGTTAAAAGTGACAGTAACTAACATACTTGATGAACAGTATGATGGAAATATTCCTTGTCATATAAATATATAAAAATAAATAATGTATGGTCTATTTGGTAAATCTGGTAACTTTTTTTTCTTTTGCAGTTACGGAGAAAGAAGTACAACAGTGGTGAGTGCAGTGTTTCTAATCTTTTAAAAAGGAAAAAACGTTTATTGTCAAATGTCTGCGTCTGATCAGAATGCCTCCCTGGTGTGGTACTCTGTTATAGATTGTGAAGATCCCAGGTTTTATAACTTGATTGTGCTCAGCTATTTGATCTCAGCCAGTGTGATGGTAGGAACACTTTGAATGCCAGTGCTGGATTAGGGATGGGAAAAATCAGCCCGTGTTCCTACTACCGATAACTGTCTACTGAGTCCTGAGTGGTTGAGAAGGAACAGAGTTGAACTCTGTTCTGATGACCTCGGTGGCTGACACTCACTGTCCAGCTAGAATGGCTACTTGAGTGAGGTACCAGAGGGTGTATCTCATTAAATACATTTGGCCTGTTTCAACCCAGTTCCCAGTGGACACGGGTCCACTCCATGCCATTTAGTTGTACAATTTTTGTCAATAAGTTGTCAGTCTCACTCATTGGTGGGAAAAATTCACATCGGTGAGTGAAGGATGCTGTTCTTCAATTGGAGTTGTGGTATATTTTTCAGATAGTGTGTTGCATCTGATGTTACTGGGTGCCCAACAGGGAAAATTGCCCCCAAAACTAACATCTTTCACCATTGATGAGCACAAAATAGGTTAGAAATGCATCCAGAGCCTTTTATAGCTGACTGGTTCTTTGATGTCAGTAGCTCATGTTTTGACACCACTGTTCGTTTCCTGATTCTGTGCTTGCTCTCGTACTCAAGATAACAGTTTAGTTTTTATAATAATGCTTCTTCAAGATTATTAACCTTAGGACACCAGTGGCAAGTTATCTTTGACAAGATGTCCAAACTACAAGTGGTGCCATTGGCATTGCTGGGCTTCCATTTGGACTAATGAATGATTGAAGGTTGTATTCAGTTGGACTGGTGAATACTGTTAGCCCAGCTGCCATCTGATACAAATACTTCATGATCTAGGCATCTAGTCAGTACTGTGGCAAGTGAGCAGCTCTGGGAGATTTGCCAGTGTGCAGACTCATGGGGAGAAAGTAACTGGGAAATGGGATAGGGATAGAGCAGAGGACAAGTACTGAGGAAGGCTTGGGAGAAAAGTATCCAGGTTGGCCATTGCTGCCCCAAGAAACATTTGTGTTTGTATAATCAGGTGGGAACAGGGTTAATGTTTGAGAGAGCATTGTAGTCACCATTCCCTTTAAATGATTCATTTTGCAAAATCCTTCTGATGGAAAAAAAACATTTTGTGGGTCGGGCTGAGATGAAACCAGTGCATAAACTGAAGAACGATTGATGGACATGGATGAGGACATTTAGGTTAACATTTTAGAAGATTAATGCAGGAATAATCCGGTTTAATTAAATCTACCTCCAGTTGACATTTAATTTCAAACTGTTCACCCATTACATTATTATTGTTCAGTGGAGTGGCACAACTGTACTTACTGACTTTTAAGCTTGGAAGTGACACTTTCATTATCTGTCTGAAAGCTAATGCCTTGTGTCGGGAAGAGTTGTTCTCTTAAAAAATTTCTCCGTTCAGTTATAGCCATTTTGTCAGATTTTCTAAATCTTTGATAAGGTTTCTTTTTGTTTTTCTTTGCACTCATTCTTGATTTCAGAGCACGGTTTAATATTGTTGGAGTCGGTTTTTTTGGACAAGGCTTTTAGTTGGTTCATGTTTTCTGGTCGGAACAGTGTGTTTGTTGGTGCTTCCAAAATTGAAATAAATGCCAGCATTGGGTTTCAAATTCTTCATATCCTGTTGGATGTTCTCCGCAATAGATCAGAAGTGCTTGCAGAGGGTTCCCCCTAATGGTTTAATTGATTGAGCCAAGCGAGTAGCTTCAGCCATGTAGACGAGGAAACTCCCATGTCCGATCCACTGTATGTGCTGATCTTGGGCAGCATGGTCGTTGGGAAAATACAATTAGCTTCAGTGATTATATGGAGAAGAATACCAGCCGAGGTTTCTGTTGCTTGTTATCCAGTGGTCCATGCTTGGAAGTATATGTGTATGGATATTGGGTGGCTGTGATGCCCTCTATGACCCTTATCACTTTTGTCCTCTGAACAGTTGCAAATAAAATGGAATAGTCTCGAATTGTGCTTTTTCACTAGAAAGAGCCCTTTTAGTATTGCAAAGTGTGTCATCACATCATCAAAACCAGCGATCTGATTATCTTCACCAAGGAATCACAGAATCACAGAATCCCCACAATGCAGATAGAGGCCATTTCGGCCCATCGAGCCTGCACCGACACATATCCCACCCTATCCCCGTAACCCCACATATTTAATCCCCCTAACACTGAGGGTCAATTTATCATAGCCAAATCAACCTAACCCGCACATCTTTGGACTGTGGGAGGAAACCAGAGCACCCGGAGGAAACCCACGCAGACACGGGGAGAATGTGCAAACTCCACACAGACAGGAAAAACAAACGTGCAAAAAAAATTGTTCTAGCATAACAACGCAGCGTGTTAACTGGCATAACTGCAGAATACTCCACCTTCAGGAAGATAAAAAACTGTTGGTGGAAGAGAAATTGTGGACTGACATGAAGTTGAAAAGTGACTGGTTTTTTTATTGTAGGGACCTGTTTGTTGGTTACATTGTGTGGAGAGGAAGGAGAGAAAATGAATTTAGCACTCGAAGGGATCATTAAAAACCATAACAACCAGAGACAGAATGACCTGGAATGTGCTTTCCTTTGTCTCTTTTAATTGCAGTTGAGCAGTGTTGAGGTGTTGAATGAGGAATGAAGTGCTTGGCACTAGTTTAGTGACACCAACGCATAGAAAATTCAACATAATGTGCTTGAAAGATTTTCATTATTGTGGTTTTGTAATGAATTTCATTTTACCTGAAATGCACAGTGACATGTTGGGAAGAAAGACATGTTTCATTGTGAGTGCATTGACATTAAGAGCCTAATCTTGATCCTCGGGCAGAAATTATGAACAAATGAAGGGTGATAATTGTAATTCCCAGTCAGAGATTGTGCTGATTTTCAACCTTTTACCATTGCAACCAGCTGTTCGACACACATGTTTTGGGAAGTTCATATTTTTTTCTGTGAGCGTCACCCCGACTTAGAGTTGAACACAATAATATTGTTGTGTTGGTTTGGTTCAGAAAGATCTGCAAAGGAAGAGCTGGCTCTGTACTAAAGGATTCCTATCAAAAAGAATGACTTTGTTGCATAACTGTCAAATCAGATTCGTGGTTAACAATTTCCAGCACCCCTCCATGCCACACTGCCAATCTACACATCTTCAGTTTTGTATAGGCTAAAGTAAAGATTTTTCAGTAAATCTGGCATCTGTGCACACTTTCTCCATTTTAAATTTCTATGTCCCTGTGTATAATGGAAACGGCCCCTGTAAACTATTCAAGCTGTAATGATGCCCTCCTGCTAGATGCTTCAGCACTGCCATTGGGGCGAGGGTATAATTACAGCATGAAAAGGTTACATAAGCAGTTTTCATTATAAATTCCTACTTACACATTTATAATGAAAATATATTTTTAAAAAAAGTCAGAATCGACGATTTTAAAATGGGGATGAAATTATGGTTGTGCACCGGGTTCCCGTTATCCCCTGCCCTGTAAATACATGCTTCGTCTGAAGATTACACTTTGTCTTGACTCCCCAAATGCAATACCATGGTAGATTGACTAGTATAACATAACTTTACTGGAAGGTCTTCATTGGCTTGCAGCCCGCTGCTTGAGAGCCATGCTTAGGCAACCCTGCAGCACTTGCTTAGGTTTTGTGTAGTATAAGCACCTTGTGTGCATGTTCTCATTGTGACTGCAAATATCTGCTCTCTTCACCCGGTAGTAATCGGTAAAATTGTATCTTTAAACGTATAATTCCCCTCCTTTTTCTGCCCCTTTTCGCCCTTTCTTTCCTGCTCTTCTCCTGAAGGCATTGACTGGGGTATAATTTCACAGATACCAGACATCGTTTGGTAACTCGCCCGTTCTTCACGTGAACTTGGGCAGCAAATGGTGTGCCATTCAACCATGGGAGTAACACTGCTGACCCCAGTCCTGTAATTACTCAGTGTCCAGACCAACCTTCCAGCAGAGATTGTGAGATAGTGATTAAGCATGAAGTTTCCGATTCCTGACCCAAAAAGCACTTAATTGTTTCTATGTACCTGAATTCAAGAAAAATAATAACAGGAAATCAGCAGACCTATTTTTTAAATATTCCGTACTGGCCAAGCTATGATGCCATGTTAGATAACTGGGTCCGTTTGTTGGGGTGGAGTTTGACGGAAAGCAGCAAAAGATACTGAGACTCTGATGAGAAAGTGGAGGGTTGCCAGGGCACTGGGCCAATTGTCCTCCCCACCCAAAAAAAAAATACAATCCTCTGGGGGTGGCACTCCAGTTACATTACTGGCTGCATGCTTCATAAATAAATCCAGGTGGCTAATGTGATGTCTCAAACGTGGAGATATGAAAAATATCTCTACATTTTAATCATTGTCACTGCATGAATGGAATAAATTCTACTTACAGTTTCTTGCACCTCTGGTATCGCTGAGAAAATTCAGTTTTAAAGTATATTAGCATTAATGTGTCTTCTGGGTAATTTAGTTCACTGATCTTGAGAAGCAACATAATTGTATCTCAGAATTCAAGTTAGTTGGATGATTTTGATCTACAAATGCTGATTGAGTCAGCTACTTACTGAAAGGGAGTTGGTTTTGTTGATAAATATGTTGATAAAGATCCCAGACAGGGATACCCGCTTCCAGGGAATTGAAGGACTTCTTTGCAAAGGCCTGCAGTGGATCTATTCACATTATGAAGGTCATCATCAAAGATGGTGAGTTTTGCCTGTTTTTCTGCATTTAAACCTACTCTACCATGACCAAATATTGAACTGTAATTAAAGATGAGAATGTGTGTATTCCTTTATGGAAAAAATCTGCACAGCTGCTATATTTATATAGATTGGGTGCTATATATATATAGATTGGGATGTTTTATACGAAGTACAATAAGCAGACTAAGCTCATGTTGAAGTTAAAAGTTACTGTGTAGGTCTTTGGAGTCAAGTTTTACGCAACTTTACTGTATTTTTGACTGAGTTGGATCCATTTAAGAGCAACTTTTTAAGCCGTTAAATGTAATTTAAAAAAATGCTCCTCTCATTTGTTGCTTGCCAGAGACGTGCATTGCTCTCGCCTAAACTCTCAGGTTATCGATAGCTTTTCACACTCCTTCTGACTGGTTACTTTCTGACACTGTATCTGTCAGTTTTCTCTCCCCAATGCACACCCCATAAGTATCAGCTATGAAATAAGTGTGTGATACTTCATTCCAAATTAGATGAAATGCTGATTACTGTAGAAGTTGTTGACTAATGGGACTAGTTAGGAGATGGTTCTTTTACCTCTGGGATCTGTATTTGTATCTAGTACAGATGAACGTCATAGAATCTTACAGTACAGAAGGAGGCCATTCGGCCCTTCGTGCCTGTGCTGGGGTGCTTAGTCCCACATCTCTGCCTTTTGTCCATAACCCTGCAAGTTCCTCATCCTGAAGTACCTGTTCAACGTCCTTTTAAAAGTATTTATGGTATCGGCTTCCACCACCTTTTCAGGTAGTGCATTCCAGATCCCGACAACTCCTCTGAGTGAAAAAAATTCTCCTCATCGCCCCTCTAGATCTATTTCCAATGATTTTTAATCCATGACCTCTAGTTATTGACCTGCTCACCAGAGGGAATATTTTTTCCCTATTTTCTCTATCAAAATCTCTCATCATCTTGAAAACCTCTACGAGGTCACCTCTTAACCTTCTCTGTTCCAAGGAGAACAGTCGTAACCTTTCCAACCTCCCCTCATCCCTGGTAAACTTCCTCTGTACCCTTTCTGAGGCCTTCACATCTTTCCTGAAGTGTGGTGCCCACAATTGTCCACATTACTCCAGTTGAGGACTAACCAGTGATTTATAAAGTTCTAGCATGATCTCTTTGCTTTTATATTCTATGCCTCTATTTATAAACCCAAGTAACCCATATGTTTTTTTAACCACCTGATCAACTTGCCCTGCCACCCTTAAGGATTTATGTATATGGACACCAAGGTCTCTCTGCTCATCTACACTTTTCAAAATCGTGCCATTTATATTATACTGTCCTCCCAAAGTGCATCACTTCACACTTGTCCGCATTGAGCTCCATCTGTCATGTTTCTGCCCACTTCACCAACCTGTCTGTCATCCTGAAGCCTATAACTAGCCTCATCATGATCTTCTGCTTTGCCAAGTTTTGTATCATCTGCAAATTTTATAATGCTGCTCCCTACACCCGAGACTAGGTCGTTCATAAAAATTGCAAAGAGTAATGGAACCAAAACTGACCCTTGGGGAACGCTGCAAACCACCTCCAGTCTGAAAAACATCTATCCCCCACCACCCTTTGCTTCCTGTCACTGAGCCAATTTTGTATCCATACCTGCCACTTTCCCCTTAATAATTCTTCTTAATAAACCTCCTGTGTGGCACTTTGTCGAATGCCTTCCGAAAGTCCATATATACAACATCTGCTGCATTACCTTGATCAACCTTTTCTGTTAACTCATCAAAGAATTCAATCAAGTTAGTCAGACATGATTTACCTTGAACAAATCCATGCTGGCTCTCCTTGATTAACCCATGCCTTTCTAAATGGAAGTTTATTTTGTCCCTGATAATGGTTTCCAATAACTTCACCACCACCGATGTTATGTTCATGTTTGATAACTTCAATATAGATAAGCATCACATGGTACATTTTGGTAGGAAGAATGAGTCCAAATACTGCTTGGGAAATAAGTGTCTAAATGGGGTAGAGGAGCAGAGGGATGTCAGGGTACAGATACACAAAATCACTAAAAGTAGCAACGCAGGCCATAAAAAAGGCAAACAAAGCACTGGGGTTCATTTTCAGAGGGATAGAATTGAAAAGCAGAGAAGTTATGTTAAACGAAAAGAACCTTGGTTAGACCACACTTGGAGTACTTGGAACAGTTCTGGTCTCGATTATAAAAATGATATAGAGGCATTGGAGAAGGTGCAAAAACAATTTAATAGATTGATACCAGAAGACTAAGGAGGTGACCTGTTGGAGGACTTTAAGATCATGAAAGGGTTTGATAGAGTAGACGTAGAGAAGTTGTTTCCACTTGAGGGGGAAACTAGAACTATTGGCCATAAATATAAGTTAGTCACTAATAAATCCAATAAGGAATTCAGGAGAAATTTCTTCACCCAGAGAGTGGTTAGAATGTGAAACTTGCTATCACAGGGAGTACCTGAGGCGACTAGCACAGAGGCATTTAAGGGGAAGCTCGATAAATATGAGGGAGAAAGGAATAGAAGGATCTGCTGTTGGGGTTCGATGAAGATTGGTGGGAGTAGGCTCGTGTGGAGCATAAACACCAGCATGGACCTGTTGGGCCAAATGGCCTGTTCCTATGCTGTAAATACTATGTAACTATGGGCAAGGCAGGGAAGGTGGAAGACTTGTAACAAAAATGATGGGGTGAAAGTCTGGGCTATTTTTATCTAAATGCAGTAAAAGCCACTTAACTCGGATGCAGATAAGTAGGATGCCTACTTTATAACGATGAGCTAAGCTAAAAATTGATTTTCCTGAATGCATTTGTTTGGAGCAACCTGCTAGTTTAACAGGACATTCAACTTCATTTCGGGTAGATAACTGCTACAAGGCTGGTGGAAAAGTAGAGTCTCATGGATGACAATTCTGTTCTTATGTGCCTCTAGCTCACTGATCTCTCTAGCCTACTCACATTTCAATCAGTTCTAATAGGCTGAGGAGATCGCTTAATTAAGGAATGTAGAATGAGTCGGTTTCCACCAAGATGCCCTGATTAAATTGTTGCCCCTTTACATTTTTCATGGATCTACACTAGATATTACCTTGTGTTTGACGCCATCCGTCATTCCGGTAAGTAGACCTTGCTTCCCCTATCTTCTGGAAACTACTGTTGTTGCCCAAAATCTAGCTAAGTGATGGTGTGACGTGGGGATTGTAATATGGACCCCATTGATCATGCATATGCTGTCATGTGTATTCTCCTGTCCTCAAAAGACTGACTGAAAAGCACTACAGTGACACAATAGTAACCAACATAGAAGACGTGAATCAGCAGAATACAGTTTTCACAGTGAAAATAATCTACTTCCAACTGATCATTGTACCATAAAATAATAAAAATGAGACTCTGCCATTACTCTAAATAAAAGTTACATTCCGGCTAACTGTCCCCAAGCTCATCTCCTCTGTTACACAATGTATGTGTTATTATCGAAGATTGGAAGCCCCTCAGTCTCCTTGACTGGCTCACATTGCTTCTCCAGAGAGTAGTGTCTGATCCCTTTCTCAACTCCGTGTTGAGGATTGGCCTACTGAGTTATCAATCAAGATTAGCACCTTGAATGAAATGCCACCCTCTTGATGTGGGAACCGATGACACCTGTTCAGCCAAGCTGGGCTTTTCCGATGAACACCCGTTCTATCCTGTTGGTCAGAAATACCTGGGACCTTTAGAAACCTCATTGCCTCAAAGCTAATGTAACATGCAAAAGTAGATAGTCCATGATGTGTGGGCTATGTGGTCACCCTACATGGGAACCACCCTAATCGATATTCTAAATGATTTGTTTCTTTCTGGAAGTTCACCCTTTGTAAACTGAATATAACTTTTACAGCAATATATCATAACATTTAATTAAAACACGATCCCTTCCTGGCCAAATCGGTAAAAGTCCCAAAATGCTACATTGCAGTATTTTTTTTTATGCACTTGAAAACGTAGCTCGTATTGTCTTGGTCCAACTTTCAGCACCATATGGAAGTTCTCAGTGGACGTTAGCCTCATACAGCCCCCTATGATGTTGGTCTCCTGCTGCAGAGTGCTTTTAATAGTCGGTTAAAAACTGTTCTAGCCAGCATCACATCTCATTGTCACTTTCTTAAATTCCTTTCTGCAGGTCTGTAAACTTGAGAGATATGCACACACTCCCCGGTATGATTTTTAGGAAATCTTAAGTCAGCGTTTACAATATTAAAACTGTTTGCAAATATAATGGCTGTTTTCCTATGAAAACTGTTGCCTTTCATAATATAAAAGTGAGAAGTCGCACAACACCAGGTTATAGTCCAACAGTTTTATTTGAAATCACAAGCTTTCGGAGCGACTGCTCCTTCGTCAGGTGAAGTGAAGAAATACAAAATCGACAAAGCATATATAGATAGAGAACAATGCATGTGTAACTTACAATGGCAGACGACTACATTTAATCCTCCTGACTGTTTATCTGCCGAGGTGTGACAAAAGGCAATCAGGTCAGCCAGGAAGGCACCACATCAAAGACATAGCAAGATACAACTGAGACAATGAGGTGGGGTTACAGGGGGTCTAATGTGTCAAAAGCTGCAGTCGGTATGTAAAACGATAAACTTTAAAAATTTTACTTTTTTACTGGGAATCACATCTGTGAACAAGCCAACGACGACTCGAGTCTGGATGACTCTACGTCATGTATCGTGACATAAACCCAAGATCCCGGTTGAGGCCGTCCTCATGAGTGCGGAACTTGGCTATCAGTTTCTGCTCGATGATTTTGCGTTGTCGTGTGTCTCTAAGGCCGCTTTGGCGAACGCTTACCCGCAGATCCGAGGCTGAATGTCCTTGACTGCTGAAGTGTTCCCCGACTGGGAGGGAACACTCCTGCCTGGTGATTGTTGCGCGGTGTCCGTTCATGCGTTGTCTCAGTGTCTGCATGGTCTCGCCGATGTACCATGCCGCGGTGCATTCTTTCCTGCCAACGTTGTCTACCTCATACGTTGCAGGAAAGAATGCACCGCGGCATGGTACATCGGCGAGACCATGCAGACACTGAGACAACGCATGAACGGACACCGCGCAACAATCACCAGGCAGGAGTGTTCCCTCCCAGTCGGGGAACACTTCAGCAGTCAAGGACATTCAGCCTCGGATCTGCGGGTAAGCGTTCGCCAAAGCGGCCTTAGAGACACACGACAACGCAAAATCATCGAGCAGAAACTGATAGCCAAGTTCCGCACTCATGAGGACGGCCTCAACCGGGATCTTGGGTTTATGTCACGATACATGACGTAGAGTCATCCAGACTCGAGTCGTCGTTGGCTTGTTCACAGATGTGATTCCCAGTAAAAAAGTAAAAATTTTAAAGTTTATCGTTTTACATACCGACTGCAGCTTTTGACACATTAGACCCCCTGTAACCCCACCTCATTGTCTCAGTTGTATCTTGCTATGTCTTTGATGTGGTGCCTTCCTGGCTGACCTGATTGCCTTTTGTCACACCTCGGCAGATAAACAGTCAGGAGGATTAAATGTAGTCGTCTGCCATTGTAAGTTACACATAGAAACATAGAATCTAGGAGCAGGAGTAGGCCATTCGGCCCGTCGAGCCTGCTCCGCCATTCAATACGATCATGGCTGATCATCCAAATCCAGTACCCTGTCCCTGCTTTAATCCCCACAGTACACATATCCCACCCTACCCCCGTAACCCCACGTATTTAATTCCCCCTAACATATCCCATCCTATCCCCATAACCCCACATATTTAATCCCCCCTAACACTAAGGGTCAATTTATCATAGCCAAATCAACCTAACCCACACATTTTTGGACTGTGGGAGGAAACCGGAGCACCCGGAGGAAACCCACGCAGACACGGGGAGAATGTGCAAACTCCACACAGACAGTCACCCGAGGTCAGATTCGAACCCGGGTCTCTGGCGCTGTGAGGCACCAGTGCTAACCACTATGCCACCGTGTTGCCCACATGCATTGTTCTCTATCTATATATGCTTTGTCTATTTTGTATTTCTTCACTTCACCTGACGAAGGAGCAGTCGCTCCGAAAG
This sequence comes from Squalus acanthias, assembly GCA_030390025.1. Taxonomy (NCBI): domain Eukaryota; kingdom Metazoa; phylum Chordata; class Chondrichthyes; order Squaliformes; family Squalidae; genus Squalus; species Squalus acanthias. Next base: position 89,360,168 of record CM059438.1, read on the forward strand.
CTTGTGATTTCAAATAAAACTGTTGGACTATAACCTGGTGTTGTGCGACTTCTCACTTTTGTCCACCCCAGTCCAACACCGGCATCTCCGCATCATTTCATAATATAGTTATAGGCTTTGCACACTTGGTGGCAGTGTGGCACTAGTTTCTAAACTCTCTCCCCACTCTGTCCACCATCATGTTTTTCAATTTGTTCCCTACTATAGTTTTTGGAAGCTTAGTAGCCTATTGTTTTTCCTTTTTTTCCCCCTGCTGTCTTTTTTCAAGGTCTGTTCCCTGCAATGTTTTTTTTTAAAGCCCTGTTCCCTGCTCATTTTCCCCCAACTCTCGTTGCTCTTTTATTTTTGAAGGCCCCTGTCCCATTTGATGATTTCTTCATGCTGGCTTGTGGTTCCTGCTCCTGTTCTTGAAGCATTAGTCTGTGACCGATTCCCCTCTCTCCCTGAATCACTAGAGGAGAAAGAAAGCTAAGCAAACAGATGAAAGAGAAACGCAAAACAGAACTTAAAACAAAAAAAAAGGGGCGTGAAGTAAGAGGAAGGAGCAAGGAGTGAAAAGAAAGAGGTGATAATGTGTGCCACAGAGTGTGCATATATTTGAGAGGCAAATATGAAATGGATAGTGCGTGAGAGCGCCATACAGATAGAGGGAGTGTGAGAGTGACAGCCAGCCATCTGTTGCCATCTACTCGAGATGTTCATTCTCCGCCCCCCCCCCCCCCCAGCATGTTGCTGACCTAAATTTACCTGTTATGCCACTTGACCTATTCCTATGGCCTCAAACCCACCCCCTGGCATGTTACCAGTCTTCAGGGAGCCCCTCCAGTGTTACCATAACCTTCTCGCCCCTCCTCAGTGTTGTCACACTCCGGTATCCCAGCATGTCCGACTCAACATGTGCAATGCCATCGGAAACCTCTTGCGTATTATTTCCATTCTTCTTTCATCCTTCTAGGCTTTTCCTTCCCTATGGAAGGCCAAAGATGTGGTGGTGTGACTGTGTACTGGAAGACCTCAATGACAGAATGACACTAGGCAGACAGCTGCAGGAGCTGGCAACAGGGACTGAGATGGCATAGTCTTGAGGGTCTGTGGCCAGCCTAATCATGACTGCCTGCCTATATTGATGTAAATATGGGAAAGAACTTGTATCGTAGTGCTGTATATAAGGTTTTTAACAATGGTGACAAATCGCTTAAATGTAGGTGTGATCTGCTTTGCATTTTACAGTACTTATGACTGTCACATGAAAAATATGGAGTCTAATTGTGCTCAAATGTTTTTGTTTAATTAAAAGCACAGCAGCTTCTGCTACTGATAGAAAAGCCATTTTAATTGTGTTGAACTTCCTGTAGATTAATTTTCCTGTACTGCAGTCAGGTTTCCATACTATGTCTGGTGTACTGACAATTAATGGCTGGCTGGATTATGGATGCACTTGTCCAAGAACTTAAATTTTTTAAACATAAAACGAAACTAAAAGTGCGTTCTCCTTTTAACTAAAGTGTTGCAGCAGTGTTTATTGCTCTCTATTTTTGTATCGATTAGTAGGAGCAGAAAATCAATTTTGGTGCAGTTCTGGTATAAATTTCTGTGTCTTGAAAGGTATAGAAGTGAATTATTCAGGAGGTTCAGCGTGAGCTCACACAGATTTGCATAGAATATACAGCACAGAAACTGGCCATTCGGCCCAACTAGTCTGTGCTGGTGTTGATATTCCACATGTGTCTCTTCCCATTCCATCTGCCTCATTTCAGCCTTTCAGCATATCTTTCTGTTCCCTTTTCTCTCATGTACTCATCTAGTTTCCTTTTGAAATCATCTAGGCTGTTTGCTTCAACCTCCTCCCGTGGTGGCGAGTTCCACATTTTAATCACTTTCTGAGAAAATAAATTTCTCATTTCTCTATTAAATTTATGAGTATCTATCTTGTATTCTTTCTACATCTACCTTGTCCAACCCATTTATAATTTTAAAGACCTCGATCAGGTCACCTCTAAGTCTTCTATTTTCTAAAGAAAAAAGCCCCAACCTATTCAGTCTTTCCCGATAGCTGTAATCTCTCAGTTCTGGTACCATCCTTGAAGATGGATTATGGGTGACACTGGTGTCTATCACTTTTAACCAGCTGCAGTCACTGGGTTGCAACACAGTCTGTGTTAGTTACATATGTTTTGTTCTCAAGATTCTTGGGCAATAAAATGTAAAAATTCAAACCTGCAAAACTATTGAAAATGCATTAAAATATAACAACTCTGTAATAAATTGTGATATTATTAATCATTGATGGAGCCGGGAGATTGTGTGTTTGTTTCTTTATGACAGATTATTTGTGATGCTACATAGAATGCACAGCACAGAAACAGGCCATTCGACCCAACTAGTCCATGCCGGTGTTTATGCTCCATGTGAGCCTCCTCCCACCCCTCGTCATGTAACCCTATCAGCATAACCTTCTATTCCTTTCTTCCTCATGTGTTTATCTAGTTTCCCTTTAAATGCATCTGCGCTGTTCACCTTAACTACTCCTTGTGGTAGTAAGTTCCACATTCTAACCACTCTCTGGGTAAACAAGTTTCTCCAGAATTTCCTATTGGATTTATTAGTGACTATCTTATATTTATGGTCCCCAATTTTGGTGAATTGAATCAAATGTACCGTTCAAAAGGATCAATAAGAATTCGTTAGAAACTAGCCAGTACTGATATAGATGGACTACTGCAGTGAGTGCAGCTGCTGCAGGCTGGGATGGCTTGGCTGTGGCTCTGGAGTTCGCTTGAGAAGTTGAATGAATTGATAGGGCTCCATTTTAAAAGCAATATTTAATTCCTCAAAGATGATTTAGTATCTCACCAATATCTTTGTATTACATATTTCATTTGCACTGTTTCGACAAAATAGTATTCTTGTAATGGAACTCATTTTGATTTTGTTTTCCCTGATAGAGTGAGTTCTTTATCAATGATATTTTGGATCCCCCAATGGATCTGGTGATAAGTGTATTGCCTAATCTAGTTGTTTCAATGGCTTAGTGGATAAATATACTACAGTGCAGTATTAAGCCACAAAGACCACAACGGTCCCAAGTTTGATTCTGTTTTATGCTGGACAGCTGATTTCAGTTGAGGTGGCGGTAGGGGATGCTGGAATTGTGCTTTGTACTCTTTGGCTTGGGAGGGGAAAATTAGCCAGGATTCCTGCTCCTGTCACTGTCCAATAACTCGCACTGGCAAAGTTGAGTGTTTAGTATCTGAAATTGCTGAGAACCACCACTGGAAACTCATGAGAAAAGGAAGATCAGTTACAACCAAGACAGTAAAGAATGGAACAAAATTGTGCTGCCGTGTCGTTTTTGTTGCCCCTCCTCCAAATTCTGAGCCTTATAGGAAAAATAGCAAAATTATAAAATCACTCACTCTTTGTTTCTCACTAGTCCATGGATTGACTTAGGAGTGTGGTCACACAGGATCACAGTATAAATCCACGAGGAAGACTGTTCAACCTATAATTAGTTAATTCATCTAGAAAAACTTGGTTTCCCCCCCTCAACCACTACATCTATCTACAGTATATTTGTGGGAAGTGTTAAGCAAGAGTGAAAAATTGTCAGAACTTGGAATCGCTGATTTAGCTATTTGAGGTCGGCAAACACTTAATAAACCATCATTGTGGCTATTAATGTGCTGCTAAGCTTCTCTGTGTCTTTAGGATGGTTGCTGTGGAACATGAAAATATTACACTCTGGATTCGCCAACAGCCAATGGCTTGAGAGGGTCAATTGAGAGCTGCCAAAGATATTGTGCATTATTTTTGAGTAGTCTGCATCTTGGCCTAAAGCCGTGCAATCAAGACTGCGAAGAGCTGACTGGGTTGGGTTGTGATGGCACAGGCTCATAATTTACTACTTCTTGTGACCCAGAGGTTTGAGTTTTATTGATTTCTGTATTTCATTGGAAAAAAATGTTTCAGCCAAAACTGCTGTGACATTTATTTGTGAATTGCTCCACTACCTATATGAATGGCGTGGCTATTAAAAATGAGTCAAATAATATCATGTTGGGATATTAATGCACAATGCCAGTGCAGTCGCACAGTACTTTGATTTACTGTTCTTGGTTGTGCTCTGTCAGGAGGTACCTCCTCTGTGCTTATAAAGCATCAAAGGGAGAATCATTCCTTGGAGTATGTTACTTGCTTTATAGAGTAAATTTGGCAGAGGCTTAAGAGCATATGGCCACAAATGATGCCTGGCTCTCTCCTCTTTCCCCCACCCCCCCATCTCTTATGCTCGATCTATCTCTCTCACAATCTCTCCCATCCAGTCTTTCTTGAGGTCTGTATCCCCCTCTTGTGCAATTGCCCTCTTTTCCAATCCCCCATGTGCTCTCCGTCTCTTGCAGTCACCATGTGCACGCTCTCCCTCTCTCTCCCTCTCTCTCCCTCTCTCTCTGCATTATTCTTTCAGCCTCTCTTGTCATCTCCATCTCTGGCATGATCGTCTCTCTCTCTTGCGTGTGCTCTCTCTCTCTGGTGATCTCAGTTTCTTGCACACTCCATCCTTCTGTGGCTCTCTCCTTCTCCCTCATTCTCACTTTCTATCTTTTGCAATCTTGTTCTCTTACTCTCTCACTCCTCTGTCTATCTGTCTCTCCCAGAACATGCTCCAACTCTTGCGTGGGCTCTATCTCGTCCACATGTGCTCTCGATCTTTCTCTCCGTTTTTCACGTTTGTCATTCCTCTTTCATGTGACCTGTATATATCTCTCGCCATTTACGTCTTAATCTTGCGTGCATGCCCTCCATCTCACTCCGTCTCTCTTGCACACATATGCTTGCCTTCCTTCATGCACACTCATCTTGTCTCTCAGGCACGCACTCTCCAGCTTTTTCTCTCTTTCTTTCACATGCACATTCTCAGTCTCTCTCTTTGGCATGTGTTCTCCATATCTCTTGCACACATACACTGTCTCTCTTATCATCATTGTCTCTCTCGTGTGCATGCTCTCTCCATCGTGGTCTTTCTAACTTGTACTCCTGCTTCCCTGACCCTCGCATGCATGCTCCATCTCTCTTGCACACATTCTCCATATCTAGCAATCTTACAAGTGTGGCCTCTATCTTTCTGTCCATCATGCGTTCTGCATCTCCCCCTTGCATGTATGTTTTCCATCTCTCTCTCTCATATTCTCTACCTCTCTTGTGCATTCTCCACCTCCATCGCTCTCATGCTTGTGCTCTCTCGTCTCTTCTCCGCACCGCACCCCCCCCCCCCCCCCCCCCCGGTCCCCTGTCCCCACCCTCCATTTGTGTTCTTTCTCACATCTTTGCCTTCTTCACATCTATCTGTCTCCAAGTTACAGGTATTGTTTATGGGCACTCATAGTGACTTTTGAACAATATAGCAAACCTGCTTCATAAAATGGGTGAAAAATCTGGTACTCGCGACACCCTTAGTCCTTCCAGCAATTAACAAATTAATGGCCTGGAATTTGCGGTCTGGACGATGGCACACTGGCAGCGTTCGCCGTTATTCCGCCTTTGAAACTGACCGCAACTTCGGGATTTGGCGCATGTGCAGATGTATGCGGAAATCCTGAAGTTGCGGCCTGTCTTTCACTGCTCTGACACAGGCTGTGCTGTGCCCCAGCCACCCCCGAGCTGGCAATCAGTGTAACCACTCAAATCAGGGAAACTGATAAACTTCGGCTCTTCCACAGTAATTACGCTGTTAAATTCCCCACTAAAAATTAGACCCAAAGGGATTAGATGTAACTGGGGTTTTAACAGCGTATTGACTGCTAAACAAAGGTAATGGACCTGAAAAACTAATTTTAATTTTGTTCAGTGTGAATTTTATCCATTTTAATAAAAATTAAAGTATTCCAAGAAACTTCATAAAAAACATTTTTTTTTTTTTTTTTATTTGTTCATCTTTATTTCAGGTTTGCCTTTCCCCCATGTGAGAGCTCCAATCTTTTTTGGCTCTCGCTAACATTTTAAAAAAGTTAGCATTTTAAGAGCTTCCCCACTTCCTGGTTCGCTGTCTTGAGAGAATTCTGCATTTTGATTGACTGCTTAGACAGCCTGTTGACGTCACAGCAGCTCGCACAAGGGGATTCCCACTATACTCCGTAGATTTGAATTGAACGTTGGAAAACCCGAAGTTCTCAACATGGAGATCTTTGTGCGAAGCTTACTTCAGGGCCAGCGGCCAACACCTTCTCTTTGCCGCTGACCGGAAATTCCGGCCCAATATATTTCCAAAATAGGCATAGGGGCTGAAGAATTAATCGTGACACGGGGATTCTCCAATGCCAAAGTAACATCAAATACCAAAAAAAACTAAGATTAATAAGACTTGAAGTATTAATTACAAATCATGTTACACATTGAAATGAACTGTGGCAGCGGAGCGAGGCTCTGTCCCACTTTGTTCTCTCTGGCCCGCTGCTGGTGATGACACTTTTGTTAATTAGTTAAAACAAATGCTTTACTGGCAACTAATCAGGAAGAGACAGATTTAGCATCTGTAAACCTAACCCCAAGACCTCAGGGCAATGAATATTGAACTCCAACTGCACTGTAGGATTCTTATGCTAATGGATGGTGGCAGTTAATGCATTTAGAGGGCTACTAATACCAAGGAAAATCAAGTGGAATACAGAAAATGTAGAAGGAAAGCATAAAAGAGTAGGAAGGCCAATGAATGGTATGAAGACTGAAATAAAATAAAAAATAGTGAAGGAATTTATAGCCACATTAAAAAATAAAAGAGTACTTAAACAAATTGTTGATTAGAGATACTGAACAAGTATTTTGCCACAATAAAACCAAAGTGCTGGAAATACTCAGCAGGTCAGGCAGCATCTGTGGAGAGAGAGAAACAGAGTTAACATTTCAGATCGATGACCTTCCGTCAGAACTGGTATTTTGCCGCAGTTTTTACAAAAGATTGATCATGGGAATGACGAGGCACAAGAGTAGCTGGTGGAGCAATTGAACAGGTTAACTCTAGAGACGGAAGGAGTACTGAATAAGTTGGTGTAAAAGACGCTGGGCTTTGATTGAATGCATCCGAGAATGCTGAGGGAAGTCAGAGAGGAGATGGTAGAGACTGATCGCAATCTTTCAAACATTCTTGTAACAAGTAGCACACAAAGAAAGAAAAAGCTCAGATATTCTTGTTTCATGGAGACACCTCAACTGAAATAAAAAATCATTTGTACTGCGAGCTCATCATCTGGCCTGTGAGCTGGCCTTCGAGAGTGCTGGGAGGGGCAGCAAATCAGAACCAAAGACTTGACTCTCATTGGCTGGCACACAGGTCAGTTGATGAGCTCGCAGTACAAATGATTTTTATTTCAGTTTGCTACAGTCCCTGTGAATACAGAAGAAGAACTGGAGTAGTTTGTTGCATTTCTGTTTTTCTCCTCCACTGGCTTCCTCACAGGCCCCGCACTAAATGTCACAGAAACCAGATACCAGGCCGCACAATAAATATAAGTACGCAAAAGAGGTGAAGTAAGTTGAACCAGATGCTGCTATTCAATGCTGCATGTTGTGAACCTGCAATGAGCTGAGGAAAATGCCAAAGCTGGTGACAGTTAGGTCATGGATTGGACACTAGGTCATATGGAATCATCCCGTTTTAGAGGAAAAAGTGCGAGGCAAACTTATGGGTCTAAAGGCTGACAAGTACCCTGGACCTGATGGCCTGCATCCTAGGGTCTTGAAAGAAGTGGCAACAGAGATAGTGGATGCATTGGTTGTAATCTTCCAAAATTCCCTTGACTTTGGAAAAGTCCCTGCGGATTGGAAAACTGCAAATGTATCGCCCTTATTCAAAAAAGGAGGGAGACAGAAAGCAGGAAACTATAGGCCAGTTAGCCTAACATCTGTCATTGGCAAAATGCTCGAATCCATTATTAAGGATGTCGTAGCAGGGCATTTAGAAAATCATAATACAATCAGAGTCAACATGGTTTTATGAAAGGGAAATCGTGTTTGACAAATCTATTAGTTCTTTGAGGAGGTAATGAGCAGGTTGGATAAAGGGGAACCAGTCGATGTAGTGTATTTGGATTTCCAAAAGGCATTTGACAAGGTGCCACATAAAAGGTTACTGCATTAGATAAGAGCTCATGGTGTTGGGGGTAATATATTAAATTGTATAGAGGATTGGCTAACTAACAGAAAACAGAGAGTTGGGATAAATGGGTCATTTTCAGGATGGCAATCTGTAACTAGTGGGGTGCCACAGGGATCAGTGCTGGGGCCTCAACTATTTTCAATCTATATTAATGACTTGGATGACGGAAGCGAGTGTATTGTAGCCAAATTTGCGGATGATACAAAGATAGGTGGGAAAGCAAGTTGTGAGGAGGACACAAAGAGTCTGCAAAGGGATATAGATAGGTTAAGTGAGTGGGCAAGAGTTTGGCAGATGGAGTACAATGTGGGGAAAATGTGAAGTTATCCACTTTGGTAGGAAGAAAAATATTATTTAAATGGAGAAAGACTACAGAATGCGGCAGTACAGAGGGATTTAGGTGTCCTTGGACATGAAACACAAAGTTAACCTGCAGGTGCAGCAAGTAATTAGGAAGGCAAATGGAATGTTGGCCTTTATTTCAAGGGGGATAGAGTATAAAAGTAGGGAAGTCTTGCTACAACTGTATAGGGCGCTGGTGAGACCACACCTAGAGTACTGCGTACAGTTTTGGTCCCCTTATTTAAGGAGGGATATACTTGCATTGGAGGCAGTTCAGAGAAGGTTCATTCGGTTGATTCCTGGGATGGAAGGGTTGTCTTATGAGGAAAGGTTGAGCCTATACTCATTGGAGTTCAGAAGAATGAGAGGTGATCTTATTGAAACATCTAAGATTCTGAGGGGGTTGGACATGGTAGATGCTGAGAGGATGTTTCCTCTCGTCAGGGAATCTAGAACGAGGGGGCATAGTCTCAGAATAAGGGGTCACCCATTTAAAACGGAGATGAGGAGGAATTTCTTCTCTCAGAAGGTCGTGAATCTTTGGAATTCTTACCCCAGAGAGCTGTGGAAGCTGAGCCATTGAATATATTCAAGGCTGAGATGGACAGATTTTTGAGCAACAGGGGAGTCAAGGATTATGGGGCGCGGGCAGGAAAGTGGAGTTGAGGCAAAAATCGGATCAGCCATGATCTCATTAAATGGCGGAGCAGGCTCGAGGGGCTGAATGGCCGACTCCTGCTCCTATTTCTTATGTTATGTTCTTATGTCCCCAATAAAGGTGTTAACATACTGTTAAGTGCTGATTGACCATCCTTCATATGAAAGAAAGAAGGAGGAACTAATATTTACATTGCACTTTTCATGTCCACAGCACATCCCAAAGTACTTCACTGCCAATAAGTAACGTTTGAAGTGCAGTCACTGTTCTGTAGCCAAATGTAGTAAATAGTTCATTGCCACAAACAGCAATGAGAGAAATGGCTAGTTAATCTATAAAGGATACATTTTGGCCAGAACACCAGGATAACTCTCTTGCAACAGCAGTGGTCCCTATCTTTGACCTCCCTCTCAGACGGTGGACAACGTTCAAACGAATCCACACAGCATAGAGGATGCAGCCACCTACTCCACAAGTGGAGTATGAGAGACGACCCGAAGTGTGACTGTGGCCATGAGTCCCAGACCATGGAACACATCACATCAACCCGCCCACTAAGATCTGTTGCGGGAGGCACCTCATTTCTCCACTCGGCATCTCGGGAGGCCATCGAATGGCTAGCCAAACTAGACATCCCGTTATAAGCTTTTCCCGTCATATGAAACAACAACAACAACAACCCTCGATCGTCTGTGAATAGTGCCATGTGATCTTTTATGCCCACCTGTCAGCGCCTTTGTTTAATGTCTCATCCCAAAGTTGTCCTCTCCAAAAATGCAGCACTCCCTCCGTACTGCACTTAAGATTTAACCTAAATTGTGCTGAAGTCTTGCAGCGAGCCTTGTGCCCTCAATCTTCTGGATTCAGAGGCAAGAGTGTTACCAATGAACCAAGCTGACCTTTGTAAACCTGATTAAATATTTATGCGTTTATAACTGCCTTGCCTAGTGAGGTTTCAGTATCTCATTTGATTAAGCAACAGCTCATAGTATGATAATTGTATGAGATAACAGTGGTGTATTATTTTAGATACAAAGCAGATTTGCTGTAGTTGCTTACACTATTAGCAGGGATACAGTTACAAGACTAATTTCAGCACAACCATTTAGGTGTGACTTGGCTACTGTGATATCTGGTGACTGTTGCTGCTGCATTGGTGTGCAATTGTACATGATATACATACAAACATAAAATGTGGCATTAAGCACAGGATGAATTGTGCTCAAGTGTGACTTGCCATGACATTTGTGGTTCCATCAAGTAACACGATTTGAAGGATAAATTCTGATCTGAAAAAAGGGAGTTGTATGTGGTGCCTCATTCTGTGTCTGTGAGGATAGTTTAGAGATGATAGCCTCTTTAGTGATGGTGTCTTAATTTCATATCCAGTGTATTGTGTTAAAACTGCCTCTGTGAATAATTGGCATAATAGCTGAGGGAATAGGCCATGAAGCTTTTCTTGCGGGTTTGATATTGCAAGCAATTTTATTAGGAGTCCACTGACTGGTTCCTGTCACTCTGTGCTTGCAGTAGGGTGCAGAGCAACGTTCCCGTTAAGCCCCGTGGCCGCGCAGCGATCTGAAGATCTCGCGTGGGCTGCTCACCGGCTTTTAAATGGAAAAAAAACCGCATGTGCAACCCATTAAAGGGGCCACGCGACCCGTTAAAGGGGCTGTGCACTTAATTTAAAAAAAAAAAATTTTTATTAAAAAATTAGAGGGAACATTGGTGCAGAGTGCTCAGTTTTCTTTTGCTATCTCATAATTTTTTCCTGATTAGAAACAGGGGCACCTTATTTGAATGTATGGGCTACCCGAAGGCCAAACAATTTTCAGCTTTTTGTGGCTACACTTGGCTGTTGTTTTGTTTTGGATTGTCGGATGGGTATTTGGATTCCTTTTGTCTTTTCTACATCTTTGGTTTCATTCTCAACCAGTTTCATCCATATATGTGAGTCCACATAGATTGAATTGTTAAAGACCCTTTGAGGATGTGCTGTTTTCAGCTAACCTCGATGTTCAGTTCTATTGAGTTTTTAGGAGAAGAAAAAATCTGGGTTTTTTCATGAGTTAGTGGGTAATGTATCAGTACTAAAATTATACAGATCAGGCTGGTCCCAGGAACAATCTCTGAGCTGTGCAGAGTTCGGTGATCTTATCCAGGGCAAAGGTACAGTTGGCCTGAGTACCCCCAGGTTCGGAAGGGAAATATATTTGTCAAAGTTCCTGTCGCTGATCACTATTCAGTGACTCAATTCAGAAAGTATGTATATGCTGGCATCAAATGAAGACAGAATCAAATTCTGATGTGATGCATCTACAGTTAAATAATAACCTGCCAATCACGCTTTCAAAGCTGTCATGTGAAGAATATTCATTGGAACAAGATCCTGGAGAGCTGCGAACACCAATGGATCCATAGCCAAAAACAAGTCCTGTTCTCGGGAGAGAAATGTGCCAACCTACAACATGCAGAAAAGTTGACACACTGCCCAACAAAGCTGACAACTCAAAAAAGCAACATACAGTTGGAAAAACAGCCATGATCGAAGGCCTATGACCAAGATCACTTCAAGGCAACTGATTGGTTTTCAGGATTTTTGTTAATATTTTGGATCACATTCCATAATTCAGTCAAAACTAAAATCCAATAGCCTCATATGACCGGGAAACCGGAGCTGGGTGGCGGACCTGCGAGAGGCACAGAGTCAGCGAGAGGAGAGAGAGAAGTAAAAAGTAATCGAAGTGTGACGTTACCAGAAAGCAGGTAAGTGATTGGTAGGTGAGTATTTTTCTCTTTCTCGCCTTTTTCCAAACTTAATTTTTGTGGTTTATAGTTTCTAGGGTCACTGTTGTGTAGCGGGGAGTGCTGGTAAACAAGGGCCCTTGAGTATATCATTTAATTGTAGTGTAATTAGTGGTGATTTGATTTGATTTAATTTAATTTGAATTAATTAAAGGGTAAGTCATGGCAGCACAGCTCGGCCCCGTGGCATGCTCCTCCTGCACTATGTGGGAAATCAGGGACACTTCCTGTGTCCCTGACGACCATGTGTGCGGGAAGTGTATCCAGCTGCAGCTACTGACAGACCGCATTGCGGCGCTGGAGCTGCGAATGGATACATACTGGAGCATTCGCGATGCTGAGTACATCGTGGATAACACGTTTAGGGAGTTGGTCACACCGCAGGTAAAGGCTGCATAGGCAGGAAGGGATTCGGTGGGCCACCAGGCAGAGTAGTAGGCGCAGGCAGGTAGTGCAGGGGTCCCCTGTGGCCATCCCCCTTTCAAACAGATATACCACTTTGGATATTGTTGAGGGGGATGGCTTATCGGGGGAAGGCAGCAGCAGCTAACATCCTGGCACCATGGGTGGTCCTGCTGCACAGGACGGGAGGAAAAAAAGCGGTAGAGCTATAGTGATAGGGGATTCTATTGTAAGGGGAATAGATGGGCGTTTCTGCGGCCGCAAACGAGACTCCAGGATGGTATGTTGCCTCCCTGGTGTAAGGGTCAAGGATGTCTCGGAGCGGCTGCAGGGCATTCTGGAGGGGGTGGGTGAACAGCCAGTTGTCGTGGTGCATTTAGGTACCAACGATATAGATAAAAACTGGGATGAGGTCCTAAAAGCTGAATATAGGGAGTTAGGAGGTAAATTAAAAAATAGGACCTCAAAGGTAGTAATCTCAGGATTGCTACCAGTGCCACGTGCTAGTCAGAGTAGAAATAAAAGGATATTTCAGATGAATACGTGGCTAGAGGAATGGTGCAAGGGGGAGGGATTCAAATTCCTGGGACATTGGAACCGGTTCTGGGGGAGGTGGGGCCAGTACAAACTGGACGGTTTGCACCTGGGCGGGACCGGAACCGATGTCCTAAGGGGAGTGTTTGCTAGTGCTGTTGGGGAGGGTTTAAACTAAAATGGCAGGGGATTGGGAACCTGTGCAGGGAGACAGAGGAAAGGGAAGCAAGGATAGAAACAAAAGACAGGAAGGAGAAAAGCAAAAGTGGAAGGCAGAGAAATCAAGGGTGTAAATCAAACAGGGCCACAGTAAATAATAATTCTAAAAGGGCTAAGAGTGTTAAAAAATCAAGCCTGAAGGCTTTGTGTCTTAATGCGAGGAGCATTCGTAATAAGGTGGATGAATTAGCTGCTTAAATAGATGTAAACGGATGTGATATAATTGGGATTACGGAGACATGGCTCCAGGATGACCAAGTCTGGGAATTCAACATCCAGGGGTATTCAATATTCAGGAAGGACAGGAAAAAAGGGAAAGGAGGTGGGGTAGCATTGCTGGTTAAAGAGGAGATTAACTCAATAGTGAGGAAGATATTTGCTTTGATGATGTGGAATCTGTATGGGCAGAGCTGAGAAATACCAAGGGGCAGAAAACATTAGTGGGAGTTGTATACAGACCCCCAAACAGTAATGCTGAGGTTGGGGATGGCATTAAACGGGAAATTAGAGACGAGTGCAATAAAGGCACAGCACTTATAATGGATGACTTTAATCTACATATAGATTGGGCTAACCAAATTAGTAACAATACTGTGGAGGAGGAATTCCTAGAGTGTATACGGGATGGTTTCCTGGACCAGTATGTCGATGAACCAACTAGAGATCAGGCCATCTTAGACTGGGTATTATGTAATGAGAAAGGATTAATGAGCAATCTTGGGGAGGCCCCTTGGGGAGGAGCGATCATAATATGAAGAATTCTTCATTAAAATGGAGAGTGAAGTAGTTGACTCAGAGACTAGGGTCCTGAATTTAAATAAAGGAAACTACAATGGTATGAGGCACGAGTTGGCTACGATGGATTGGGGAACGTTACTTAAAGGGTTGACGGTGGATAGGCAATGGCAAACATTTAAAGATCGCATGGATGAACTACAGAATTTGTTCATCCCTGTTCGGCATAAAAATAAAACAAAAAAGGTGACTGAACTGTGGCTAACAAGGGAAATTAGGGATAGCATAAGATCCAAGGAGAGGACAGAAAATTTGGCCAGAAGAAGCAGCAAACCTGAGGATTGGGAGCAGTTTAGGATTCAGCAAAGGAGGACAAAGGGATTAATTAAGAGGAGGGAAATAGATTGAGAGTAAGCTTGCAGGGAACATAAAAACTGACTGTAAAAGCTTCGAAAGATATGCGAAGAGAAAAAGATTGGTGAAGTCAAGCGTAGGTCCCTTGCAGTCAGAATCAGGGGAATTTATAATGGGGAACAAAGAAATGGCAGACCAATTAAATACATACTTTGGTTCTGTCTTCACGAAGGAGGACACAAATAACCTCCCAGAGATGTCGGGGAACATAGGGTCTAATGAGAGGGAGGAATTGAATGAAATCAGTATTTGTATGGAAATGGTGTTAGGGAAATTGATGGGATTGAAGGCCGATAAATCCCCAGGGCCTGATAATCTACATCCTAGTGTACTTAAGGAAGTGGCCCTAGAAATAGTAGATGCATTGCTGGTCATCTTCCAAAATTCTATAGACTCGAACAGTTCCCATGGATTGGAGCATAGCTAATATAACCCCACTATTTAAAAAAGGTGGTAGAGTGAAAACGGGGAATTACAGACATCGGTAGTGGGGAAAATGCTAGAGTCCATTATAAAAGATGTAATAGCAGAGCACTTGGAAAACAGTGACAGGATCGGACAAAGTCAACATGGATTTACAAAAGGTAAATCATGCTCGACTAATCTACTGGAATTTTTTGAGGATGTAACTGGTAGAATAGATAAGGGAGAACCAGTGGATGTGGTGTATTTGGACTTTCAGAAGGCTTTCGATAAGGTCCCGCATAAGAGATTAGCCTGCAAAGTTAAAGCACACGGGATTGGGGGCAAGGTACTGTCTTGGATAGAGAACCGGTTGGCAGACAGGAAGCAAAGAGTTGGAATAAACGGGTCTTTTTCCAAGTGGCAGGCAGTGACTAGTGGGGTACCGCAGGGATCGGTGCGAGGACCCCAGGTATTCACAATATATATTAATGATCTAGACGAGGGAACTAGATGTAATATCTCCAAGTTTGCAGACGACACAAAGCTGGGTGGGCGTGTGTGCTGTGAGGAGGATGCAGAGAAACTCCAGTATGATTTGGACAGGTTGAGTGATATGGCAGATGCAGGATAATGTGGATAAATGCGAGGTTATCCACGTCGGTGGCAAAAACAGGAAGACAGATTATTATCTGAACGGCAATAGATTGGGAAAAGGGGAAGTGCAACGAGACCTGGGTGTCCTTGTGCATCAGTCGCTGAAGGTAAGCATGCAGGTGCAGCAGGCGGTTAAGAAGGCAAATGGTATGTTGGCCTTCATAGCGAGAGGATTCAAGTACAGGAGCAAGGATGTCTTGCTGCAGTTGTACAGGGCCTTGGTGAGACCACACCTTGAGTATTGTGTGCAGTTTTGGTCACCTTATCTGAGGAAGGATGTTCTTGCCATGGAGAGAGTGCAGTGAAGATTCACCAGACTGATACCTGGGATGGCAGGAATGACGTATGAGGAGAGATTGGGTCAATTAGGCTTATATTCACTAGAGTTTAGAAGAATGAGAGGGGATCTCATTGAAACTTATAAAATTCTAACAGGACTAGACAGACTAGATGCAGGAAGGATGTTCCCGATGGCGGGGGAGTCCAGAACCAGGGGTCACAGTCAAAGGATAAGGGGTAAGCCATTTAGGACTGAGATGAGGAGGAATTTCTTCACCCAGAGAGTGGTGAACCTGTGGAATTCTCTACCACACAAGGCAGTTGAGGCCAATTCATTAAATATATTCAAGAAGGAGATAGATATATTTCTTAAGGCTAAAGGGATCAAGGGATATGGGGAGAAAGCAGGGACAGGGTACTGAATTTGGATGATCAGCCATGATCTCATTAAATGGCGGAGCAGGCTCGAGGGGCCAAATGGCCTACTCCTGCTCCTATCTTCTATGTTACCCCCCCAGAAATTGGACTCTTACATAATTGCAGTGGAATGTGAACTTTTTATGATTTAAGCTGCAGCTATACTCCAGGGCAGGGTGTGCATGATTTGCCCCGTGGCAGCATGCGATTAGTAATATTTAGATAGAAGCGGACGAGCAGACATGACACACTAAATGGCAAGCAGAAGTCAGAATGATTGAGACAAACCGTTTGAAAGTGGGAGCCTCCGGGACCAGTAAACTCATCTCATGATACGTTACATTCTGTGCAGTGCAATATTTTAACACATGCACAGAAGAGATAATATGCAATGTATTATAGGATGAGTTTCATTGTGCGATTCTTGGCGCAGTGTATACAGTCCACACAAAATGCAGAGGGGTGACAACTATATTTAGTTCTTTTCAAATTTAGGTTCTCCAGTATGCCATTTGCCAACAGAAAGGGATTGGTGGATGACCTACTCCCAGGCTCCAATCTGCAACCCTCCTTTTGAAGGTGTGGTGAGTACAGCTTGAGACAACTGGTTTGTAAAATATTCTCCTTGGTTGAGGATGTTATGATGCTTGGATCAGGACTTCTACAAACTGCAGTTTAAAATAGCTTATTTGCTGATCTTTACACCACAGCTATTTAATTATTCATTAAAGTAACTGCATACCAACTGTATTAGCTAATTAGAAAATAATTGAAGCTACTTCTCATCTGTCTTGAGGGTTTTTTTTAATATAAAAAGAGCTCCCCTTCCCCTTCGTTCTTTAAATTGGTTTTAAGACCCTATACTGCAAACTAGCATTTGAAAGATAGATTAATGTTTCAGATGAGACTTGCAGGTTGTGGGATTGTTTTTTGGGAAAAAAAATCACAAAATAAAATAGTGAGGAAGAATGGGTGCAGTAATGAAAAAGGTTAAAACATGGGGTGTGGTTTTTGATTAAAGTTGAACTCTAAAATAAAATTGACTTCAAATTTGTTTTATTTTATATTTTATTTTGTAAATTGAGCTATATATTATCCCACCGAGATGGAGAAAAGGACAAATTGTGAAATTACATTTTCCGTACATGATGCCTGAGTTTTTTTTGTTGTAATTACAACTTCAGAAGACATTGATATTTTGGAATGTATTCTTTGGAGGATAACCAGTATTTATTGCACATCATTGTGCATGGGTTCGTTAGGTACATTTTATTTGATGGTGGACTAGTGACTGTCGTCAGCTGCTGAACCTATTGCTTGCTGATTCTGCAGCTTTGATTTGGAGGCCTGCAGATCCTTTGGGGGTTTTATAACCAGCATGTTTACATGACGAGTCTTAGACAGTAGGTGATTAGGCATTTTTTTCAGGTATCTTGTTCTCCTCAATTACAGTCAAAGAAGAGCCAGTATCTCTGTGAGCTAGCTGTTGTAGAAAATTGTGGGGGGGTTTTCTGGCAAAGTAAACACATTGGATTTTTGCTTGTTTGTTGCAAGCAAAACAAGTCCAGTAATAACAGACAGTTGCTGACTGGCTGTCAAACCCATACTATTGAGTATAAACAGAAAATGCTGGAGATACTCAGCAGGTCAGGCAGCATCTGTGAAGAGAGAAACAGAGTTAACGTTTCAGGTCGATGACCTTTTGTCAGAACTGGGAAAAAGCAGGAAATGGAACAGATTTTTAAGCAAGTGCAGGGGCTGGGAAAGGGGGCAGAGGATGAAAGAACAAAAGGGAAGGTCTGTGATAGGGTAGAAGCCAGGAGAGGTTAAGCGAGATTAAGAGATATTCAAGGCAAAAGGAGATGGTAATGGGACAGGTTAAGAAACAAAGGATGGCTCTGGGTGAAGTGTAAATTGTGCTGGCAGAATGAAAGAGCCATCCTTTGTTTCCAGCGTCTGCAGTATTTTCTTTTTGCCATACTATTGAGTGCTTGAATACTCAATATAATTTTTTGGCAATTCAGATACTTGTTCAGCAGCCATTATTTAGTCGGAAGAAACACATTCAGAGCTACCTAGACAAGACCAGATTGATGGAATTGTAATTGCAAGCAACAATGATCTTCTCAAAGATATGATTAGAAATGCGCAGGTCTTTATAAATGCATAGTACAAACAAATGTGGTTTGTGCAGGCTGGAGAGAAGAGTGGAGCGAGCCAGTTATAATCTAATTCAAGGGTCACTGGGTGAATGCCACATTCTGTGTATACATGAGGGAATTATGTAAAATAGGAGCATTTTCAGTGTACAATTTTTATCTGTTTAGTGTTGAAACAAGAATACTTAACGTTTTGTGTCGCTTATCCTGGAACTTCATTATTGTCGCAAGCGTAAAATGCCAAGTTGGAGAGAAATTTATTTCTTTGTGTACTAGCATCTTTGCCATGAGGTGTGATTGAGTATCTTGATTAGCTTCTGTTTGACTTGTTTTGTTCTCTTTATGTCAATCTGGGTGCAGTTAGTACAATTTTAGTAATAATAATGGATGCATGAAATGTTGGTACTCAAGCTATGTCTAAAAAATGACCAGCAGTACAAGTATAATTTTTTGTCCTTCCAAACTTGGGTTGTGGCTACAGAGTATTTTGAGCAGTATAACCTTAGGGTGAATTTCTTCATGTGGGAACAGTTTAAAGTATTGAGTTATAACTATCTCATTACTTGGGGAAGGGCAGCAGCTGAGCATTGCACCTTCTGTCTTTTTCTCAATTCCCCCATGCCCTCTGACCCCATAAAACTGGTCATTTTAAGTCAAGGTAGTGAGTGTTAGACTATTTGACGGTGTAGGGCATCACAGAAAAGCCCAGTCTTGTTCTCACTTGGCACCCACACACGAACATTCCAACAGGCTAGACATCAGGAGTGGAAACCCAGGCTGTCTTGAGGCGTCCCTTGGCCCTGTGCATTGAAGTCATTTATTGCATCCCAACTACTGCTCCAGCTGGCATCAGCTTACCCAGCATAGACCTGGAATCGAACCTTGGACCTTCCATAATGAATACTTGACTTCATAGCTTAGTGTTACACTGGGTGTTGCCTTCTACTCTCGGGCCTATCAGGAAAGCTTCTATCAATAACATTAAAGCATGCTGGTTTCAGTGTGACTCTTCTTTCCTGCAACATATTTGTACCATTCACTAAAAAATATTGTTATCTGAAACAAGAATCATAACCTAGCGGATTTTATGCTCCTCATTGGGTCTTGTACCATACCGTGCCCCCAGCTTCCTGTATTCCTAAATTTGTCAATAAGCTGCCACTGGGATTGTGACAACAGGCAATTAGTTGGGAGATCTTTGTTCATTTTTAGAGTTTAGCTATTATCTTTCCATTACTTTCTTGACCTCCCAGTTTTTTTAGGTGAAGATCACACTTGCCTTTTCTTGTGTTGGTCAGTATTGGTTGACTCTTGCTTCACCTTGTAGTTCTCGATCGTGGACTTTTTGTTTCCTGCCTTTGCAAATTCTGGTCTCTTGTCAATACCTTCTCTTGTTCAGTGACGTCTGACATTTCCTTAAGTCGTCAGAGCATCTGCTTTTATGGGATATAAACAGAAAATGTTGGAAATAGTCAGCAGGTCAGGCAGCAGCTGTGACAGACCTGAAATGTTAACTCTGTTTCTCTCTCCACAGATGCTGCCTGACCTGCTGAGTATTTCTAGCATTTTCTGTTTATATTTCAGATTTACAGCATCCGCAGTATTTTGCCTTTTGCTTTTAAAGGAGTTGATTTACACTGCCCTTGCCCTTGCTACTTGTATAATAGCATAACGTGGGGATGCAACAATCCCATCCCCTTGTGATCTGAACCAGACACTCATGTATTTCACGTGAATGCTACTTCAGTCACCCAGAAAGTGAACCGAGCTATCATTACGTGAGGTGAGGCTCAGTACGAATTGTTAAGCTGCTTTATTTCCCAGTAAGGTGAACATGCAGAGCAACCGTCATGATCAGATTCACTTGGTTTGTGTAATGATATAAAATAAAGAACACACCACACAACCCCACATGAGTGAGCCACCTTACTTGACTTACACAAAGTCTCCTAACTGTTGTACTGTTTCTGACTTTCTGATCCTGTCTCAGCAATGGCAGCTTTTTCAACAAAACCTGACCATGCACACGTTGGTTACTGTTTGCCTCTTTTCTGTCCCCCACAAGAAGTTTGGGCTTGGTTTCTAACCCTTCTAATGCTTCTGCCTAGGAGTTGGCCAGAAGAGCTGTTAATCAAATTTGCTACCACACCCCACTCCCTTTTGAAGCTAGCTTCACATAAAGCTCATGATGCGGAGATGCCGGTGTTGGACTGGGGTGGACAAAAATGAGAAGTCGCACAACACCAGGTTATAGTCCAACAGTTTTATTTGAAATTACGAGCTTTCGGAGCTCTGCTCCTTCTTCAGGTATAGTGTACCTGTACCTGTACCTGAAGAAGGAGCAGAGCTCCGAAAGCTCGTAATTTCAAATAAAACTGTTGGACTATAACCTGGTGTTGTGCGACTTCCCATTTTTGTCCACATAAAGCTCAACAGGAAGAGACATTCCATCCCTCCCGCTGTACGAATATTTGTTTAAGAGCCACTAGGATAGAATAATGACCTGTTATTTCCAATCGACCTCAGTAACCGTGTCGGTGTTTAGTTTTAATACACATTTGGCCTGTGGCCTTCCTTTTAAAACCCAGCACTTGACACCTGCTTGTGTTGTACCATTGTTGGGTTGGATTTGCCATGGTAGGAATGATGGTGTAATATTTTTCCCAAGAAAAGCAATTATAATTAAGGATAGAAAGAACTTGTGTTTATATGGCACCTTTCACTTACCTTGGGACATCCCAAAGTGCTGTGCAGCTAATTTACTACTTTTGAAGTGTAATCACTGTTGTAAGTAGGGACAAGCAGCAGCCAATTTGCACACCGCAAGGTCCCACAAATAGCGAGATAAATGATGAGATCTGTTTTAGTGATGTTAGTTGAGGGGTAAACATTACCGAGGACATTCGGAGAACTCGCCTGCTCCTATGACGAATAGTGTTGTGGGATATTTTACATTTGCCTGAGAGGGCAGACGGATTCAGTTTAATGTTTCATCTGAAAGACAGCGTCTCCAAAATTACTGCATTATATTGTCAGCCGAGATTGCGTGTTGAAGTCTCTGGAGTAGGGCTTGAACTCTCAACCTTCTGACTTGGAGAGTGAGTGCTACCACCTTTTAATCCTATGATGTTTCCTGGAAATACACCTTTCTTTATAAAGATCAATGTATTTTTATTTCCCTAACTCCCTGCTTTAGGTTCCCCAGTACAGTTCGCTATTTCCTTCAGTGAGGAAAGTCTGATATCATTCTTCACCAAAACTTGCATCACTTTGTACACATTGGAGAGTTGTACTGGGCGAAGCTTGCAATAAAATAATTAATCATTGTTGCAGTGAAGCAATTGGATGAGAATCAAGCGGCATTTAACATTTGCCTGGACTGGCAGCAGGGTCATTATGAATTTATTAATGCTAATTACAGTTTATAACCTATTTTCTGATGCTTTTCAGGGCTAAAATTAGTAAGTTATGGATGACATTTAATAACCAATTCACCTAGCCATAAAAGAATAGGTTAATGTGTCAGGTGGGGCTTTCTTGTTCAGAAATGTTCACTTGCTAATGGGACCTACTCTGTAATTCACAAGAACAGAAGAAATAGGAGCAGAAGTAGGCCATTTTTCAGGATTTCTCAAGTTTTGGGAACACATCACTGAACATTTTTTTTTAGATTTTACAATATAGATACAGATGATGAAGTCCATTCATCCCAGCCTAACATCAATCCAGAAAGACCCTACTGGACCCACATCACAGCAACCAGCTGCTTCTTATTGTTAGGAGCTACCAGCTCCTAACACACCTGCCTTGCACAGCCAGCGGCAACCCAACACCGATCCTTGCAGCACTCCTGCCCCCCACCCTGACATCACTCCACTCGCAAGTAGCTGTTGCTTTCTAACCCTTTGCATATTTCTTATCGATTTCAAGGGTTTACCTTGAATCCTTAAAGAGCAGCCTTTAGTCGTGTTCCTCAAAAAAGAGTTTGGTCAGGCAGTATTGTCCTCTTCTGAATCCAGATTGACTGCTATTTACTAGATTACGATCATATAGGAATCAAGTTTGCTCCTGATAATTCAGTTTTTTACACTGCACAAATGAGATACTAATATGTCTGTAGTTGCCTCAGTCTGTTTTGTTACCTTTTTTGAAGCTGGTTACCAATCGAGTGGAATTTCCCCAAAATCCATCAGCACTTTCGTGGTAACTGTCAGCACCTCACAAATCTCATCCTTTGCCTCTTATAGCCTAGGATAAAAAAAAAATCATCCTTGAGGCTTGTTTTGAACTCTACTAGCGTGTCTAGTATCTTTACCTTAATTATGTTAAAATTATTAAACTACTTGGGTTTTCACCAAATGTGGAGAGCGCATTGGTTTTCAGAAAAATGCTCGAATGCAATGTACTGAGTGATTTACCAAAATGTGAATCATGGGTTCACATCGGATCCATAACTTTCAAGTATTGCAACAATTTCTTTGAAACATTAATGTTTGCAATTGTGTTTACTACAGCTGCTGTATGTGCTGTGCTGTGAGGCAGTCACATAGTTCCGAGTGTGATGTGTATCTCATGTATTCATGGTATTTTATGTTTATTGGCTGCTGATCTGAACTGCTGGGGTTAGGAGAGTACTCCAAGAACTTGCCTCAGGATGTTCAAATGTGTGTCCCAGCAAGTGCAGTCATTGCTGTTATGTATGGAAAGTGGCAGCCAATTTATACTCGGCAAGGTCCCACAAATAGCAATGAGAGAAATGATCGGTTAATCTGTTTTTGGTTGTGTTGATATGGGATAAATGTTGGCCAAGATACCAAAAGAACTCCCCTGCTCTTGTTTGAATAGTGCCACAAGATCTTTCATGTCCTCCTGAAAAGGCAGAAAGGGCCTCAGTTTAACATCTCAACAGAAAGAGAGCACCTGCACTAATAAGCACTCTCAGTACTGCACTGAAGTGTCAGCCTGATTGTGTGATTAAGTCCTGGAGTGGGGCTTGAACCCACGATCTTCTGACTCGGGCAGGAATGCAAAAACATAACCAAGTGATAGAGCTGTAGAAGCATATGTATGGGGTCAAAAGTTTATTATTTCTGGCATCATGATGTGTGCCGTGAATCAAAGAGGGTGGAAGTATACTTGTACTTGAAGTTGAAATTTTTTTTAAAGTTTTTAATTTCAACAATATTGTGCATCTTGTTCTGGTCTAAGATAATGTGTTTGGTGAGTGAATGTCAAGGAGTATAATTGTCAGAAGTTGCAGGAGAAGGTATTACATTAATACGGCTCTCCACCTTTTGGCATATGCACTTTGGCTTGTGGGGTTGACAGCTGGCTCTCTATCCTTTGTTGGACGGGCTGGATCCTTCTATCTTAGTGAGCACAGAGCTTGAAGAGGAATTGAAGCTGTTTTTTTTGTGGGTACACTGGGTGGTGTAGACAATGGGCCACTCTACCAAAATGTTTCTAAGTAGCTAAGTATTCTCTAATTTTTAAATCTCATATAGAACAGTCTTTCTTTACTTTTTAACAATTACAGTTTACAAAATGAAAATGATCCCAATACAGATTAAAACATAGTAGAGAGAGGGATGGGTGAGAGTCCTTATTTGGAGATGGAAATCAGTGAAGGAAATTTAGGATGCAATTATACTGTTGCCCTGAAATGTAATGGAGGCCATCTCGCATCTCTTAGGTTTGACGTGTTGAAATGGGCTTAAAAAGTGCTTGGGAACCAATTGGACACTGTGAACTTAAGCAGAGTCGTTCTTAATGTTTTGAGATTGCAAGTGCTGCCACCCATACTCTCAAAACATGTAATATTTACCAGCTGTGAGCACTCTCTGAGCGGCCAGCATTCAATTGCAGCCCAGTGATCTAACATCATTCTTGCTGACTGCAAATTACACTCTACACCTACCACTCAGAGACCAATACTGTAATTTTACCACAGTCTTACCAAAGCTAAAGAAGAAAAAGCAACAAAAAATCACAGGATATTAAAGGGGAAATGAGAGGAAGGCAAGAAAACTACAAATGTAATTTGGTGAATTAATCCCAACCAGCCTGCTCCATTTACAACAATTACCGTACCTACAATAGAGATATGGGGTGAACTTGCTGAGCCTTATTTAGGTTAGCAACCCTTGAGCCTGTGACTACTGAAATGAATGAGAAATAGACGAGAAGAGTTAACACCAAAAATTGAGCTAGATACGGTTTTTTAATTCCTCTTACTGAGGATTACTACAATGAGAATATTCAGAAATCAATATTAGTTTGTGAGAAACGGAAGGTAAAATATTTCAAACCTGTTGGACTGTGTTCTGTTTATGCTGCTGATTAATGTTTTTTTTCTTTCACTGAATTGAGTTAGGTGCAATCTTGAAATCCTCAGCAGGAATATAATTCATATCAGTGATGGATTTCATAGCAGTATTTGTTGTGTGAGGAGAAAGAAATGTCTGCTCTTTGAAAATGGAGCTTTCCAGACACAGCAGCCCACAGATCTTTATCTGTGTGTGGAGTCAGCTTTCACTAATTGCCTCTGCATTACTCATGTCCAATATATATACTAGCCAGATCCATAAGGAGCAGTTAAAAAAGGTCAATTTTTGAAGTGTTTGCGTGTGGGGAATTATGTATTCATTGGTATTCGAGCTTTGGCATTTTAAAGTTCCTTGACAGATTATGTTTCTAAAAGTTCTTTTTGTTGCAGAGTCTGTGATGGGGTCTCACTTTTTTTCCAATATGAAAATGCTCCAAGGAATGCTGCAGTAAGCTCTGTACACAAGAGGTTTGAAACCAATTCGCAGTTCTTTCAAAGGCTATAAGTAAGATTTCATGGTTAGGAAAGAGTATAACTCGTTCCATGACATTGTAACCGGCAGATGCATAATTGGATTGCAGAGTTTGACAGACATGCACTCCCTGAGGAGAGGCATCCAAAGATGTTTGTCTCGGATGGACATTTTAGTTACCCTAAAGCAAACAATGACACTTCACTTTATAACTCGCAGTAGTGATACTGTACTTGTCATTCGTGATTTTCTAAGTGTTATCACTATCAGAATTCGTAATGAAATAAAGCTGTCCAAGGGTTTTGAAGGAGGTGGCTATAGAGATAGTGGATGCATTGGTTGTCATTTTCCAAAATTCCATAGATTCTAGAACGGTTCCTGCGGATTGGAAGGTAGCAAATGTAACCCCACTATTTAAGATGTGGAGATGCCGGCGTTGGACTGGGGTGGACAAAAATGAGAAGTCGCACAACACCAGGTTATAGTCCAACAGATTTATTTAAAATTACAAGCTTTCGGAGCTGTCGTCCCTTCCTCAGGTAAAGTTACCTGAGGAAGGGGCGACAGCTCCGAAAGCTTGTAATTTTAAATAAATCTGTTGGGCTATAACCTGGTGTTGTGCGACTTCTCATTTTTGTCCACTATTTAAGAAAGGAGTAGGGAAAATGCTAGAATCTATTATTAAGGACGTGCTAACAGGGCATTTAGAAAATAATAATAGGATTGGGCAGGGCCAACACGGATTTATGAAAGGGAAATTGTGTTTGACAAATCTGGTAGTTTTTTGCGGTTGTAACTAGCAGAATAGATAAGGGGGAGCCACTGGATGTGGTGTATTTGGATTTTCAGAAGACATTCGATAAGGTGCCACACAAGAAGTTATTAAACAAAATTAAGGCTCATGGGATTGGGGGTAATATACTAGCATGGATTGAGGATTGGATAACGGACAGAAACCAGAGAGTAGGAATAAACGGGTTATTTTCGGGTTGGCAGGCTGCAACTAGTGGGGTACCGCAAGGATCAGTGCTTGGGCCTCAGCTATTCACAAACTACATCAATAATTTGGATGAGGGGACCAAATGTAATATATCCAAGTTTTCTGATGATACAAAGCTTGGTGGGAATGTAAGTTGTGAGGAGGATGCAAGGAGGCTTCAAGGGGATATGGACAGGCTATGTGAGTGGGCAAGAACATGGCAAATGGAATATAATGTGGTGAAATGTGAAGTTATCCACTTTGGTAGGAAAAATAGAAAAGCAGAGTATTTTTTTAAATGGTGCAAGATTGGGAAATGTTGGTGTTCAGAGGGACCTGGGTGTCCTTGTACACGAATCACTGAAAGTTAACATGCAAGTACAGCAAGCAATTAGGAAAGCAAATGGAATGTTGGCCTTTATTACAACAGGATTTGAGTATAAGAGTAAAGATGTCTTACTGCAATTGTATAGGGTCCTGATGAGACCACACCTGAGTATTGTGTACAGTTTTGGTCTCCTTACCTAGGGAAGGATATACTTGCCGTAGAGGGTGTAGGGATTTGCGTATCTCTGGTAAACAGGATCGAGTGCAAACCAATATGGTGGGTATATTGTGTTTAATCAGAGTTTAGGACAGAATATAACACACTCGTAATACAGCAAAAACATACGACCGTGACAAGCAGCTGGTACCGGACTCGATCGGACAGACGGCTGGCGTGCGTGAACACATCTCAGGCTTGCAGCCTCTCTTACTCTCCTCTAGAACCTCAGAGTTGGTGAACATGAGATCACTCTCGAAAGAGCGTTCGACCAGCCCAACTTCTGCTTGGCTTTCCCCTCCACTGTCTGAGTGGGCAAGTCCTCGGGGTGTTACTTTTATTCTCTTTTTAGGGGTGGGCCTGAGACCAAATTATTGACAAGACCATTTAACCTAGAGGCTCCCCTAAAACCTCATTACCCAATGGGGCATCGAATTCTTTGTCTCGATTCTTGGATGAAAGCCCTACCCAAAAGGTGTCTCATGATCTCAACCAATTTATCTTTCTTGTTTTTACATTTTGAAGGTTCCTCCATTGGAATTCGTCCGATCTCTATTTGTCCCCATCCTCCCTGGCACAATTGGTGCTCGGCCTGGCCTTGCACCCTCTTCATCAAGGGGCCCATGTCAGAGCTGTCTTGCTCATCCTGCCGTTATCCAAACTGTCTCCCTTTAATCTAACAGACTGTTCCATCCTGGGACGGATACCTTAACTCCTCTAAATTCCTTTTATTCTATGTCTTTCAACGAATTAACTTTTATTTATCTTCGCAAGCAGTTTTGCTAAACAAATTCCAAATTCTACCTGTAGAGATTATAATCTGGTTATTAGTAATAATGGAAGAGACATAGGTTGGGCCTTCATTTGCCGCGCAGTTTAAAGAGAACATTGGAGGTGACACATGTTCTGGTTACAAACTTGGGCCTCTTGTAGAAACCTTCTTGGGTTCGGTGGTGTCATTCACTTCCGTTAGCGCATCAAGCGTCTTACCTTGGTGGGAATGGACTCGCGCTGCTCTATATCTACTTGTACAATAGCATAAATGAAACAAACAAAAAAGATAGTCTCGTTGGCCCAATGCCCAAGTAATCTGACGACATTGATATAAATGTCAAATTGAGAAGAATCGAAATGACCCCGATATCAAATTTACTTTAGACTGCTCGGATTGTAAAGGCAACTATTTGCCTATGAGTTATCTTGTTGTGAGCTAGTCAGCCACTGAATGCAAATAATGGATAAGGCAAATGTACAATAGCTTTAATTAAGGAAGGAAATGATGAGGCCTGTAGATTGGCGTCATTCATTTTGACTCTGAAATTGGAAAATGAAGAGTGTGTGTGCGTGAGCAGCCTTAGCTATTGGTAGCACTCCTGCCTCTGAGTCAGAAGATTGTGGGTTCAAATCTCACTCCAGAGACTTGAGCACATAATCTAGGCTGACACTTCACTGTGCTGCACTGTCTTTCGGATGAGATATTAAACCGAGGCCTCATTGGCCCTCTCGGGTGTACTTAAAAGATCCCATGCCACTATTCTAAGAAAAAGTAGTAGTCCTGGCCAACATTTATCCCTCAACAGTATCATTAAAACAGATTATCTGGTCATTATCTCATAGCTGTTTGTGGAACCTTGCTGTGCGCAAACTGGCTGTCCCGTTTCCTTATATTACAACAGTGACTACGTTTCAATAGTAGTTATGCAGTTACATAGTATTAACAGCACAGAAACGGGCCATTTGGCCCAACAGGTCCATGTGGTGTTTATGCTCCACACGAGCCTCCTCCCACCAATCTTCATCTAACCCCATCAACATATCTTTCTATTCCTTTCTCCCTCATGTTTATCTCGTTTCCCCTTAAATGTATCTCTACTATTCGCCTTAACTACTCCTTGTGGTAGCGAGTTCCACATTCACTCTCTGGGTAAAGAAATTTCTCCTGAATTCCCTATTGGATTTATTAGTGACCATCATATATTTGTAGCCCCTAGTTCTGATCTCCCCCGCAAGTAGAAACATCTTCTCTACGTCTACCTCGTCAAACCCTTTCATAATCTTAAAAGTCCTCCAGCAGGTCATCCCTTAGTTTTCTCTTTTCTAGAGGAAATAGCCCCAGCCTGATCAATCTTTCCTGGTAGGTATAACCTCTCGGTTCTGGTATCATTCTAGTAAATCTTTTTGTACCTTCTTGAGTGCCTCTATATTTTTATAATATGAAGACCAAAACTGTTCACAGTACGCCAAGTGTGGTCTAACCAAGGTTCGATACAAGTTTAACATAACTTCTCTGCTTTTCAATTCTATCGCTGTAGAAATAAACCCAGTGCTTTGTTTTTTTTTATATGGCATTAACCTGCGTTGCTACTTTGTGATTTGTGTATCTGTACCCCCAGATCCCTCTGCTTCTCTACCCCATTTAGACACTTATTTTCCAAGGAGTATGTGGCCTCCTTATCCTTCGTACTGAAATGTACCACCTCACACTTATCTATATTGACGTCCATCTGTACGAAATATGAATACAGGTTTCTGAAGTAAAAGAACAATCTCTCAGCCAGCCCCATTAGTCGACTCCTACCGTAATCCGGATTGCATCTAATCGGGAATGAAGGATCACACGCTTATTTCAGAGTTGATACTTTGATTTCCCAAAGGGGTGTTATACATTGGGAAGAGAAAACTGACAGATATGGTGTCAGAAAGTAACCAGTCAGAAGGAGTGTGAAACGCTATCGATAACCTGAAAATTTAGGCGAGAGTAATGCACGTTGTGAGCAAGCAACAAATGGGAGGAGCATTTAAAAAAAAAAAAATATGTTCAACTGCTTCAAAAGTTGCTCTTTAATTTATTTTTGACTGAGTTGGATCCATTTAAGTTGTGTAAAACTTAACTCAAAGGCCGACACAGCAGCTTTTTTTTAACTTCAACCGTGAGCTCCGTCTGCTTACTGTACTTCGTACACAACATCCCAATCTGTCGTAACAGCTGTGCAGATTTTTTCCATATTGGAATACACACATTCTCATCTTTAATTACAGTTGAATATTTGGTCACGGTATAGTAGGTTTTAACATAGAAAAACAGGCAAAACTCACCATCTTTGATGACCTTCATAAAGAAAAGCGATCCATTGTTCTAGTCATTTAAAACTAGGAAAAGAGAACTGCGTGATGCTTTAAGTTGCAACACTGACATTTCTGACATTGAATGCATCCAAGCCTGATGGAATGACCGTTTTCTCTCTCTGCTCAATCTTGACTGAAATGAGTCTCGGTCCCCTTCGAGAAAAAACTGCCCATAATTTAGCAGTAATTGTCATTCTTGCTCCTACAGGTCACTAGGATGGCTGATGTGGGAAATGGAAATGTCACACTGGTGCAGAGGAGGTTGCCATTATGAATTTGGGGTTAAGACACACATTGGCCCAGAAATTCCATTCGCAGCCCTCCCGCGGGTGGAGGGCTGCGATTTGGAAAAATCTCCGCCTGGACTGGAGGGCTCCCGGGAGGCGCAGAATTCCGTTGCTGTGCCTCTTCAAACTGCCGGTGTGCAGGGCACGCGTATCCCAGAGGCGCATGTAGTTCGCAGCGTCCCTGGGATCACGTGGGCCATGGGGAGCCAATCAGAGCAGGGAATTTCCATTCATAGATTTGACAGGACCTGTCAAATCTATGAATAGAGATCAGCCCCAAAACATAAGTAAAACTTCAAATGCATTTTTTTTAAAACATCACATTTTTAAAATGACTATAAATTACATAAATTAACTATTTTAAACAAAAATTTTAATTTTTGAAAAAAATAATTAAAGTTTTTAACGGGGCTAAAAATAAACTTACCTTTCTTTAAAGTATTTTAAAATGATAAATCAGTGGAAATTTTTTTTACTTTCAACTATTAGCCTGGTAAAAGCAGGCCTTGCGCCTGCTTTTCTAGGCGCAGCTGTTAAAGACTTACCTGGACTGAAGCAACTGTGAAAATAACGGAAGTTTCAGCCGTACGTGCTGCCTATCCGGCGCAGGCGTTTGACCAGTCAAGCCCTGTCTGCACAGAATGGAAGTTCCAGTTTCCAGCGCATGCGCAGTGCATGCCTAAAACCGGCACTTCCGTTGGCCCTACGGGTGAGTACACCGCATACACACCTGTAGGGAACAGAATTTCTATACCATTATTTGGGTAGTGTAGATGGAGCTTATTCTCTATCTAATCTGTGGTATAAATGATGTGGAAGGCCTTGATGTTGACAACAAATGGAACACTTTGCATTCCCAAAACTCCTCTTCTGCATTTTCTAGTAATCAATTGTGATTATTCATTTATAACCGTGCATTAACAACATTAGAATAGTTCATTCTCTTTTGTAAATGTTGTCATAAGTCAATGATAATGAATACATTGACAGTCATTGCTTTCAAGCTGGCTGAAAGCAAAACATACACACAAAATTGGGACAGTATATTGTGAACGGCTCCCATGGTGCTTGACCCAGAATTTGCTGGAAAAATAATGGTGAGTTTACTGCGCACGCCATTATTAGTGTGTAAATAACCCAGCAATTTGTGGCGAGGAATAGATATGTCATGAATTGTGCATCACAAATTGCAGGACGATTTGCACGCTCCACCATTAGCTCTGCAAAAGCAGGAGCTCGTGTCAACCTCCCCATGAGTTTCAAGAAATTGCTGCATTTCCACTGTTAAAACAAATTAAACTCGCTGCAGAAAGTTAGGGCTGGCACTCAACGATGAAAGGACCGTTTTAATGACCAGATTTATGTTCCTGCAATGCCACTCAACCTCTTCGGCCCTGAAAGGGAACAATTGAAACTGGAGTCTTATTTTTGCAGGGAGTAAATTGTTCCTAGAGGTATAATTTTTTTTTTAAAGTTCTTACTTTTCCTTTCTGTCTCTCTTAAATCTCTCTTAATCCAATCTTTCTTTCCCTTTCTTTATTTCTCACTCTCTAATTTGACCGTTTCTTTATCCGTCTTTAAATCTGATTGGTTAAGGAAATGGTGTGCTCCCCTCATTCACCAAGGTCCCGGATGCCCCGTTGACCTTGTTATCAACTCACACTTTCAGCAATTTGCAGTGCAAAAGATTTTTGAGCTAATGGGTGAGGAAAAAAATTAATAAACGGGGCACTACGCGAGATGCCCCACTCCAGCAAATTCTGGGCCATTGTGTCTGGTCGGATGATATACCCAATTCACGTATGAACTGGGGTCAAGCAAGGCTGTGTCATCGTATCAACGCTCTTCTCGATCTTCCTTGCTGCAATGCTCCATCTCACCCTCAGTAAGCTCCCCACTGGAGTGGAGCTAATTTACAGAACAAACGGGGAAACTGTTCAACCTCCATCGCCTCCAGTCCAGATCCAAGGTCGTCCCATCCTCTGTCGTCGAATTACAGTATGCAGACAACGCTTGCGTCTGCGCTCACTCGGAGGTCGAACTCCAAACCATCGTCAACACCTTCACCGAAGCGTACGAGAGCATAGGCCTTACACTAAACATCCGTAAGACAAAGGTCCTCTACCAACCTGCCCCCGCCACACAGTACTGCCCCCCGATTATCAAAATCCACGACAAGGCCTTGGACAACGTGGACCACTTTCCATACCTCGGGAGCCTACTGTCATCAAGGGCAGATGTCGACGACGAAGTCCAACACCGCCTTCAGTGCGGCCTTCAGTCGCCTGAGGAAGAGAGTGTTTGAAAACCAGGACATCAAACCCGGCACTAAGCTCATGGTCTACAGAGCAGCAGTGATACCCGCCCTGCTGTATGCCTCAGAGACGTGGACCATGCACAGCAGGCACCTCAAAGCACCAGAGAGGTACCACCAACGCTGCCTCCTGCAAACCCATTGGCAGGATAGGCGCACCAACGTCAGTGTTCTCGCTCAGGCCAACATCCCCAGCATCGAAGCTTTGACCAGGCTCGATCAGCTCCGATGGACGGGTCACATTGTCCGTATGCCCGATACGAGACTCCCAAAAAAAGCGCTCTACTCGGAGCTCCGGCACGGCAAGAGAGCCCCAGGTGGGCAGAGGAAACGCTTCAAGGACACCCTCAAAGCCTCCTTGAAAAAGTGTAACATCCCCACCGACACCTGGGAATCCCTGGCCCAAGACCGCACAAAGTGGAGGAGAAGCACCTGCAAACTCATTTTTAATGTGGAAGCAAGTCATCCTCGGTTCCGAGAGACTGCCGAAGAAGAAGAAGATTGATATAATGGCTGCAACACTTCAAGCAATGTGATGGCACTCGTGATGGCACTCTTGATAGTTTGGAACTACACTTTGATCAGATTTTAAAATGAGCCCTTTTAGACTCAAGTGCAAAATGCAGCCATTGCAGCAAAAATACATTTAAACATTTAAATGTGGAGCTTTATGTAAAATAAAGTTAATGAAAACTGCAGTTTCTAAAATATTTGTACACCTAACTGATGGGCAGTACGCGGTCCATTCACACAGCTATGGTACTGATCTACAATGCTAAGAAGTATAATGCAGACCTTCCATTTATAATAATTTCCCAATTGTATCAATTAATATTAGTTATCCATTGAATAAACAGTAAATAGAAAGATATTTACATTATATCTCCATTGTAACATTTTAAATGAACTGTGGTTTCTAGTGTGAAATAAAATTTAAACAACTCATTGATTCAGTACAAATTTCTCATATATAATGAATAAGATGTTGCATTATATAAAAAGTACAAAGGAAATAAGAGGGGCAAAGAGATAGAACAATAATAGATTGGCCGCTAACATGAAAGGGAATCCAAAGGTCTTCTGTAGGCATATTAACAGTAAAAGGGTTGTCAGAGGAGCGGTGGGGCCGATTCGGGACCAAAATGGAGATCTATTGGTGGCGACAACATAGCCGCGGCATAACTAAGACCGCCTATTTCCACATCAGTAACATCGCCCGTCTCCGCCCTTGCCTCCGCTCATCCGCTGCTGAAACCCTCATCCATGCCTTTGTTACCTCTAGACTTGACTATTCCAACGCACTCCTGACTGGCCTCTCTCATTCTACCCTACATAAACTTGAGGTCATCCAAAACTCGGCTGCCCGTGTCCTAACTCGCCCCAAGTCCTGTCCACCCATCACCACCGTGCTCGCTGACCTACATTGGCTCCCGGTTAAGCAACGCCTTAATTTCAAAATTCTCATCCTTGTTTTCAAATCCCTCCATGGCCTCGCCCCTCCCTATCTCTGTAATCTCCTCCGGCCCCACAACCCCCCGAGATATCTGCGCAACTCTAATTCTGCCCTCTTGAGCATCCCTGATTATAATCACTCAACCATTGGTGGCTGTGCCTTCTGTTGCCTAGGCCCTAAGCTCTGGAATTCCCTGCCTAAACCTTTCCGCCTCTCTACCCCTCTTTCTTCCTTTAAGACGCTCCTTAAAACCTACTTCTTTGGCCAACCTTTTGGTCATCTGCCCTAATTTCTCCTTATGTGGCTCGGTGTCAAATTTTTTTTGTCTTATAATGCTCCTGTGAAGCGCCTTGGGACGGTTTACTACGTTAAAGGTGCTATATAAATACAAGTTGCTGTTGTTGTTGAGGCAGAAGGCATGGCTGAGGTGCTAAATGAATACTTCGCATCGGTGTTTACCAAGGAAGAGGACTTTGCCAGAGCTGTGGTAAACGAGGAGGTTGTTGGGATACTGGATGAGATAAAAATAAATAAAGAGGAGGTATTAGAAAGTCTGGCAGTACTGAAAGTGGATAAGTCACCCAGTCCGGATGGGATGCATGCTAGGTTGCTGAGGGAAGTAAGGGTAGAAATTGCAGATGTGATGGCACAATCTTCCAATCCTCCTCAGATACAAGGGTGGTGCCGAAGGACTGGAGTATTGCAAATGTTACAACCTTGTTCAAAAAAGGGGAGAAGGATATACCTGGTAATTATAGGCCAGTCAGTTTAATGTCGGTGGTGGGAAGCTTTTAGAAACAATAATCTAGGAGAATATTAACAGCCACTTGGACAAGTATGGACTAAAAAAGGAGAGCTAGCATGGCTTTGTTAAGGGCAAATAGTTTTTGACTAACTTGATTGGGTTTGTTGATGAGGATAGTGTGGTTGATGTGTATACGGACTTTCAAAAGACATTTGATAAAGTACCACATAATAGGCTTGTTAGCAAAATTGAAGCCCTTGGGATAAAAGGGGCAGCAGCTGCATGGATATAAAATTGGCTAAGGGATAGAAAACCGAGTTATGGTGAATGGCGGTTTTCCAGACTGGAGGGAGGTATCACAGAATCCCTGCAGTACAGATAGAGGCCATTTCGGCCCATCGAGCCTGCACCGACACATATCCCACCCTATCCCCGTAACCCCACGTATTTAACCCCCTAACACTAAGGGTCAATTTATCATAGCCAAATCAACCTAACCCGCACATCTTTGGACTGTGGGAGGAAACCGGAGCACCCCGAGGAAACCCACGCAGACACGGGGAGAATGTGCAAACTCCACACAGACCGTCACCCAAGGCCGGATTCGAACCCGGGTCCCTGGCGCTGTGAGGCAACAGTGCTAACCACTATGCCACCGTGTTGCCCGTATTCAGTGGTGTTTCCAAGGGTTCAGTACTAGGACCACTGCTGTTTTTGATCTACATTAACTTGGATTTGTGGGTACAGGGCACAATTTTGAAATTTGCAGATGACAAAACTTGGAAGTGTAGTAAACAGTGAGGAAGGTAGTGATAGACTCCAAGAGGATAGAGACAGGCTGGTGGAATGGGTGGGCACATGCAGATGAAATTCAATGCAGAAAAGTGTGTGGTGATTAATTTTGGTATGAAGGATGAGGAGAGACAATATAATGGTACAATTTTAAAAGGGGTGCAAGAACAGAGAGACCTGGGGGTGTTGTGCACAAATCTCTGAAGGTGGCAGGACAGGTTAACAAAACAGTTAATCAAGTATATGGGATCCTGGGCTTTATAAATAGGGGTCATGATGTGGAGATGCCGGCGTTGGACTGGGGTGGACAAAAATGAGAAGTCGCACAACACCAGGTTATAGTCCAACAGATTTATTTAATTTTACAAGCTTTCGAAGCAGTTCGCTCCTTCGTCAGGTAAGTTAGCAATGAGAGAATCTCCCAGAATTCACAATTTAAACCCAGACAAAATCTATTCACATTATTCCTTACAACAAAGAGCACAGCCAAGACAATGAGATGTGTCCCAGGGGGTCCAACGTGTCAAACCACCTGCTGGCTGCATATCCTGTCAATTTGTGTTCTTGTGTTTAAAAAAAAAAACACCTGGGAAGACCGGCCATGATGTCAAGTCACGTTCTGTATCGTGACATGAACCCGATATCGCGATTGAGGCCATCCTCATGAGTGCGGAACTTGGCTATCAGTTTCTGCTCTATGATTTTGCGCTGTCGTGTATCTCGAAGGCCGCCTTGGAGAACGCTTACCCGCAGATCCGAGGCTGAATGCCCCTGGCTGCTGAAGTGTTCCCCGACTGGGAGGCAACCCTCCTGCCTGGCGATTGTTGCGCGGTGTCCGTTCATACGTTGTCTCAGTGTCTGCATGGTCTCGCCGATGTACCATGCTCTGGAGCATCCTTTACTGCAACGTATCAGGTAGACAACATTGGCCGAGTCACATGAGTATGTACCGTGTACCTGGTGGGTAGTGTCCTCACGTGTAATGATGGTATCTGTGTCCATGATTTGGCATGTCTTGCAGAGGTTGCCGTGGCAGGGTTGTGTGGTGTCTTGGTTGCTGTTCTCCTGAAAGATGGGTAATCTGCTGCGAACTATGGTACTTTTGAGGTTAGGCGGCTGCTTGAAGGCGAGTAGTGGAGGCGTGGGGATGGCCTTAGCAAGGTGTTCGTCGTCATCGATGACATGTTGAAGGCTGCGAAGAACATGGCATAGTTTTTCCGCTCCGGTGAAGTACTGGACGACGTAGGGTACTCTGTTGGTTGTGTCCCGTGTTCGTCTTCTGAGGAGGTCTATGCGGTTTTTCGCTGTATATGCAGCCAGCAGGTGGTTTGACACGTTGGACCCCCTGGGACACATCTCATTGTCTTGGCTGTGCTCTTTGTTGTAAGGAATAATGTGAATAGATTTTGTCTGGGTTTAAATTGTGAATTCTGGGAGATTCTCTCATTGCTAACTTACCTGACGAAGGAGCGAACTGCTTCGAAAGCTTGTAAAATTAAATAAATCTGTTGGACTATAACCTGGTGTTGTGCGACTTCTCATTTTTATAAATAGGGGCATAGAGTACAAAAGCCAGGAAGCTATGCTAAACCTTTTTCAAACATTAGTTCGGCCCCAGCTGGAGTATTGTGTCCAATTCTGGACACCGCAATTTAGGAAGGACGTGAAGACTTTGCAGAGGGTGCAGAAGAGATTCACTAGAATGGTTCCAGGGATGAGGGATTACAGTTACGTGGATAGACTGGAGAAGCTGGGGTTGTTCTCCTTAGAGCAGAGAAGGCCAAGAGGAGATATGATGGAGGTGTTTAAAATCATGAAGGGTTTAGATAGGGTAAATAAAGAGAAACTGTGTCCAATGGCTGAAGGGCCGATAACTAGAGGGCAGGGATTTAAGGTGATTGGCAAAAGAAGCAGAGGCGACATGAGGGGAGAACTTTTAACACAACGAGTGGTTGTGATTTGGAATGCACTGCCTGATAGGGTGGTGGAAACAGATTCAGTAGTAGCCTTCAAAAAGGAATTGGATAAATACTTGGAGAAAAAATTGCAGGGATATGGGCAAAGAGTGGGGGAGTGGGACTGACTGGATTGCTCTTCGAAAGAGCCGGCGCAGACTCGATGGGGCGAATGGTCTCCGTGTATGCTGTGCTTTTCTATGCTTCTATGAGATGTCTTACATCAGGTATGATTCTCTAGTGTTTCGTAGCCCATAAATGATTTGTAATTTTTTACATTAAGTTAAAGCACCTCCATGTGTACTGAAAGCCACGGCTACGTTGTGCCTCCTTCATTAATGAAACTCGGCAAAATACTCAAATGTCCCAAATGTAGTGTCTTTGTGTGTTTAAATATTTTACATTCTAGATGTTTTCAATTTTGTCATGTCTGAAAATATTTTCTTTTCATGGAAGTGTAATTATGAGCGTTTGCTTTAATAGTACATCGGCCTTGGGGCATTAATGCAATTACAGGAAACTCTTTGGTATCCGGGACCGGCGTGGTGCCGGTTGATCGAAAGTTCCAGATAACGGAGAGTTATATCTACCGAGGCTATTTTTAACAAAGAAAAATAAAAAAATCAAGAAATGTGCAGTATACAGTATTTGGGTACTCACCTACAGAATGTTGCGTTAAATGGATGGTGGTAGATGCTTGATTAAGTACAGTACTGCCAGTTGAGAGTAATCCATAACTCTTTAATTACTTAACAGTAAGTGAGACTCCCGGCAGCGCGGGAGAATCAACTCCTGCTACTGCAGTGTTTCGGACTTCCGACAGCGCCAGGAGGCCGAGTAGTGGCACTTTTGAAAACTACCCCTACTGACTAAATCGGCGTTCGCGGACTCGGACTCGGGATCGGCAACATTGCCGGTTATTTGACAGGAGTTTTCGGAGTACTCGGCGTTCGCGGAGACTCGGACTGCGACTCGGCAACATTGCCGGTTATTTGAGAGGAGTTTTCGGAGGATGATTTTTGCCGGTTAAGCGAGAATTCCAGATATTTGGGTGCCGGATAAACAAGAGTTTCCTGTACCAGCTATTTTTAATACTATTTTATTATGGGATTTTAAAATCAAAGCTTAGAACTTACTATTGATATTCATCAGCCAAATGTGGAACATGATTGAATGATATTCCTTTGTTCAATATATTAATAGAAGTGTTGATCTGTTTAAAATAAATGGGTTAACACCTGCATTGAAACAATAGACAAAGGAATGTCATTGTAATATCACCAGTCGTAATTAAACATTAGAAATACAACCATCCAGACTAGCAAATGTTTGAATGAGATTTTAAAATTCAGTTTGCTTTTCTAAATGAGGAACTTAGGTGAAGGGCCAAAATCGATAATACAGGAGCACCACAAGGTTGAAAAGATTAGGAGAGAAAACAGTTCAAATCAGGAAATATTTAAGTACTACATGGCATTCTGCACAATGTCGTGGAATTTTAACATGCTGTAATAACCGAGTCAGCAAGCAATGTTTTCAGTGTCAGCAATATCCTGTATAACTGTTGAGAAATTTGTGATTGCTAGTGTATTGAACAGTAGCTTTTAGCAAAACTAGCAATAATGTCAAATGAAATTACAGCAAAATATCCTACTGTATAGTAATACTGCCATTTTTCAGAAATGCTTACCCTACTGAATAAACGGGTCTTTTATACTATTATCTCGGCTAATGCTGAGTAGTGCTTTCAAGATGAATTTGTTTTTTTAAGGAGGGGAAGGAGAAAAATATCAAAATCGACGGTGTACTTATCCTAACCTCGCGAGCATTTTACAATTGTTGGTGATGCAGGAGATTCTCAAATGTTGAACTTAAGTGCCTATTGTGGCACTGCTCCCTTTAACTACAGTGACACAAACACTTGGCAAATTGGAATGCCCATTGTTCATCGAGAGTCTCAGTGGCACACGGTGCCCCTGGCTGAGATAGTGGGTAGGGGACTTTCTTTTTCCTAATTATAGGACACAAGTTAAAAATATTGATCTGTATGTTAAGTGTAAGCTCGGTTTGTGTTTAAACACCAATGTTTTACTTCTAATATACTTGATTAATATGTCAATCAAAAAATAATGCATTGTGGAACTCTTAAAGGATAGATTAATACCTCATCCACTAGCCTAACCATCCACCCCCTCACTGCCAACGTATTGTGGCTGCAATGTGTACTATCTGTAGGATGCACTGCAGCAACTCATCCAGGCTCCACAGCAGTACCCATGACCTCGACCACCTTGCAGGACAAGGGCAGCAAGTGCATATGAACACCACCACCTCCCAAGTCTCTCACTATCCTGACTTGAGCCTATATTGCTGTTCCTTTGTTGTCGCTGGGCCAAATTCCTGGAACTTCTTAGCCAGCAGTAATGTGGGAGCACCTTCACCACACAGACTGCAGTGGTTCAAGAAGGAAGTCCACCACCACCTTCTCGAGGATAACTACAGATGGGTAATAAGTGCTGGCGTTGTCAGCGATGCTTACGTCCCGAGAATGAATAATGATAAAAAACATAGGCCGGAATTTTCCGGGGGGTTAGCAGGCGGTGATCAGTGGTGGGTCGGGTGGGAGTGTTTTTTTTCCACAGCGGGTCGGGACCCGACCAGCAGCGGCAGGGGACCTAATTAAAATGATTAGCATCTAGTTGCTAGATGTTTAACAGCCTTTTTTCACTTACCTTTTGTCTTTAACTTCATGCCCACGGGATCCCCGCTGTGCTCAGACCACGGCTGTCAAGCTGAGGCGTGAGTTCAGTGGCCATTGCTCCAGCTGATTATTTGACAGCTTCAAATGTACAGTAAAAGCTCCCACCTGACTGATACTCACTTTCCTCAGGCAGAAGCTTTTTCTCACTCCATTTCCAGCACACATTCTGCAGGCTTTCCGCTTTCCACTCTCCAACCACTCTCACCTCATTGGAAGAGCTCTCTCACCATTGACAGAATGCTTCTGTCATCTCTACTTCACCTGGCATCTATTCCATCAACATGGGTGCCCTTTATACTCTCTCACCTTGGTCCTCAGAATCCTATCACGATCAGCCCCAACACCAGCAGCACCAGGCACAACAGCAGCACTAACAACAACACCAACCTTCTCCGCAATCAACTGATGCTACACAGGGCATCAGCACCCGACCACATTGTTGCCCGGGAGGCCAGGGATGGCCCCACCATGGCCAGATTTACTTCACTTGACGCTGTACACCCTGGCTGCCACATGATGTGGCAGGTTGGCACCACCCCACACTAACACCATAAAGCATCCCTACAATGCCCAAGCCATTCCTTTCACACTCATCACCATTGCGGGGGGTACCGTTATGTCTCACCATTCACTGCAACTCACTAAGCCACTTCCAAAGGTGCGCACAAATCTGTCCAAGAACACACAGTGTTGAAAATAACGGTTTCAGTGTTTGACCCTACATTAACAGAAACTTTACATGAACATTGCATAAAACACCCAAGTGCCTACCCTTGTGTGTTGTTAGTTGGTATGATTGGACTAGGATGAGGGTGAGTGTGAGGGGTGGCGAGTGAGATGGGGATGTGATAATGTAGATAGAGAGGGATGGGTGGAGGTTGGTGTGAGTAAGGATGTGCAGGAGTAGGATGGGGAAGGCAGAGTGATGGGGATGTGATGAGAGGCACAGCAGGATGAGGTTGAGTGTGGCTTTGTACAAACGTTTTGTGATCTACTGAGATCATTGAAATGTTTGCGGCACTGCACCCAGGTCCTCCTGACCACATCCCTGCTTGTGCCCTCCTCTGCAATGTTGCAACCAGGCTGTGTTGATCTCCTGGGGAGGGCTCTTCTGCCCGTGGG
Organism: Squalus acanthias; assembly: GCA_030390025.1. NCBI lineage: Eukaryota > Metazoa > Chordata > Chondrichthyes > Squaliformes > Squalidae > Squalus > Squalus acanthias. The sequence continues at coordinate 89,401,215 of CM059438.1, forward strand.
AAGGCCATAGTTTCTAGTTAAGCCACTGAACTGGTGTATTTATTTGTTCATATGACCCAGAAAGTTTTTGTGGACTGTTGGTGCACTCGAGGAAAGATAATTTGAATTTAATAGTTTTTAGGGTATAACTCTAAGTCCCACACTGGAGATTTGGGAGGTATCCATTCCAGACCACTCTGCTGAGTCAAACACTACAAGCATTTTTTGTCATTTTCAAGATGATTCATTTTATCAAATCCTTTGTGTTCACAAGTTTGGCATTCCTATCCTCTTGTATCACTCCCCCTCGTCCTCCATTTACTTAGAGGAAAGGCAGTATAGACTGCTGATGGAATGTTTTTAAAAAACTTATATTTCTATAACAATGTACAAAACAAAACAAGCGCTCAACATAAATCCAAGCAGGGGAAGAAAGAGAAACAAAGGTTTTAGGAGCTTTTTAAAGTGGGTAGAGGGATAGAAATTGGAGGCATATTACAATATTCAAAAAAACAAAAAAAATTGCCGTTGACTCAAATTTATCCCAGTCTTTGCCTCCTGGAATTATGTAAATTAGATTTGTTGGCAATGTTCTTTGTATCTATTTATTGCAGAAGAACTTCCAAGGGTGATGGATGCTTTTTTGCCAAGCCTAAGGTCAAATGGCCTGATTGCATCAAGCTACCCTTATTAATTTCCCTCAGATCCAATAAAATGGAGACGATGAATTCTCTGCAGTCTTGTGTCGCCAAACCTGGCCTGGGCATGGCAACAGTAGTGAGCAGAAATGTAGACTGCATTTTTTTTTAAAAAGGGAATCTGCAACTCTGGTGAGATTGTAGGAGATGATGAGATTGGCATTCATCTATAAAGAAGGGACAGGCCTATTGAACTTCTTGGCTTTTTCTTTTTTTTCTGTTCTTATGGTAGAGAACGTGGGTATTTAAAACAATCCGTTTATTGTGTGATTGTTCAAAGATATTCTCTTACTGAGAAACCACATATGTGTGATAAACTGCACACCATCTAGATCAGAACTAATCCTAAGAAACTTTGCTCTAGTTTGTGTACCTGGAGAACGTCCTAGTACAAATAGAATTTTTACAGGGTTCGGCTTCTATTTGTATTTTACTCTTGTTTAGTTCTCATTAATGTTTTGTGGCTTATTTACTCAAATATTGCAAGAAATGTGACTGTTTACAATGGGAATGCAATGTTTTTACAGGTTGGTATGCTGGCGACCAAAGTGGAATACATGACTAACACCAGTCAATGACTGTACCAGTTGGTAACTTGCTCCATGCTTGGGTGTGTGGGACAAGACAGAGCATGGCTCATTATGCCCATTGCTGATTGAATTTGAAGTGCCCGTGAAGCTGGGAAACAGCTGTATATTGGAAGAGGAAGACGAGGAAGGACACGGGTTCAAACTAGTAGGAGGCAGATTTAGGGCTCGTACCAGGAAGTTCTTCACAAAACAAAGTGACCAACGCATGATAGAGCAATAGAGGCGAAAACCCTGGAATCATTTAAGATATAATTGGATGCTGCAGCGAGAGGTCTTTAGGGTCTTAATGGCTTTCCTCATCTGTTTAAAAAAAAATAAAAAATCTTGTGATGTTATGTGCAGTACTACACTCGGTATACAGCAGAAATGTGCTGTTGATTGTGATTAGAATCATAGAATCATTGAATGGTTACAGCACGGAAGAAGGCCATTTGGCCCGTCGAGCCCATGCCAGCTCTCTGCAAGAGCACTGGAGCCCTGCAAATTTTTTTCTTTCAGGTACTTATCCAACTCCCTTTTGAAAGCCGTGATTGAGTCTGCCTCCACCACCCTTTCAGGCAGTGCATTCCAAATCCTAACCACTTGCTGAGTAAAAAATGCTTTTCTTGCGTTGCCTTTGGTTCTTTTGCCAATCACCTTAAAATCTGTGTCCTCTGGTTCGCGACCCTTCTGCCAATGGGAACAGTTTCTCTCTGTCTACTCTGTCCAGACCCCTCATGATTTTGAACACCTCTATCAAATCTCCTTTGCTCTAAGGAGAACAACCCCAGCTTCTCCAGTCTATCCACGTAACTGAAGTCCCTCATCCCTGAAATAATTTTCATAAATCTTTTCTGCACCCTCTATAAGGCCTTCACATCCTTCCTAAAGTGCGGTGCCCAGAATTGGACACAATACTCCAGTTGAGGCCGAACCAGTGTTTTATACAGGTTCTTCATAATTTCTATGCTTTTGTACTTTATACCTCTATTCATGAAGCCCAGGATCCCATACGCTTTTTTAACTGCTTTCTCAGCCTGCCCTGCCACCTTCAACGATTTGTGCACATATACCCCCAGGTCTCTCTGTTCATGCACCCCCTTTAGGAGTGTACCCTTTAGTTTATGTTTCCTCTCATTCTTTCTTCCAAAATGTACCACTTCACACTTTACTGCATTAAATTTCATCTGCCATGTGTCTGCCCATTCCACCAGCCTGTCTATGTCCTTCTCTGAAGTCTATAACTATTCTCCTCACTGTTCACGATACTTCCAAGTTCTGTCATCTGCAAATTTTGAAATTGTGCCCTGTACACCCACATCCAAGTCATTAATATATATCAAGAAAAGCAGTGGTTCTAGAACTGACCACTGTATACCTTCCTCCAGTCCGAAAAACAACCGTTCACCACAACTCTCTGTTTCCTGTCACTTAGCCAATTCCGTATCCATGCTGCCACTGTCCCTTTTATTCCATGGGTTTCAACTTTGCTGGCAAGCCTATTATGGCACTTCGTCGAATGCCTTTTGGAAATCTATGTAGACTACGTCAACTGCATTACCCTCATCAGCCCTCTCTGTTACCTCATCAAAAAACTCGATCAAGTTGGTTAAACACAGTTTGCTTTTTTAACAAATCCGTGCTGGCTTTCCTTAATTAATCCACACTTGTCCAAGTGACTGTTAATTTTGTCCCTGATTATTGTTTCTAAAAGCTTCCCCACTACCAAGGTTAAACTGACCGGCCTATAGTTGCTGGGTTTATCTTTACACCCTTTTTTAAACAAGGGTGTAACATTTGCAATTCTCCAGTCCTCTGGCACCACCCCCATTTCTAAAGAGGATTGGAAGATTATGTCCAGTACCTCCGCGATTTCTTCCTTCACTTCCCTCAGCATCCTAGGATGCATCCCATCCAGTCCTGGTGACTTATCTATTTTAAATACAGCCAGCCTTTCTAGTACCTTGTCTTTATCAATTCTTAGCCCATCCAGTATCTCCTCTACCTCCTCCTTTACTATGTCTATGGCAGCATCCTCTTCCTTGGTGAAGACAGATGCAAAGTATTCGTTTAGTACCTCAACCATACCCTCTGCCTCCATGTGTAGGTCTCCTTTTTGGTCCCTAATCGCCCCCCCCCCCCCCCCCCCCTCCCCTTACAACCTGTTTACTATTTATATGCCTATAGAAGACTTTTGGATTACCTTTTATGTTAGCTGCCATTCTATTCTCATACCCTCTCTTTGCCCCTCTTATTTTCTTTTTCACTTCTCCTCTGAACTTTTTATATTTAGCCTGATTCTCCGATGTATTCTCGACCTGACATCTGTCATACGTGCTCTTTTTCTGTTTCATCTTGCTCCCCATCTCTTTTGTCATCCAGGGAGCTCTGACTTTAGTTGCCCTACCTTTCCCCCTGGTGGGAATGTACCTCGACTGTACCCGAACTATTTTCTGTTTAAAGACAGCCCATTGTTCCAGTACAGTTTTTTCCTGCCAATCTTTGATTCCAATTTACCCAGGCCAGAGCTGTTCTCATCCCACTGAAATTTGCCTTCCTCCAATTAATTATTTTTTTACTTTAGATTGCTCCCTGTCCTTTTCCATAGCTAATCTAAACGTTATGATACTATGATCACTGTTCCCTAAATGTTCACCTACTGACACTTGCTCCACTTGACCCACCTCATTCCCCAGAACCAGATCCAGCAATGCCTCCTTCCTCATTGGCCCAGAAACCTACTGATCAAGAAAGTTCTCCTGAACACACTTCAGAAGTTCTTCCCCCTCCCTGCCCTTTAGACTATTACTATCCCAGTCCATATTAGGATAGTTGAAGTCTCCCATTATCACTACTCTATAGTTCTTGCATCTTTATGTAATTTCCCTGCAAATTTGCTCCTCCATATTTTTCCCACTAGTTGGTGGCCTATAGAATACATCTAGTAGTGTAGTGACACCTCTATTATTTCTTAACTCTAGCCATATAGATTCTGTCCTTGACCCCCTCCAAGACAGCCTCTCTCTCCAGCACTAACATTTTCCTTAACCAATACTGCCATACCACCTCCTATCTTTCCTTCACATCCTATATCCAGGAATATTTAATACCCAATCCTGCCCTTTTTTGAGCCAGGTCTCCGTTATTGCCACGGCATCATATTCCCATGTGGCTATTTGCGCCTGCAGCTCACCAACCTTGTTTACTATGCTTCGTGTGTTCACATGCATACACTGTAAACCTATCTTAGACCATGTTGTGTTCTCTCTTAGTCTGAGCCCACCTAATACCTTACTATTTCTTGCTTTAGTGCTCTCCGTCTCTCCCAATTCTTTGTGCCCTTTGTTTCTCCTTTCTAATGCTACATCCTGGTGCCCATCCCCCTGCCAACTTGGTTTAAACCCTCCCCAACAGCGCTAGCAAACCTCCCTGCAAGGATAATGGTCCTGGCTCTGTTGAAGTGCAACCCATCCAGCCTGTACAGGTCCCACCTCCCCCAGAACCGGCCCCAATGCCCTAGGAATCTGAAGCTCTCCAGCCACGCATTCATCTGCTCTATCCTCCTATTTCTATACTCATTTGCGTGGGGCACCGGGAGTAATCTAGAGATTGCTACCTTTGAGGTCCTGCTTTTTAATCTCTTTCCTACCTCACTAAAATCTGCCTGCTGGACCTCATCCCTCTTTCTACCTATGTCATTGGTACCAATATGGGCCATGACCTCTGGCTGTTCACCCTCCCCCTCAATGTTCTGCAGCCGCTCAGTGACCTCCTTAACCCTGGCACTAGGGAGGCAACATACCATCCTGGAGTCACGTCTGCGGCTGCAGAAATGCCTTTCTGCTCCCCTAACTATCGAACCCCCTACCACTCTTGCTTTCCCTGTCTTCCTCCTCCCCCCCCCCCTCTGTACAGCTGAGACACCCGTGGTGCCATGGGCTTGGCTCTGGCTGTACTCCCCAGAGGAACGATCGCCCTCACCAGTACTTGGAACAGAATACTGGTTGGAGAGCAAGATGCATTCAGAAGACTCCTGCACTACCTGCCTGGTCCTCCTCTTCTCTTCTGTCTGGCAGTCGCCCATTCCCTCTCTGCCTGCGCACTCCTTAGCTGCGGGTTGATCAGCTCCTGAAACGTGCTATCCACGAAGCGCTCAGCCTCGCGGATGCACCACAGTGACGCCAGCTGCTGCTCAAGCTCCGAAACCCGGAGCTCGAGCTCCTCCAGCTAACGACACTTCCTGCACACGTGGTTGTCCAGGACACGGGAAGCGCCCTGGAGTTTCCGTATGGCACAGGATGTGCATTCCGCTGGACCGAGCTGCCCTGCCATGCCTTTATTTATTCGACTATTAACTAACTTTTTTTTAAGACTTAAAAAAAAAAATCACCAACTACTTGCCAATCCGCTCCTTCCCTTGTGCTGACGTCACTTACCCCGCTTCCAGACACTCGCGCTCCCTCCGGGCTCTTGGGCCTACCTTTATTTGCGGCCACTCCTCTCGCTGTCCCGCAGGTCTGCTCTCATGTCTATTAACTTAGTGTTCTCTGACTATATATGCTGTGCCTATATGCATCTCTTCACGTCACCTGACGAAGGAGCAGCGCTCCGAAAGCTTGTGATTTCAAATAAAGCTGTTGGACTATAACCTGGTGTTGTGCGACTTCTCACATTTGTCCACCCCAGTCCAACACCGGCATCTCCACATCATATTAACTTAGAGACCTTGGGTTCTGTGGCTCCACTCCTCCTTTTCAGTCAGACGTCTCCCATCGCCTTCCTCCTCTCCACCAATTCCTGCGCGCTCAAAATTCCTCACTCTGCTTGTGAATCAGTCTGTTTGTGAATCTCCCAACTCTGTGCACAAGCTCAAGCTGTACTGAGCAACACATTCAGTATGCAGTGATAGTGTGCTACTATTTGTGCTTGTATACAGTGCCACACTGGATTCAGCAGCTGTGCACTGCAGTTTGTGGCTCTATAACCGAACCATAATTTAGTATACAGTGGTAGTGTGCTAACTTTTGTGGTTATGTGTATAAATTGTAAAAGGCACACTGCTCATCACTGCAGTGCTTGCTGTAGCACTTCAGTTCTGACAAGGATGAAGTGAACATAGATTCTGATTTATTAAGGAAAATGACCCATTGTTCTGCGGGGTTCACAGTGATTTTCTGAAGTGTTTAAAGTGCCATGTCTGACTCGGCTCATGCTGTGAAAATGTGTGGGAATAGAATGAAATATTGCCACTTTCAACCACTCTCACTAATTAATTTATATTCCCGTACAAGATCATTAGTCATCGGTAACAGTATTTTGAGCATTGCATATTTCTGCAGAAAGTGTGTTATTCCATTAACAATTGGCTGAATACTGATCAGGTTTGCTGAACAAAAATGTAATGCATTTAGTTATTGAACAATTGTTGATTAGTTTATACACCATCAGATGGGCTACCGGTAGAAAGATATTTTTGGGCACGGTTGAAGATCTAATTGCGACAACATGCTCAGATCTGCAGACTATTTATTTTCAGAGGTACATCCAGAAATTCTAAGTCCGCAGTAACTGGTTTCTGTCACGAGAGGCTTTCAGTAAGCTACAAAAGTGGTGTTTCCCCCTTGTGGCTAAAGCAAGTTCTGCAGTATCTGAAGTTACATGTCCCAGTCGTCTCGATACTGATTTTTAGATGCACTGACATTCCCAAGGCCCGAAGCAAGGTGGTCTGTCGGTTCTCAGTTTCCAAAGCATGACATAATGAACTTTATTCAGTAACGGATTTCATGTTTAAGCTCTTGACGAACACTGTATTGATCTAGAAACTTCCTCAATGCTGCAGTTTTGAGAACAGTGTTATGCAGTTACTTTTGATAAAACCAGTCTCGCAAATATGTTGTAGTCTCCAAGGCTATTTTGAATTTTTAGTGATTGGAAACGAGACCACTTTCAAGTGTTGGTCCTGCACGAGTGTAAATGCATTTTGACTGCATTGTAACTGCTAGCTGACGTCTTCATTTTGCCTTTGGATTTGGTGGCTTTGAGGGACTGGATTCATTCAGTTTGCAAAACAGTGCAAGCTCCTGGCTGTATTTACTCCAGCCTAGTACTCAGTGCCAGAAAGACACAGGCAGTGAATATTCTGATCCAGTTTGGTGAATGCACCCATCAAAGCCATGTTCCCCTGTTACCAGTTGTTGGCCATGGCTCAGTGGTAGCACACTCGCTTCTGAGACAGAAGGTTGTAGTCCTACTCTAGAGACTTGAGCACAAAATCTAGGCTGACACTTCAGTGCAGCACTGCGGGAGTGCCGTATTTCGGATGAGACGTTAAACCGAGGTCCCGTCTGCCCGCTTAGGCGGACATAAAAGATCCCGTGGCACAATTACGAAGAAGAGCAGGGGAGTTCTCCCCAGTGTCCTGGCCAATCTTAAGCAACACCATTAAAATAGATTATCTGGCCATTATTTCATTGCTGTTTGTGGGATGTTGCTGAATACAAATTAGCTGCTGTGTTTCCGACAACAGTGCCTGCATTCAAAAGTACTTCATTGGTTGTATAGTGCTTTGCGACATCCTGAGGTCATGAAAGGCACGCTATAAATGCAAGTCTTTATTCAGACTCTCAAAACTCATCTGAATGGCAAGAAGTGTTAACACCATTTCAGTCAATCAGGTTCAGGAAACAGCATCAAAAAGTCAGCCAGAATGCGCTCTCCAGTGAGGTTGAAGTGTGTGTGCTTGTGGGCAGGATCAGATTCTGTTACTGAATAGCTTGCCAGGACTTGCTGCGTAGGCTTACGCATGAAGGATGGGAAAACTAGCAAGATATGACATGGCAACTGGCACTCATGGAATTGGACTCCATTAGTTCTTTCAGGAGAAGAGTTTTTTTTCAAACTTTCTTTAACATGGGACCTGTGTCTGTGAAAAGAGCAGTAAGTGTTGATGCATGAAGCTCTGGTGACACTCTCTTGACAAAAGTGAGAATTGGCATTACAACTGGACCAAACTTCAAGAGTTCTATTTCTGTAGATTCCAAGCCCAGAGGCAATGTTAAATCAGCAACATCATTATAACTGTATGAGTGCCAAATTGCTCAGGATTTGAGACCAAGCTTTACAGCTATACTTGTGTCATTGTAGTACATTTGAACCCAGATATGTCCGCATTACTAATTGAACAAGAAATATTATGCTTGGGTCATGACTGCAGTTTTTGAGACTGAATTGGAAAAATATCAGAATTTCTCACCCATGGGTTTTATACATGCCAGACAATCAGAAGGTTCTCACTAAAAGCTTTTCCGTTCATTCATACCAGTAATTTATCATTGCCTTGAAGTTCTGTACCTTGAGAATAGAATCAGTAAAATTCAGCCCTCAGTGTAACACTCCCAGTTCATCTGATAATAACTGTCTTTATTTCAATGCCTCGATTTCAAAATTCTCATCCTTGTTTTCAAATCCCTCCATGGCCTCGCCCCTTCCTATCTCTGTAATCTCCTCCAGCCTCACAACTCCCCGAGATATCTGCGCTCCTCTAATTCTGCCCTCTTGATCATCCCTGATTATAATCACTCAACCATTTGTGGCCGTGTCTTCTGTTGCCTGGGCCCTAAGCTCTGGAATTCCCTGCCGAAACCTGTCCGCCTCGCTACCTCTCTCTCCTCCTTTAAGATGCTCCTTAAGACCTACCTCTTTGACCAAGCGTTTGGTCATCTGCCCTAATTTCTCCTTATGTGGATCGGTGTCAAATTTTTTGTCTTAAAATACTCCTGTGCAGCGCCTTGGGACGTTTTACTACGTTAAAGGCGCTATATAAATACAGGTGGTTGTTGTGCCTTTGAAAGAAATGTCCATCATGATGTGGATTCTTACCTCCTGGTACTTCACACTATGTCTTTTCTTTCTTTATCCTATTCAGTCTTGTTCTTTTTTTCTCTCTCGCTCTTGCTCAATCGCTCTTTCTCTCGAGTCATCTCTGGTCATCTTGGTGGTTAGTTGGAGGAGGGGGAGCGGCAGAGGGTCCGGCTGGGAATGTAGGCAGGTTTTAGACTGGACATAGGGAGAGGGAACCGCGTAGGCTGGCTCTTGGGTGATGGTTGCAGGTCTCAAGGCCACAGGGTGGAAACAGAAAGAAAAGTAAAGGGGAATGACACTTCCCTTGTAAGATGCCTGCTGCAGAGGGATTTCAGTGTCCTTCTATACAAATCACAGAAAGTTAACATGCAGGTACAGCAAGCAATTAGAAAGGCAAATGATATGTAAGCCTTTATTGCAAGGGGATTGGAGTATTAGAGTAAGGAAGTATTGCTGCAATTATATCGGGCTTTGGTGAGACCACATTTGGAGTACTGGGTACAGTTTTGGTCGTCTTACCTACTTGCCTTAGTGTGGGTGTAACAAAGGTTCACTAGATTGATTCCTGGGATGAGAGGGTTGTCCTATGAGGAGAGATTGAGTAGAATGGGCCTATATTCGCTGGAGTTTCGAAGAATGAGGGGTGATGTAATTGAAAAGTATAAAATTCTTAGAGGGCTTGACAGGGTAGATGCTGAGAGGCTGTTTTCCCCTGGCTGGAGAGTCTAGAACTAGGGGTCATAGTCTCAGGATAAAGGGTCGGCCATTTAGGACTGAGATGCGGAGGAATTTCTTCACACAGAGATTTGTGAATCTTTGGAATTCTCTACCCCAGAGGGCTGTGGATGCTCAGTCGTTCAGCATATTCAAGACTGAGATCGATAGATTTTTGGGCACTAAGGGAATCGAGGGAAAAGGGGATAATTGGGAAAGTGGAGTTAATGTAGAATATCAGCCATGATCTTATTGAATGGCGGAGCAGGCGCGAAGGGCCTTATGGCCTACTCCTGCTCCTATTTCTTATGTTCTTAAAAGGAGAAGTAGAGTCCAGAATGGCAGACAACGGGCTTGAATAAAACACACAACTTGCACTTTAAACAGCTGAAATAACACTTGGCTGCAGGGAACACTGGTGCAGGGAAGGGAATAAATAGAAAGCTTATTTGTAAAGTCACCTAAGGAATCAATCTGGGAGACAGAGCTAGGAGGAGCAGCAATGCCACATGCTGTTGGAAGGACTAAAGTTAAGTAAAGTATATGTGCCTTACAGCTAAAAGTAATATGCAAGCACCGCGGAAGAGCATGACAAACAAGTCATGACACAGGAGGTAAGTGTGACAAACAGGAAGTGTAAGTGGGCGCAAAACCTTTCTACGGAAAATCGGGTAGGGCGTATAATGGGCGGCTGATCCAATAACGCCTGTTTTACATCCCCACCATAGTTGAACGCTCTGGCAATAGATATTTATTATAAATGTGTACTGTAGAGATTAGATTATCTCTGGTCTTTCAAATAATCAGGATCGAGTGAAAACCAATACGGTGGGTATATTGCGTTTAATCGGAGTTTAATGCGGAATATAACACACTAGCTATACAGCAAAGACCTACAACCGTGCCAAGCAGCTGGTACCGGTCCCGATCGGACAGATGGCTGGCATGCACGAACAGCTCTTCGACTTACGGCCTTCTCTCTCTCTCTCTCTCTCTCTCTCTCTCTCTCTCTCTCTCTCTCTCTCTCTTCCCAAACCGCCAAGAGCGTTAGACTAGGGTCAGCACGGGTCCACTCTCTGAAGAGTGTTAAGCCATCGATCCACTCTCGGAAGCTCTTCACGCCACCGTCTGTGCTAGGGGCTTTTCAGGTCCTTCTTTTATACTATTTTTAGGGGTGGACCTGGGATAGAATATTGACAAGACTATTTAACCTGTAAGGGTTCCTCTTAAACCAAGGTGCCCAATGGTGCGTCGAGTTCTTTTGTCTTAACTTTTAGATGGAAACCCTCCCCTAAGGGGTCTCATGTTTTTCCTCACATGCCTTTCATGTTTATACATTCTGAAGGCCCATCCATCTGAATTCCTCTTATCTCTCCCGTCCTTTGTCCTCCCTGGTGCAGCCAGTTCGTACCAGGCTTTTAACCAGAGGCCCATGCTAGAGCTGTCTACTCAACCTTTATACTAATTAACTCTTACGTATCTTCGCAAGCAGTTCTGTTAGCGGTAATGGGAGATTCCGGAGATGAAGGGGTTGTCTTATGAAGAAAGGTTGAGCAGGTTGGGCCTATACTCATTGGAGTTTAGAAGAATGAGAGGTGATCTTATTGAAACATACAAGATTCTGAAGGGGCTTGACAGGGTAGATGCAGAGAGGATGTTTCCCCTCGTGGGGGAATCTAGAACTAGGGGGCATAATTTCAGAATAAGGGGTAACCCTTTTAAATCGGAAATGAGGAGGAATTTCTTCTGAGGGTTGTGAATCTTTGGAATTCTCTTCCCCAGAGAGCTGTGGAGGCTGGGTCATTGAATATATTTAAGGTGGAGATACAGATTTTTGAAAGATAAGGGAGTCAAGGGTTATGGGGAGCAGGCAGGGAAGTGTGTTGAGGCCAAGATCAGATCAGCCATGATCTTATTGAATGGCAGAGCAGGCTCGAGGGGCCAAATTACCTACTCCTGCTCCTACGTCTTATGTTCTAAACATATGACCAAATTATAGATACAGTCAGCGGCCTTCCTAGCACACACAGCAGACAGCTAGCCTGGGAAGCAAGGTCATATGTGGCTGCCCCTCTGTGGGATGTTATGCATCTATCCCATCTATTCTAATACTAGTCTGAAGACACTTTTGTCTCAAGTTCTAATACAATCAGCTAAACACATTACAGGAAACTCTTTGGTATCCGGGACCGGCGTGGTGCCGGTTGATCGAAAGTTCCGGATAACGGAGAGTTATATCTACCGAGGCTATTTTTAACATTAAAAAATCAAGAAATGTGCAGTATACAGTATTTGGTTACTCACCTACAGAATGTTGTGTTAAATGGATGGTGGAAGATGCTTGATTAAGTACAGTACTGCCAGTTGAGGGTAATCCATAACTCTTTAATTACTTAACAGTAAGTGAGACTCCCGGCAGCGCGGGAGAATCAGACTCCTGTTACTGCAGTGTTCGGACTTCCGACAGCGCCAGGAGGCCGAGTAGTGGCACTTTGGAGAACTACCCCCACTGACTAACTCGGCGTTCGCAGGAGACTCGGACTCTGACTCGGCAACATTGCCGGTTATTTGAGAGGAGTGTTCGGAGTACTCGGCGTTCGCGGGAGACTCGGAGTCGGACTCGGCAACATTGCCGGTTATTTGAGAGGAGTTTTCGGAGTATGATTTTTGCCGGTTAAGAGAGAATTCCGGATATTTAGGTGCCGGTTAAACAAGAGTTTCCTGTATTATTCACGTCACAATTTCATTCGCATAACCATATACATTTTAGGTACCCCTAATTTCTAATAGTACATTGTGTGTGTATATATATATATATATATATATCAGCATTCCTGCCAATTAAAAACCAGTATCAACCTTCTGGAGGAGGTCTGATGATGTGCTTAACGGAGAATTAATTCCTTTCTAGTTGTGACATCATCAGATCTGCCCATTTTAAATGACTGAGTTGAGACTCCCTGCCAGCTGATAATTATTCTAATTATCCTATATTTCATCTTGTGTTTACAGCTGATACCAGAAGGCTCTATTGCAGGCCTATAAATCTGACCAATAAGCCTCCATCTCTGTTGCTGTCTTAGGGTCTGTCCTTGGCCGATTTTTTTTCTGCTAAATGTAAACAATCTCCTTTCTGTTGGGTCCACAATTGCAGTGTCTGTGAGTGCAGACAGTGCAGTCTTATTCTCCAGACACGAGTCTGTGTTGCGTTCAGTGCACTCTTGAGTGAATGTCTTGTGTGTTTTGTTTCAGTTGCTGTCTCACCAGCACAGTCTCCATAACCTTGAAAGAAGCTCCTTTCATCATTCTGACAAAAATCAAACTCGTTACAAAATCATTTTTAGTTGGTGGTCAGTTAATTTGATTACATATCTTTTTTAAATACCTGAGTGCATTTAAATGCCTTGGGTTTTCTTGAATGCAGTGAAATAGCTTCAGATGGGGGTTTTTTTTCACCCCAAAATTGGCCTCTTTTAACCATGTTTAAGCCGTGATCTATAATTCTCTTGCGTTGCCTTATTTGATTACTGTGATATTGCCTGGTTAATGCTCACCAGATCAGCCAGTTTACAGACCCAAGCCAGTGGAATAATACTCGAAGAATGAATATCACTTCGAGATTGCAAAGTACTTCCCTGTTTCGTATAATTAATTTAATTTTAAAACATCATAGCTTCCACCAGTAACAGTGGTTAAATGTCCCACTGATTCTACTGAGCCGTACTGACCAGGGGGTATCGGGTTTGTTGCTCAGTCGATGCTGATTTTAGTCAGGGTAGCAGTTGGGATGATCGAATTTGTCTCCGTATCCTTGAGTTCGGGAAGGGAAAATTCAGCCAGATTCTTGCTCCTGATAGCTCGACAGTGGACCCACCCCCCCCAGCCATTGGAAAGTCTTCATGTGGATGCTGAGTGAGGAAAGGTCCGAGCTCTGCTATGATGCCTGCCCACATTCAAATATCCTGTGTGAACAGTGCCCAGTAAGAGTCAGTGTTTTCAGGAGAAAAGGGGAAAAATTTTATTGAGGGTTTTATTTTTTTTTAAAATAAGTATTTATTCTACCTATAATAAGAATTTACAACTTTTATCAGTCACAAATGGCCTGCTGGGCAACAGCCTCTCTACTGATGAGTCCTGGTAAGTCTGGATTTTTTAAAACATTATTGCCTATACTACCCAGAGCGCTGCTCCTTGATGGAGCCACTGCATGTGTCAGCAGAGTGACTGCTTTTCAGCTGCAAACCAAAGATGGCAAGTGTTCATCAGACTCGAGTATAAGGTGAAATTGAGGACTTCCCCTCACTGAGCGTGAAAGGCATTTTTACATTGAGAGTATGTAATTGACAGCAGGTTTGCAATATCCCTGCTGTCCACAGCAGGGGTTCTCAACATTTTTGCTTCCGAGACCTCCTTCCGTGTTATAAAAATTTCACGGACACCCTGTAACACAAAACAAGTTTTTTTTTCCTGTATAAAAATTAGTTATACAATTAAACATATATTTATTATTTTTGTTTTACTTACTTAATGTGAAACTTGTTGCTGGTGCTGAGGAACAATTCTGTTAAGACGTGGAGGTATCTAAAACAAAAACGATTAAAAGTGGGCAATGATTAACCAAAAAGTCAAAACATGCAGCAGAGTCCAAGTCCGAAAGGGGAAATGGTTAACCAAATGCTTTCCTGAAATAGAGAACTGCCCTCTGCGGGTGGGGGCCTGGAAATTACCTTGGTTAATGGTTTCCCATTGTGCATTTCCCCTGAATCATAGGGCCGCAGTCAGGCGCGTTTTGCTCCGGAGTTCCGAGTCTGATTTCCTCTGGGAGTGGCTCGTTGGAAAGCGCTGCTGCTGCCGCGTGCACTGGCCCCGATTTGCGCAAGGGAAGAGGGTGAAACGGTGACTCCACTGCCAGGCCGGGTGTACCGACACGGTGTTCCGTTAATAACTTTGGGTCGGAACATCGGATCTCCTCCAACGGCAAGTGAAGGTTTGCTGAGCTGGGAGGGGAGTACCAAGCCGGTGTGGCTGTGCCTTTGCCGGATGGAGTGACCGCAGTAAAGCAGAAGACTGCTTTCCGCCTGATAAATCCGCAGGCCCACGACCGACTGTCTTGGGTGCGTCGCTTGGGCTAGCCAGGGCGAAGGGGCACCGAATGATATCAGAATTAACCTGGTCGGCCACCGGGAAGTCGGGTGGTGGTCCCCGAAACTTACCAAGGCGGACCTTTTAAAACTGCGGTGATCAAGGCTGCCATCTGCGGGTGCACCAGTCACCTTGCCGCAGTGATTGACTTTCAGTTCAGTGCTGAGCTGCCCTCCGATAACTAGCACGGGTGCTAATTATGAATGTATGATCCAGGATTAGTGTTGCAGGCTGTTTTGTCATGGGAGCATCACAACAGAGCCAATCTATTCTCATCTGGCATCCAACACACTCGCAACTCTCACATTCCAGCAGGAGTCCCTCAGTGGCAGTCAGGAATGCAATTCCTGCCCGATTATTATTATCCTCTCCCTAGCGCAAGCTAGTTGAGGCCCATTGCACCTTCCCTACTGCCCCACAGCTGAGATCAGCCAACTCGGCGTGGACTGTAGATCGAGCCCAGAACCTTTCTGGTTTGTATGACGCAGTTCTACACTCGGAAGTCCAACAGCCAATCTGAGGAGGTCATAAATGTTTTAAATAAGTAAGGCAAAATAATGAGGGTTGGTTCTGTGCTAGGATCAGGTATGCATTTATTGGGGATGCACTGTACTCTTGTTTTCAGTATCACTAGGGTGATTCTACAAATGCTAGTGACATCTAGTGGTACAAATCCTTTCCAAAAAAGCTTTCCTGAAAAAGAGAACTGCCCTCTGTGGATGGAGGCCTGAAAAAGAGAACTGCCCTCTACAATCTTTCTGCTGAATCATTTGTGAAAGAACAGAGTAAAAGTGCTCCTATCTGGAACTGAATAATGTGTATGTTTCCATGTCACCTTGTACTTTTCTGCTGAAAATTAGGCAAGTTGTCATTTTTTACACTAAGTAGTTGAAGCCAAGACACTGCAGTCCTTTAAGAAAAAACAAGATACTGTAGTGGGAAGGTGGTCGGATTGATATTCTGGGTTAGATCAAATGGCCTGAGGTGCCTTCTGATCCTCTGGTATTCTGTGTGTATTTAAATGGTGGCCAAGTTATGTTGATGATGGAGGAGTTGGTATGCGGTGTCATCTACAACAGCACTAAATGGGGCAACACGGTGGCATAGTGGTTAGCACTGGTGCCTCACAGCGCCAGGGACCCGGGTTCGAATCTGGCCTCGGGTGTCTGTGTGGAGTTTGCACATTCTCCCCGTGTCTGCGTGGGTTTCCTCCGGGTGCTCCGGTTTCCTCCCACAGTCCAAAAATGTGCGGGTTAGGTTGATTTGGCTATGATAAATTGACCCTTAGTGTTAGGGGGGGCTTAAATATGTGGGGTTACGGGGATAGGATGGGATATGTTGGGGGAATTAAATACGTGGGGTTACGGGGATAGGGTGGGATATGTGTCGGTGCAGGCTCGATGGGGATTCTGTGTGAGGGGGCAGGGACAGGGTGCTGGATTTGGATGATCAGCCATGATCGTATTGAATGGTGGAGCAGGCTCGACGGACCGAATGGCCTACTCCTGCTCCTAGTTTCTATGTTTCTATGTGAAACAATTTGTATGATGAACTTTCCAATTTGGGCGATATATCTGCTGCGTAATTTGAGTGGGATAACTATTTAATTGCATTGGGCCAGCCAGTTGTCAAAATGGAGATTGTACATAGTTTTCCTTTTTTAAATTGAATGTTCAAGAAAGTACATTAATATTTTCTGAAGCTATTTTACACAATTTTACTTCAAACCTGGAATGAAACTTTTATTTAACATGTGTAATGTTAATTTATACTTTTACTGGTGCAATAACCTGTGTTAATATTTTGTTTGACAGGTACAAAGGCTTCATTAAAGACTGCCCCAGTGGACAGCTTGATGCAGCAGGCTTCCAGAAAATCTACAAACAGTTCTTCCCCTGTGGAGACCCGACGAAGTTTGCTACATTTGTCTTCAATGTCTTTGATGAAAATAAAGTGAGTGGCTAGTTTTTCAAATTCTTCTACTGAAGCAAATGAATCTTGCCTCTATTGGAGTTTCACAAGCGAGGCCGATTGGACTTTTAACAATGTACACCACTTCAAGCTCAGCTGAAATGCATGTTCTCAAACTTAACAAACTGCATGCAAGATCTGAGATTAGTAGGAGATGTTTTTTTCCTCCACACAGGGTAGTGGATATATGGAACAGACTGTCAACTGAAACAGTTAATGCGCCAGTTAACGCGTTTGAATATCTGGTTAAATTGAGACCTGGTGTTATAAGGATAAGTACAGATTGTGATTGAATGCTGTTTGGAACATGGGAATGTGATTCAAGTAAGGCAACCAGTCAAGGATGAATAATGCAGGATGAGGTTTGCTTGATTCAGCTTTGGATGCAGCAACATATAATACATTATTTTTAAAATCCGTGGTGACCCACAACTAACACACAGACCTTTTATTGTGAGTTACTTTTGTGTGGACAAATCTCCCTCTTTAATAAAATTAAGCTGATTTTTGTTCCCACGCTATCTGTAGCCACGAAGGACGGGTGTATGTACCTCTCCCAGGTCCCTGCTAATACTGCTCTATTAAATGCTGTGAGGAGATGCAAGAGAATAGCTAGGGCTGACTTTGTTCTCAATTTCCCCGGTTTCCACCCCCCCACCCCCACCCTCCCAAGTTGGCCTTGGCCTCAGCTTGGCACTCCCTCAGAAGTACAAGACAAGCACAGTCTATTGGGACTCCAAAGGACTTGGGGAACTCGGGAGACACCTCATTTCTTTACACAAATTCTTGAAAAAATTACAAACTTTAATTTATATAGCACATTTCATTTATATAGTTAATGGTTCTCTCTCCTCAGGTACTGTCCCCATCTCACTCAAATCTGCCGTCATCACCCCTCTCCTCAAAAAAAACAACCCTTGACCCCTCCGTCCTTGCAAACTACCGCCCCATCTCCAACCTCCCTTTCCTCTCAAGTCCTTGAACGTGTCGTCGCCTCCCAAATCCGTGCCCATCTTTCTCGCAACTGCATGTTTGAAAATCCCTCCAATCAGGTTTCTGCCCCTGCCACAGTACCGAAACGGCTCTCATCAAAGTTACAAATGACATCCTTTGTGACTGTGACTAAGGTAAACTATCCCTCCTCGTCCTTCTTGACTTGTCTGCAGCCTTTGAAACGGTTGACCACTCCATCCTTCTCCAACGCCTCTCCACCATCGTCCAGCTGGGTGGGACTGCACTCACCTGGTTCCATTCTTATCTATCTAATCGTAGCCAGAGAATTACCTACAACGGCTTCTCTTCCTGCTCCCACATCGTTACCTCTGGTGTTCCCCAAGGATCTATTCTTGGCCCCCTCCTATTTCTCATCTACATGTTGCCCCTCGGCAACATCATCCGAAAACACAGCATCAGTTTCTAAATGTACACTGACAACACCCAGCTCTACCTCACCACCACTTCTATCGACCCTTCCACAGTCTCTAAATACATCCAGTTCTGGATGAGCAGAAATTTTCTCCATATTAAATATTGGGAAAACCAAAGCCATTGTTTTTGGTCCCCGCCACAAGCTCCATTCCCTAGCCACTGACTCCATTCCTCTCCCTAACATCTGTCTGAGGCTGAACCACGCTGTTCGCCACCTTGGTGTCATATTTGACCCTGAAATGAGTTTCCGACCACACATCCGCGGCATAACTAAGACCGCCTATTTCCACCTCCGTAACATCGCCCGCCTCTGCTCTTGCCTTAGCTCATCCGCTGCTGAAACCATCACCATGCCTTTGTTACCTCTAGACTTGACTATTCCAACGCACTCCTGGCTCGCCTCCCACATTCTACCCTACATAAACTTGAGGTCATCGAAAACTCGGCTGCCTGTGTCCTAACTAGCACCAAGTCCCGTTCACCCATCACCCCTGTGCTCGCTAACCTACATTGGCTCCCGGTTAAGCAACGCTTCAGTTTCAAAATTCTCGTTCTTGTTTTCAAATCCTTCCATGGCCTCACCCCTCCCTATCTCTGTAATCTCCTCCAGCTCCACAACCCCCCGAGATATCTGCGCTCCTCTAATTCTGCCCTCTTGAGCATTCCTGATTTTAATCGCTCAACCATTGGTGGCTGTGCCTTCTGTTGCCTAAGCCCTAAACTCTGGAATTCCCGACCTAAACCTCTCCACCTCGCTACCTCTCTCTCCTCCTTTAAAGATGGTCCTTAAAACCTACCTCTTTGACCAAGCATTTGGTCACCTGCCCTAATTTATCCTTATGTGGCTCGGTGTCAAATTTTTTGTCTCATAATACTCCTGTGAAGCGCCTTGGGACATTTTACTACGTTAAAGGCGCTATATAAATACAAGTTGTTGTTGTAGCAACTTCCAGATTCTCAGCGCCTCCCAAAGCACTTTACAGCCAATAAATTCCATTTTGAAGTGTTGTCGCTTGATTTGTAGAAAAACGCGGCAACCAATTTGCACACAAGCTCCCAGATCAGTTAATCTGATTTGGTTGTATCGGTTGAGGGAGAACTGTTGGCCAGGACACTGGGAGAACTCCCCTGCTCCTCTTCGAATAGTGCCATGGGACCTTTTGCATCCATCTGAAATGGATGATGAGACCTCAGTTTAACATCTCATCCAAAAGACGGCACCATCAACAGTGCCACACTCACTCAGTACTACACAGAAGTGTCAGCTAGATTATGTGCTCAAGTCCTGGAGTAGGATTTGAACCCACAACTTTCTGACTCGGAGGCAAAAGCTGGAAATCAAGTAATTTACATGTGAATTGATGAAGATGCCTTTTTGAATGGATTTCAGGATGGAAAAATTGAATTCTCCGAGTTTATCCAAGCACTGTCAGTAACTTCAAGGGGGACTCTGGATGAGAAACTGCGATGTAAGTAACTCACTTGACTCAAGTCTTGTATCCATTTTGTTCAGTCTCCATTTTTGTCACACGTCACCTCTACCTTCAACTCAGTGCCCATTATGTACGCATGATTTAACAAATGTGTAGTTTATCGTGTTTTGTAAAAATAAATTCAGTGCTGCGGTTTGGGAATACTCTTCCACTTTTTGCATCCACTGTCAGTGTCAGATATTTTAATTTATTCTCTGCATTTATTGCCCACCCCTAGTTGCCCTGAGCAGTTTGATACAACTGAGTGGCTTGCTCGGCCACTTGGTAGGGCAATTAAGAGTCAACCACGTTGGTGTGGGACTGGAGTCACATCTAGGCCAGACAGGCTGTGGATCAATGTTCCCTCTAAATTGTCTCTCTTGTGCGCGGCCCGTTTATTTCAATGTGCGGTCCCCTTTATTTTTCTGCGCATGCGCAGTATTTCAGATGGCAATGTTTGTGAGCGGCCTGCGCGATACCTTGGTCACTGCGTGGCTGCGCACACGTGCAGCTTAGAAGGAACATTGGTGAGGACGGCAGGTTTCCTTCTCTAAAGGACATTAGTAAACTAGTTGAGTTTTTACGACAGTCCAACAGCTTCATGGTCACGTTTATTGATGCCAGCTTTTTATTTTCAGATTTGTTTTTAACTATTCAGATTCTCAAACTGCCATGGTGGGATTTGAGCTCACGTATGGTTTATTAGTCCAGACCTCTGGATTACTAATCCAGTAACATGGCCACTACACTATTGTACCCAGATAATCGCAGGTCAGCTACAACTCAGGCTAATGGCAGACCTGTAACCATCAGTACTTCACACTGCAACTTAGTGCTCTCCAGACACAACCTAAATTTGTAAGCAAAAACCTCGGAGTGTCTGTTCACAGTTTAAGTGGACATCGTACAAACATTTCACATTCTCACTATTGTGTTACTGAAATCCTAATGATAACATTAAGTGCTATTCTTCCTCATCTACATGTGTTCTTGTATAATTGTCCCTCACAGGGATAGTGGTAGGAGAGCAATTGTCAACTTTCGTTAGACTGTGGTTGAAATATTAACATAAGCATGATTACAGAAGCCTACGTTTTTGCTACACTCTGCCTGAGAGCATTAATTTTGAACATGCATTAATGTTTGATGTGTTGTTTCAGGGGCGTTTAAACTGTATGACCTAGATAATGATGGCTACATCACCAGAAACGAGATGCTGGATATTGTGGATGCTATTTATCAGATGGTGGTGAGTAAATTTTAAAGACCAACTTAAATTGTACTTCTGTCTTCAAATTTCATAACCCGACCACATTTTCTAATTTTTTTTAAAGCCTCTGTCAGCTGTGGCTCAGTGGGTAGCACTGTCACCTCCAAGTCATAAGGTTGTGGGTTCAAGTCCCACTCCAGGGACTTGAGCAAAAAAATCTAGGCTGACACTCCCAGTGCAGTGCTGAGGGAGTGCTGCACTGTCGGAGGTGCCGTCTTTCGGATGAGACGTTAAACCGAGGCCCCGTCTGCTCTCTCAGGTGGACGTAAAAGATCCCACGGGCACTAATTCGAAGAAGAGCAGGGGAGTTCTCCCCGGTGTCCTGGCCAATATTTATCTCTCAATAAACATCACCAAAACAGATTATCTGGTCATTATCACGTTGCTGTTTGTGGGAGCTTGCTGTGTGCAAATTGGCTGCCGCGTATCCCACATTACAACAGTGACTACACTACAGAAGTACTTCATTGGCTGTAAAGCGCTTTGAGATGTCCGGTGGTCATGAAAGGTGCTATAGAAATGCAAGTCTTCCTTCCTTGATATTGGAGGAACTGTTTCTCTTTTTTTTAAGTATTTCAGAACCAGGCATAAATAAAAGATATTGTACTAAAATTGGGAAATGTATGCTTTTTTTTAATACTGGCAGTTTCCTTCTAAATAAGGATTAAAAGGTTTTTTTTTAACTTCAAAGGGTTACTTGCCTTCACTCTTGGTAATCTACTTTAGTAAATCTAAAATGCTGAATGTAAGTGGCAGGCTGTGGGTTTTGCAGGTATAAATAAGATATGGTTCTGTAGATTGGTTCCAGCCACTCAACTCCGAATCAGGAATTGTTTCTCTGAATTAATTGCATTATGGCTAATTTGAAACTCCAATGTGTGTTCATGGCTGGCTCCTAGCAAAATAATGTATCCCCAGTGTTGAGATGTAGCCTTGTATTTTAAAATAAAAAGGTTCATGGCTGCAGAACTTTGCATCGTTCTATTTTAAGTCATTCACTGACAGGCTAGTTGAACAATCCAAAGAAAGAAGAGATGGATTACAGATTGCAAGGGATGCAGCCTACATACAGAGACAATAGTGTACAAGTACCAGAAACCTTAACTGGTAAATGAAACCCAGTTGTTGGATTTTGTTTTGGATGGGGTTGGGTGGGGTGGGGGGTGGGGGGGCGGTGAGAAAGAGGAATTCTAAGTGGAGTTTTTATTTTGCAGCATTAAGTAAAAATGCATTTATTGTAACCTCTTCTTCCCAGTGTCCTAACTGAAAGCACGTGTAGCTCATTTTGTTTATGGTGTATGGACAATGTTTCCATTCAGAAAATTTGCTTCCGCATACCACATTCTCTACACATGAAAGGAGTGTACGACTGCCCTTCATATGATCCAATTCGGGTTCTGACTGAGAGAGCCAGGACTTTAACACTTGTAGAGATATCAGTAATTATTGCTACTGAAGTAAAATAAACTCAGATTTAAAATAAGTAGTCGAGTACTGCTGTAAATGTAATGAGCTCATACCATAAAACTTAATTATCCAATTGCGATTATTCCTCAGACTCTTCCTGTATACGTAAAAGGTTCTTTTTTTTTTAACCTGAGTAGTAGGTTAACATGAGAAATTATTCCAAACCCTGGTAAAATTAAAATATAATGTTCATGGTAAGCAAAGAATCAGAATAGGTTTTGTTAGAGAATTGGATCTGCAGTTCCGATTGAGTTGAAGAAGGTTGTCTTTAGATTTCAATCAGTAAGGAGGATGGTAATTCCAGCAGCAGGTACAGGAAGATACGAGAAGGAGATTGGAAGTGACGAGAACCGATCAAATGAAGAATGGGTTTTGATACTGAGAAATGGCTAGAAGCTTTCTGTTAATATTCGCTGTAATAAAATTAATGGAAGCTAAAATAGAGGAAATTCCTGCCAGGTTATTTGGCAAATATACCAGAGTGGGTCAAGAGGGGGATAAACAGTTCAACCAATTCCTGCTCCAGCTGAGGCCAGAAGAAGTGAAAAAATCAAATGCTTATATTCATAAATAGGTCATAGAATAGGTGAAATGGCCCCTAATCTGTACTCTGGACTATCTGTTCACAAAATGGTAACAATGTTAAAGGCAGCCAACCGTCCTTTTGGGTATCCTTTGGTTAGAGGAAGATGGCCAGACTCCTGAGTGTGTAGAGAATGCCTCTATTTGAAGAATGAATTAGGCCCTACCAAGTTAAATTGTCTGCCTTCTCACGCTTTCCATTTCCCTCGTTCTGGGATTTTTTTTCTTTCCCTTCAGTGCAATCTCAAGTCCTGAGTCTCGTCTCCAATGCTGTTTTACCATTCTTGATTTGTAATTATTCTGCCCCTTCCTTAACCCAACCTCCAAATATAAATTTCCACTGTTAACATTTCAGAATCATGTGACTATATATACTGATTTAATTTAAAGATGAAATGCTGAACAAACTCATTAACTGCATTGATGGGCATGTTGGTGTGACAGTCAGCCTGGGACATTCTGGCTCCTGCTCCACTTAGAAGAGTTGCATTACATGTCAATTGTGCTTGTGTCAGATTATATAAAAAATTAGTTGTCTTTTTATTAAAATCCTTGGCGTTTTTAAATATATAAAGTTTTGGGTCCTTAGGGTAATACAGTGGAACTCCCTGAAGAGGAGAACACACCGGAGAAACGGGTGGATAGGATTTTTGCCATGATGGACAAGGTAATGAGTTTTGGTTTTGTTTTATTTTGTATTTGAAGTCATGAAGAACTGAATTAAGAGAGTAATGTTGGGGACAGAGAGGGTAATTTTCAACTTCACAACTTGGGCTGTAACCTGGTGGAGTGGATCGCCTGTCCATTGTCGAACCCGCCTGATTGTCATTCCATTGAACGGAATGAAAATCGGGTGGGTTCCATGCCATGTGATCCGCTCCAAGTTGCTGCCCAGACGGTGCGGTTGAAAATGACCCCCAGAGTGTCTTTGTTGTTTAAAACTTTAGCCTTTTACTTCCACTTATCAGATGGCTTCTGGGAGCTTGACATTGTACCTGCATTTATGGCGGTTCACTAATTCTGGGTACCTGTGTTACAGAATGCTGATGGGAAGTTAACCCTACAGGAGTTTCAAGAGGGATCGAAAGCAGATCCATCCATTGTCCAAGCGCTTTCTCTATATGATGGTCTAGTATAGTCCCTGCCACCTCCCTTGTGCCATGGTGAGTTATGATAGTGACAGCCTTTTTAAACAGTTCTTCAAATTACAGGTACTCATGTTTTCTACCATAAAACAGCTATAATCATTTTCTGTGTATTTCAAATGTTATAAAGCGTGACTTATGTTTAGAGCCCAGATTCAGATATTTAAAGCAGATGAGCTTAGACACTGAGTATTGGTAGGCTATTCAACGGTGCTTGGGTGAGGGTCAGAGGGGATTATACTTTAGTCCGATCCTGTCCTCCTCAGATGCCCACACATGCATACCTTCCAGCAGGGGTCACAGGATAACAGTCAGAAGCAGAAACCCTAACTTCCCCCCCCTCCCTTACACTGTCACCTTGGACAAGATCAATTAACTGAGTACAGATTAGGAATTGAACCTGGGACCAGTAGAATGTCAGGCAGTATAAGAAGTGAAAAAGAGAAGAAAAGTTGGTCTCAATTATTCTGTAACCACTCGAGATCTGGCATTTGTGGTTGGATCCACTGACCACTTATTCACTTCCTTTCCAGATGCCCAGGGATGAACCATTTTGGTGCCATTTGAACGGTTCTGTGCAGAAGCTCGATGGTCCAGCAGTCGCTCACCTTCACCCAGATGTGAACAGGAGTGTATGGATGTGTGCAGGCTGAGCTCTTT
Source organism: Squalus acanthias (assembly GCA_030390025.1). Lineage (NCBI taxonomy): Eukaryota > Metazoa > Chordata > Chondrichthyes > Squaliformes > Squalidae > Squalus > Squalus acanthias. Next base: position 89,426,172 of record CM059438.1, read on the forward strand.
TGCTTGTCTCCATTTGCCAATCTCAGCTTAAGAACCCAAAATGTTTTTTTTTCCAACTTGAGAACTCTGCGGTCGACGAACGCCTCGTTTTTTTTTTTGGAAAGACTTGATCGAAAGGAGCATTGATATTTTCCTTTTTGTACGATTTTAGACTGAATTGAATTGCTCGAGCTGTGAATTATGTTTGTTTGGCTGCCCTGGCCGCCTCAATTAGTGTTTTAAATGAACAAACAAAAGAAATCGCTGGTCTTGTATTGTCTGAAAATTTTAGCAGCAAAGTACTGCGAAGTGAGGATTTTGTGCATGTTTCGTGCTTTAAGTGAAAATGTTTTATCATGTATATTCTTTATTTATTTAATCGTGAAATTGCATTGTATTCTCGTTGTGTCGCCTTTTATTTTGAGGCAAAGAGGTTCGTTTTCGAAACCGTACTTGTACCTTTCAGCCATTAAGTCAGACTTGTAGGTACTGTGAATATCAGACTGTAGTACCATAACTGGCCCAATGTCCCAGCATTGCAAATGGTTTCCAAATTGCAATAGTTTCTTGATTTAATGTCCTCTCGGAGACTGTTTAACGTAAGATAATGCACAGATTGGACTGCATTACAGGGCGATAATTCAACAAAAGATTCTGAGGCGTTCATAAAGCCAGCATTAAAGCTGAAGCTGTTTGTTGTTTGATCTTGTGCCTTGCAATACATGCTTGCCTGTTGCTTTATCTACTATATACAGTTGGAGTTCTTATCAGTTGTAATATTTTATTTTTTCTTTCGTTGGTCAGCAGAGGAATGGCCTGAAATGGGCTGACCATGCTCAATAGTGATGGCACACATGATCATGGATGCTGTGAACGGAAGCATGATCTGAACTGCATAGATATTGAAGTTTTATTTCAACTTCTTCCAGAATTAATTTTGGTCCAGTACGTGAATGAGTGGCACAGTACATGTACACAGTGCTACCCTCACAAGCCGGGGCCCGTTAGTCACACCCATGGCTAACTCGCCCCTTGGCCAACCAATGTTTTTGCACATCGTACATCAGGTGTTTGCTCTTATGTTTTTAAAAAAAAAATGTCCCCAGTTTGTGAAGTGATGAATGTCTCGTTGGTATCAGTGGGTTGGACAGTGAGGAAATCCTATGTCCTGACTCAAGAATGTGCAGTTTACGAGAATCTAATCTTCAAAAAAAATGAGTAAAGAGAGTAACTACTGCCGATTTGTATTGCAGTTTAAAAGTCCTGAGTTGGGTATAATTGAGCTGATTTGAATATGCACAGAGCACTTCAAAACTCTGCGCTTTTCTGCAACCTGAATTGATGCATTTAATGTAACTCCTTTACGGTACATCTTTTTGTTTTGGAGTTTTTTTTTTATCCTTTGATTTGTTTTTTTTTGTTACATTTAATATTTGTGTTTTTAAATTAAAAAATAGAAATGAGATGATAACTGCTGCATGAAGTGATATATTTTGTGGTTTACAATGCAGAGTGTTACTTATTGTATCTTTGATATTTTTTAAATTGCTTTGCTTAATGTTGCATTGTTTGATCACATGCTGTAGTGCACAATGCTCACTTAACACATGATTGCAAATTCCAACAGTCTGGTTAAGTCCAGTTATAAAATGTGATTAACAGCTCTTTCCACACGTTGTGCCCTATTGCTTTTGGCAGGCCCAGAGGAAGCATTTCAAAAATGGTATAGCCTTGTCACAGATTCTTGCTGGACTGTCCCTCCCCTGTCCCCCTCTCCTCCTTTCCCCCACCCCAACCACCAATAGCTTTTTCCCCATGCCTTATTTTTTTCTCTCATCTTAATGTCTATTTTTAAATCATTTCTCTGTTTTCTCCTTTCTCCTGCTTCTGTTCTTTGTCCATGGTAATTTTTGAGGGTTTTATTTCAATTTAGCTTTTTGCAGAAATTTCACTTTTAAATTTAGCTTGTGTCACTCATTTTCTGTGGCGCACATTTCTCGTTTTTGTCTGAATCTTCTTCATAACTTTCTGATTTATCTCTCGTTATTTGCAACTGCTGTGCGTGCTTAACAAGCAAGCAGTGCTTGTATCGAACATATTTTCTTGTACAGAGCAACTCAAGCAAAAGAAATATGGCAAGCCAGTTTCAGGCAAAAATGGTAAAGACTGCCCTTGTGGTGCTGTGGGCTTGACTTGAGTTTGTTTGGATGGGGTCGAATCTCTTGCTTAAATGGCAGAATACTTTAAAGAGCAGGAAAACTGGGAGCATTGTACGGTGGCTTCACCAAAACAAAACCACTCTTACCAATGCTGGCAAGTAGTTACCTCCGTGCTGTATATATTTTGTAATGGGTATACACCAGAGAAATTTAGTAACGGGAAAGTCCCACTATGGATAGTGCATTCACCTCAAGGTAACAATTTGGAAGCTGCATGATTGATGTCTGAATGTAGTGACTGGTTCCACTGCGACCAGTCACATTTTCGTGACACTTTACACAGCTGATAAACTTCTCACCTGCTTCAGTTATGTCATTAAGAAAAGTAAAAAGATGGGGCAGGGTTGCCAACCCTCCAGGATTGTTTTGGACTCTCCAAGAATTAACGATTAATCTCCTGAACTCTGCAAGCAACCTGGGAGAAAAATCATAGGGGCACTAAGACAAAAATTGTTTTTTTTTTTTCATTTTTCTTTGTACACTTATCTGTTAATTATATAAAAATATCAGAAATGAGGGGAAGAAAGGCTGTTTTATTTGGTGGGGCGGATGGAGGTGGGCGGTCATGTGATTGAAAACTCCAGGAATACGTCCAACCAAGGTTGGCAACTGTAGGATTGGGGGTGAGGGTTTGATCAACCAAGCTGCACCAATTTCTCAATGGGACAGATGCATTCAGGGGTTGGAGTTTTTTTTTACAAAAAAATTTCGGTATCCCTTTTGTTTGGTTGGATCGCGGTCATTGGATAAAGTTAGTATTTCTTTGTAATCACGAGCAGACCTCCTCTGCTGCTACTAGCACGTCAGAGGAGGATATGCTGCTTTATATGGACAGGAGTGTTGTATCATGTCATGCATAATGTGTTGTGCAGTTGAAGTGCGGCTCTGTAACTTTATCTGTCACTTTGTGGCCACCAGCTGAAATTGTTGTCTCTTCTCGGGTCAACTGAAGGCTAATTGTTTTTGGACAGAACTTCAGGTCAGTTGAAGTTCAGAGTACAGTAGCTAGCTTTACACGCACTTATGTCTGGTACCTGAAAACAATTTGAAGGCATTTTGTTGGGGGAGTTCCTCCATTTATTGGAAATGATTGACTTTCTCTTTATACGTTTTTTTTTGTTCATATGACATAGAAATGTGCCTGTGTGATAGACGCATCTCTAAATGATAAAATATAGTCATTGTTGCATCTCTTACTTTTTACTTCAGGGGAATTTCCTCAGTCGTATAGCTCCAGCCTTTTAAAATACCAAGGATTGGGCATTTCAGTTCTCTGACTAGGTTGTGCTGAGTAGGGAGTTGCAAAAAGGAGGCTGAGAATCTTGCGGGCGAAATTTACCACAAAAAATATCCCTCCAAAAAAGCTTTATTTTTTTTTTAAAAGTGTTCAACAAAAAAGTCAACCCAGTCTCCTAGTTTGCACTTACGGTCTTCCACGCAGCAAGTTCCTTTATCTCCAGGGAGAGACCCTTACACAGACAAGAATGAAATGGAAGTGGTTGGTAATGCGTACTGTCAGCAGTAGGATAAAAAGCAGGATAGGTAGTTTTTCCACTTAGCAGTCCTGGAATGGGATGTGGTCTGAAAATCCAAAGGCGGCGGCGGGGGGAGAAATTCTTGTTTTATTTAATGGCCAGTAATATAAGCAAAGAAACCATAACTCATCTCCCCATAAATCGCAGCTGCTAAATTGTGGCATATCTTTGTATCTACAGTGTAACATCAGCTCTTGTGACAGATGCTGTAGCAATTTGGATAGTTGTGGCTCAAAGAACTAGAAATTGATTTGGGTAAAAAAGTGCAGGAAATACTGCACATCCACGATGAAAACAGAAAATGCTAGAAGTGCGGGGCAGGTCAACGAGCACCTGAAAGAGAAAGATAGGCGGATGTTACAAGTGGACCCACCGTTCTGGTACCCAGCTCTACCTCTCCACCATTTCTCGACCCCTCATCTGCCTTTGTATGGTCAGGCTGCTTGTCCGACACCAAATCTTGGCTAAGTCATGAACTATTCCACTCCAACCTTGGCCTTGGCCACTGACTCCATCCCCCCCGCCTGCCACTCTTTCGGGTTGAACTTACCACAGTGTTGATGACCTGTTTGGCCCTGAGCTGAGCTTTAAACCCTACATCCTGACCAAGACCATTTCTACTCGGCAATATTGTCCTCTCTGCTTCTACCTAAGCCCCTCTGCTGCTAAACCATTATACATGTCTGTTACCTCCAGACTCAAAGGGGTAAAAATTCACTTGGTTGCGCCACCCGTTAGCGCCTTAAGAGGGCGCTAATGGGGCGCAAAGCCGCTAACGCCCGGGCGCAGCGATGTTTGCGCCGCTCGAGAACTTAACTTGAGATTGTGCGGCGGCGCTAAAACTTACCGCTGCGACCACCTGCGCGCGCAGATTGTGACGTCATTCCATGGTGCAACGCCCTTGGGGCGCCCCGTAGCGGAAATTGAGTGGTGCCCCCTGCCTTACCGCCTGGCGCTTCCAACGACCAGAAGACTGGAACGCTATCAATCGCTGTGGGGCTGGGGGGGGCGCTATTTAAAGGGGGCCTCTTCCTGTCTTTTATTGTTGGTGGCATTTTTGAACTACGCATTCTGAGAGAGAGAGGGAGAGACTTCTGGAGAGATTCAACGTTGTGTGAAGGAGTTTTGGGTACTGAGCAGCACTTTGCAGGTTCATTTTGATTTGCCATTCCTTGTATCGATTTAACAGAGACCGTGGGAGCTGCACTCTGAGCTCTTTGCCTGGTGCTCTCCATTGTTCTTTCCAGCACATTTGATGTGCAAGTCTCTCCAGGCCGAGATTCAAGGCAGCAATGAACAGGATGTGGATGGAAAGCAAGATTAACCATCCCCTTTAAGAACTGGCCCGTGCCATTGTGTGTGTGTTCCATTGCTGACTGACATTACATGAGCTTTGCCAGCGCTCCGAGTTAGCGCCTCACTGCTCGGCCTTTGCGCCTTAAGAGAGGTGTGCAGCGCCTGCTTTAGCGCTCCACTCACCTCCCGGGGCGGTAAAAGTGAAGTTTCCCGTCAGTGCCGATAATTAGCGCCAGGCGCTAATATTTGCGTCCGGACGATATTTGCACCCCAAATGGGGCGCGACCTAATTTCTACCCCAAAAACTCTTAACGTTCTCTTTGCTGTTCTTCTGAACTCCATAAACTGCTGCACGTTTCCTGTCCCGCTCAAAGTCCAGCTCATTGTCCCCATTTTCACTGGCTCCCTCATCTCCCAACACACTGAAGCATCAACCCTTATATCTTAGCCTGACATTCTGGGCTAATGGCAATTCAGCCAAAGATTGTTTGCCAGTAAGGATTGTCGATCTCGGAGATTTTCCTAGTCAGGTGAGACTGTATGTTCTCGGGTACTTCAGAAGCTATGAGTGCCTCAAGTTTCTTTCACTTCTGTTTGGATGGTTTTATCGTGCGGTTTGTACATAGACCTGTGTGCTTTTTTTAATATAGAAGATTTTCTCCCGCTGTCCAAATCTTCCTAGTGTGAGCTATAACAACCAGCAGTGTGACGTACAGTTTTTATTTAAAAAATCATGAATCCACAATGCTAACATGATGGGCTTTTAATATAGAACGTGTTGCAGTGTGCAGGTAGTTACTGCATCGATGTAAAGTGGGCTTTTTCCAAAAGCATCATAGAATTACCTAGTAATAGAGCCTGGTGCTTGTTAATTGCGACAGTGTAATGGACATTAAGCTACATTTTTAGATCGTTACCTTTTTTAATATTAAAATCAAATCCTTTCCTATGTTTAATTTCTTTCTTGCCTCAAACAAATTCTTGTCCAGTAGGGTACCTTGCTTCTCAGTCTCTGCCAGTGATAGAGAGGCAGCTTGCTAGGAGCTGTATTGATCCTTCACCCCATTCCCCCCCCCCCCCCCCCCCCCCAACTCACTCTCCACCCCCACCCCCATCCCCACGCACTGATTTCCATGTAGAATGTCTCTTTTAAACCAGCTAAGATCAGAAAATCACTGAGGAACTGCAGACATGATCCCTGTGTCTTTTCATTGCAGTTCAAAGATGGAAGTACGACTAGTGGCAGTGTTGAGCTATATACAAAGTGTGCTTGAAACCTCTCTCTGCCCCAACAACTGTTTGTGGTTTCACTCTTACTTTAATGTACTTGTTCTCGCATCGCTTTTCTGACTGAAGTTATGGTACTTGCTGTGAAGCAGATTGTGATGCAAAAATGCTAGTTAAGAGTAGTTTTATTTACATGAATGGTTTTCTTTCCGTGTTGAAGATTGGTAATCTTGCCCATAAAGGGGAAATAGGCCTGTTATGGTCTTATTCAATGCCCAATCCTCAAAAGTTGCAATCACTGCCCAGCTTCAAAGATGGGTAGATTTACCTGTTACTGGGCTTGGGTGTATGGGATAGTCCTGGTACAAAAAACAGAGGAAAATCAGGTGCGGAGAGTCACGTATCTGTAAGGGAGCCAAACCCATTTTCCATTAGTTTAAATAGATGGAAAATTTGGTGGGCTTCTTCTCCGGCATGTGATATTCCCCCCCAGTTCTCCACTGCTGCGCCAGACAATCCAATATGCCCCCCCTAAAAGAGAAAGACTTGCATTTAGATAATGTCTTTCACAACCTCAGGATCCCAAAGCGCTTTACAGCCAATGAAGTACTTTTGAAGTGTAGTCCCTGTTGTAGGGTAGGAAATGCGGCAGCCAATTTGCGCACAGCAAGCTCCCACAAACAGCAGTGCGATAATGACTAGATAATCTGTTTTAGTGATGCTGATTGAGGGATAAATATTGGCTGAGACACGGGAGATAACTCCCCTGCTGCTCTTCAAAATAGTGCGATGGGATCTTTTACGTCCACCTGAGAGAGCAGATGGGGCCTCTGTTTAACGTCTCATCTGAAAGACGGCACCTTTGATAGTGCAGCTCTCCCTCAGTACGGCACTGGAGTGTCAATCTAGATTTTTGTGTTCAAGTCTCTGGGACTTGAACCAACAACCTTCTGACTCGGAGGCGAGAGTGCTACCAACTGAGCCACGGTTGACACAGCAACAGGAAGATCTACCTCACCCATTTTCTGCAATTATAACAAAAAAAAATGTACTTGTATAAACCATCAAGGACCACAATTCTTCATTCAGCAACAGGTAGACCATTTTTCATTCATCCCTTTGTTTTATTTATGTATGCTGTGATTTCCATTTCTTATTTTTATAATCTCTTGTGACCTTTGCGATCTTCAATCTTGTCTCCTCTCCCCACACACCACACTGTGACCAGTAACAGCCTGAGCTATTATGTTGATGTCTTCCCCTCCAAAATACACAAAAATATAAATATATGGGATTGATGTTCATAATCATATAAATTGTCAAGTCATCTGAACCCCAACAATCAATTTTTAACAATCAATTGTAACAATCAACTGTGACGTATTTTCTGTTATAATTCCTCCAAGTGTCAACTTGGCTCAGTCTGTAGTACACCTACCCCTAAGGTGGACCACTGCCTGTTCAAGCCCCACTTGATGCATAATCTATCCTCACCAAGTGCAGTACCAAAAGAGTGCTGCCTTGTTGGAGGGTACCATCTTTCAGATGACATGTTGAACCAAGGCCCTGTCTGCATGTTTAGGTGGATGTAAAAGATCCCATGGCACTATTTTTGTAGGGAGTTCTCCTAGTATCCTGACCAACACTCCTCCCACAAGCAGCACCTTCAAATTGGCTGCCACTTTTGCTTTAATGGTAACGGTGACTACACCTCAAAAGTAAGTGGCTATGAAGTGGTTTGGGAAGTCCCATGGGTGTGATAAAGGACTGTATAAATGTCAGTTACTTCTGTAACTATTTCTTAAAAAAAAAATCCATTTTAGTAATAAATACGTGAAGTGCAAACTGGGTTTAATGTACAGATGGGGTAGAATTTTCTGATAATCTGCCACTGAGGTGGTGATGTTGCAGTTATCGACCTATTTATATGAGCAGCATCGTGCATTAGGGGTTTGGAGCACAGTGCCAGCCCCATTCACATTGTTGGCACAAAACAAAAAGCACTAGAATTTCCCCTCGCCCATAACTCTCAAACACACAGAGCATTGAAACGGCGCAGGTTGTAAACAATAACTAACAATAACGGGGGTGGTTTTAAGGCTGTAATCTAATCTGGGGGTTCAAGTGACTGTTAACCATGCCCCCTTGTGATTTTATGACGTCAATTGGATGCCTCCATTAGATTACAGGCACTGGAATTTAATTTTCTGCTGTAATGTGCATTTCCAGATAATATTCACAAAGACTTGATGTGATTAGTGCTGTGTGTGGCAGTGGTAAGTTTGCACTATTTTAACTCAAAAGGGTAACAGATTTTTCTCCCAAGTCGTGATTCTTTTTTGTTATTTCTGTGAAGCAATTAATTGAAACAAAATGATAGGCAAGTATGTAAGCTTTTAATGAAATGAAAAGTTTAGGCCTCTCAAATAAGCAGCAGTTTTTTTTTGTTTTGTGTTCCTTGAACCCAAGCATTTAGGCCAGATTGCTGGTTATCTTCATACGATTTGACAAATCCAGACCTGCCTTAGCTTGTAACAAAATATATTTTCATGCAGGTTGAAAAGACATTAATTTTGTAATAAGTGTGGAGGTTGCTCTGTGGATAAATTCATTCCTTTCAGGGTTCGATATGTGTTTTGCATCGTGATCTCAGTCAACACTGTGTTCACAGTATGCATGGGGCCGTTCCACAGCTGTTGGCTTGGGTGAAATTTTAACCTATCATAGAATAGAATCATAGAATAGTTACAGCACAGAAGGAGGCCATTCGGCCTGTCGAGCCCGTGCTGGCTCTCTGCAAGAACACGTCAGCTAGTCCCACTCCCCCTCCCCTTTCCCTGTAGCCCTGCACATTTTTTTCCTTCAGGTACCTATCCAGTTCCCTTTTGAAAGCCACGATTGAGTCTGCCTCCACCACCCTTTCAGGCAGTGCATTCCAGATCCTAACCATTCGCTGCGTAAAAAAGTTTTTCCTCATGTCACCTTTGGTTCTTCTGCCAATCACCTTAAATCTGTGTCTTCTGGTTCTTGACCCTTCAGCCAATGGGAACTGTTCCTCCCTCTACTCTGTCCAGACCCCTCATGATTTTGAACACCTCTATCAAATCTCCTCTCAACCTTTTCTGCTCCAAGGAGAACAACCCCAGCTTCTCCAGTCTATCCACGTAACTGAAGTCCCTCATCCCTGGAGATATTCTTGTAAATCTTTTCTGCACCCTCTCTAAGGCCTTCACATCCTTCCTAAAGTTCGGTGCCCAGAATTGGCCCCTGAAAATAGGGCAGTCCTTAAATAATTTCATAACACTCTGACCCTTATTTTACTTTGCTGTTCAGTTAAGCCATTTTCAGGTATTTTTCTTCTATCAGTTAAAAAGAAATAACGACAACCTGTCTTCTCCTGTGGGTGTGGTCTTTAAGAACTCTTAAGTGATCTCCACACTAAGTTGATGGGCAAGCTTGAACCAGTGTAAAATGGCTGAACCCTTTGCACTGTCGTTTCTGTTGATATTTTCTGCCCTGTAAACAAGTGCAGTCCAAGCAGAATGAACTGAAAGATGCTTTTTTTTTTACCCCTCTGCCTTCACTAAAAAGAAAGTGGTTCATCTAACACTCCATCTGTGATTATCCCACTCGCTCAACTGAAGCCAGTGAGTTCACGATCTGTTCGTGATGAATGAGGTAGAAGAGTTTTACCCAGCTGTTCGGTGTTGTACATTACCATGAAATGTGCCTGTCTTGTGTTTAGTTTGGTGCACACACATATGGTACGCCCAGGAGCAATGCAGCAGCAAGTAGTCAGATTACTTGCTGCAATACCTTTGCATAACCTGTCAGCCCGTGAACTTGAAAACCAGGGATAAATTTTCAAAATAAGAGACAATGGGGGTGAAATTGGTCTTGGATGGTAGATAGTGAATTGCCAGCCCGTCTTACACCCCGCCCGATTCTCTCTTTGCACTACCAGCCAAGACCAATTTCACTCCCATTTTTTACTCTGTAGCACTATGAATATTCAAATCACTTACATACGACAGGAAAACAACCACTGGTTCAGCCAGCCTGTCCCACACAACTGCAATGCCTTGGGCGTCACAATATATACACTTCCAACTCCACTCAAGCCATGTAATCTCCTGGCAGAAGCGCAAAGCCAGATAAAACCCAGGTCAATTTAGGGGAATAATTCTGGAAAATCCCTCTCCAACCCCTTCAGGCGATCAAAACTGGACCACGAGACCACTCTGGCCCTGGTTAAATGTTGTGTTACCAATCTTTTAAGAGGTGATCTCGCCCCACCCAGAAACCGGTCCAGCTCTCGCTTGAAGGAATTCAGCGAATCGGCATTCACCATTCCACAGGCCCACTATTCTCTGGGAAATGAACCACCTCCTGACATCTAAGCTAGTTCTGGCCTTGCATAATTTGAGATTAATATTTTCATGTTTTGTACGATTATTGATGTGTTTCTCATAGAAACATAGAAGATAGGAGCAGAAGTAGGCCATTCGGCCCCTTGAGCCTGTTCCGCCATTTAATGAGATCATGGCTGATCATCCAAATTCAGTACCCTGTCCCTGCTTTCTCCCCATATCCCTTCATATATATTTGATGCATTGTTACGGGTTCCACAAATCCAAATTAAGGGCGTTTCCATCTAATATGTGTTTAATTTGTGTTTTTTTAAAAAAAAAGAAAAACACCCACTTCTCAATCTTAACACCCCATTGTACTGGTGGTACGTATCGCAAGCCTGTAGCTATGTGACATCAAAATACACAAGTTCAACCCTCTGATGGCTAAGTGTTTTTTTAAAAAAAAAATTAAGCATTTCAGACTTAATTTATTTTCCCAGCTCCTGTGCTGCCCAAATTAAATCTTGGGACCAAGGGATTTTTAGGCCTGGACTACACCTTACTCTTTGGGAATGTTGAACCAAAGTCGAGACAGCAGTACAAGATTAATGTTCGTTTGCAATATCAGTGGCTCTGATTAGATCAGTATACACTCCTGTGTGGTCAAAGGCTCAAAATCAGAGCGAGGACTAGGAATTGGCCTTTCAGTGTGGTCTTTTTCTAGGTAAGGGATCTCTCTCTCTCAGTATTTCTTGAGGACAGCTGGCACGAATGCCTCCCATCACCGTGAGGTAGGTGGGCAGCACGTTCTAAGCTGACTGACTTCTGAGCAGCAACCATCGGTATTGAACTGCACTTCGTGAGCTGATAGAAGTGCTCGGGGTCGATTCCTGACCTTTATTCTCCTCCCTGATTATCTCCTTCCTTGCACTCCTGCCATGTTTTGTTTTTCTTCTGCATTCCCCGTGTGCCCTGCCAACCTCCGCAGCAACGAAAAGACAGCAAATTAAGTGTGTTTCTTTTTACCGCTGTACATTTAGAGCGAGCCAACAAAAGCCTCTTTAAAACTCTTCGGGGTTGCAGAATTTGGGCATCATTGATTAGAATTTTTAAACTTTAATGCCGTCTTTGGTGTAAGATTAACTGTTGGGACCTGATCCTGGGCACTGATAGTTTTGTGACACTTGCAATTTCTTTCCTCATTTGTTACTGGGTAATTGTCAAACTGTTAGCTTTGCTATCTCCCTGTTCCAGCCTTTGTGTTTTCTCAGTAATAAGGTCAGAGCTTAAGGATATCTGTGTAATTTTTGTATTTTCTTTCGGGGGGAGGGGGGAAAAGTCAATTCATCACAATAGTTGGTCTTCTGTAGAGCTGGATAAAAATACTTTAATGTGGCATTAATTTGACTTGGACTGAATCCAACTTAAGCTTGCTTACAATACAATTGATCCTACACATGTGCTGATGATGTTACCCTTGATCATTGACTGATTTTAACCTGTGTGAGACCAAATGAATGGGACGTACATACAATTGGCTTGCAACCAATGCATTTAAGGGTTTATATCTCGCTCCCTCAACAGCTAGATGTAAATGGTATTCTGTGCTGCAGTATTAAGCCACTCCGACCAGAAGGTCCCAGGTTTGGTTCTTGGTCTGTGCTCAGTTGGCTGATCTGAAGTGGACCTGCATTTGGGTTGGCAACAACACACTTGAGCTAGGCAGGGTTCCTACTCTTCATTGCAGTCAAGTGACTGCTTATGGAGAGGGCGTGTCTAGCATGACCTCCGTGGTTGAACAGTCTACTGGCACGTGTTGTCTCGTGAAGAATGACCACTTGGGCAAGGTCATGGAGGGCTGCTGATGCTTGTGAAGCTCTACCCCAGTAATAATTAGTATCTTCAGGAAAGAAGGGGAGAAAATGCTACAAAAATCATGTGCAAATTTGCGTTCACATTGCTTTGAAGAACAAGTTATCTCCTATATTGTCCTCGGGAAGCATTTGTGTAGAACTGTGCACTTTCTGCTGCTTCCTGGTCATGTCGTGAGACAATCCAAACGGAGACTATGGTGCCATAGACCAAAAGCAACCCAGAATCCATCTCCATTAACGTTGACCAGTTCTAGTCGTCTGGTTTGATTGCATGTCCCAGTTATGTCTTAACATGTTTCAGCTCTGAACTTGTGTGAGCAATGTATTGCATGTGATACGTGAAGCACTGATTATACAGCAATATTTGATCAGAATAAGGTCAATAAAATCTCGGAGGAGTGATCTTAAGTATTTGGTAGTTTTATTTTTAATGTGTTTCCTCCACCCTCCCACCCCACTCCAGTTCTGAGGAATGGCCATCTTCTATTGTGAATGCTTCTGTCTGATGACACAGGTGCTCCTTTTCTACAGGTCTGACTGGTTGCAGCTGTATAAACAAATTACTGGAAATTATGAAATTGATTATAGCCCTGTACAAACGGGCTGAGCGGTCAGTCCACTTGCAGCTAGGCCAAGGACAGCAGGCCGAATGACAGGTACTGCTGGTGGGACCCATTCAGCTTTGCCATCACTTGCAATTTTCATCAGAGGCACTCAACAACAACAACTTGCATTTTTATAGTGCCTTTAACACAGTGAAACATTTCTAGGTGCTTCGCAGGAGTGTAATCGGACATTGACACCGAGCCAGAGAAGACATTGGAACAGCTGACCAAGCGCTTTGTCAAAGAGTTTGGTTTTAAGCAGAGTCTTGAGAGGCGGATAGGTTTAGGGAGGGAGTTCCAGAGCTTCGAGCCTAAACGGCGGAAGGCAAGGCCGCCCATGGTGGGACACAGGAAGTGGGAGATGCACAAGAGGCCAGAGTTGGAGAAACTTGGAATTCTCGGTGCGTTGTTGAGCTGGAGGAGGTTGCAGGGATGGGGAGGGGCAAGGGCATGGAGGGATTTGAACACAAACTGGGAGCCAATGTAGATCAATGAGCACAGCGGTGATGGATGAACGGGACTTGGTGCAAGTTAGAATACGAGTAGGAGAGTTTTGGATGAGCTCAAGTTGCTGAGGATGATTTCGGTGCTACTGACTGCACCAACACCAGGTCACTTACACTCGGAGGCAACTGGGTGAAGTAAAGGGAGCAGGAAATAGAAAGATAGGTTAATATTTTAGGTATGACTCTTCACCTTCCTCTTTCAGATGCTGACAGGCTTGCATTGCCAGCAAATTTTTTTCTTTTTATTTCGGACTTCCAACATTTAAGGTTTTTCACTGCTATTTGTTTGCTGCATGAGATCCAGCATCCGACTGCCACAGGGCACTTCGCTTATTGCCACAACCCACCAGCGCCAACAAGGGAAAGAAGAAGGTTAACTATCTGCTGCTGTTTGAGCCTCCATTCCTTTTGAATTGGGAGTTCAACAGGCTGTTGAAATATTGGTCATTTCATTGTAGAGGATAATGCCATGTTTAAATGTTGAACAATTCATTTATGTCGAACTGTACAATGTATGCTTTGTTGCTGATGCACTCAACACTTCTTTATGGACATGCCTCGTGCCAATGGCGTTGTCAAAGGTCGTTACTAACCGCTAAAAACTACTAACCTTAAATTGCATGTCATCGATGATGCAGGTCAGCCACGTTGTCAATAGTCACTGGCTTTTATATCCCCCTCCCAAATTTAAATCCGTTGTATTTGGAGTTCCAAGTTGTATTTTGACTTTGCATTTTCCCCCCCCTTTGTTCCTTCTCCTCAGTCCCTTGAGCGCCTACAACCCATCCCTAACTTTCAATGTTTCACTGGTTGTTGAAGTCTTGGTAAGTGACCGTGAGCTGGGGCTTCACCACACAGCAGAGCCCACACCTGCGATTCTCCAGACAGAGTGTCCCCAACATCAGCTGGGGTCAAGCAGGAGAGGTGCATCCTAATTAGGAGAGGAGAGTCCAGGCTGGTAGTTTTTGGGCACCATGGTTTAGTGCCAGTGTGAATGTGCCATTTCTAATAAGGCTTTGACGTAATGGCTATCCCAGCTTCCTCCATCTCTTGGAATGCCACAACCGCACGTTTATAACGGGGGGCATGCCATGATTTGTGTTTGCGCACTAGGGTTGCCATCTCTGGTTGGACATATTCCTGGAGGTTTCATCACAAGACCTCCTACCTCCAATGGCCCTGTCCAGTCAAACAGCCTTTTTCCCCCCATTTCCAATATTTCTATAACTAATATTAAAAGAATATGGATAAACATTTTTGATGTCTCTATGATTTTCCTTCCGGATTGCACAGCAGTGTCCAGGAAATTAATCTTCAATTCCTGGAGAGTCCACGTCAATCCTGGAGGGTTGGCAACCCTCCTGTGCACATGTGTAATACAAGTGGTGCTCCACGTTTCAAGGGAGGGAGGGTGCATGAGCGGCCATAAACGGATTTTAAAAAAAGTTGGTTGGCAGAAATGAAATCATTTAGATCAGGATTGGTGCTGGTGCGTGAGTATAATGGGATCATCAGTGGATAAGCTAAGGGCACTGTAGAGAGAGAGAGAGGGCTTGGGAGCAGGTTGCTTTTCCAGTGGATACCCTGCTCCAAATAATAATCCAACAGATTAGCTGGTTTTGGCAATCTTTGCTGGGTCCAAGCTGGAATTTTGATCAGGTCAGCACAGGACTGGGTCTAACAATGGCCAAAAATAACTCCCCAAGAATTTAGTTGAAATTTTAAAATTGTTGCATGTCTTTTCCCAGCTGATAAAATTGTGGAACCATACTGTGATACACTGCCAGACAAATCATAGAATCACAGAATAGTACAGCACAGGAGGAGGCTGTTCGGCTTTTGTAAATGTTTGTAAGAACATGTTAACCTGTAACCTTAAATGCATCTGATTCCCTTTGACAGACCATGTTTGTGATGCTGCAAAGATTTAATTACTTCGGTGGTAAATGGTATTTATTTAATTTCCAGATTTCTTAGATATACTTTCCTTCCTTTTGGTGACAATATTCCTAAACTGATTTTTTTTGGCCTGAAATGAAACCCCACCACCCTGGACTCCTTTTCTCCGCTGCGCTGTGTGATGTTAGTGGTTCAGTCAGACAGCAGAGGAACCAACTGCAAGTGATTAACTTTTTTTTGTTGGGGGAGATGCCAAATGTTTTTTTTAAGCTGATTGCCATCTTTAAAAGGTTTCCTTTGCACTTAAAGCTGTTTGAACAGCTAGAGCTAACGAGCACTCCACTAATCCAGATATTACTTAATCTGTAGCAACACAGAATCCAGAAACACTGTCTGTACTTAATTAAAAATATGTACAGAGTAATATTCCCCAGAAACACATGGTAAAAGAAAGCTCAATTTCACTTTGTAAGAACATAAGAATTTTTTAGGAACAGGGAAAAACCTAACCAGTTCACCCCTTTTCATTAGGTCAATCCTACCCGACCGCCTTTTCACTATTTTCCTGAATCCCTTCTCTCACTAGACACATCCCAAAGCCTTTCTACCATCTACAAGGCACAAGTAAGGAGTGTGATGGAATACTCTCCATTTGCCTGGATGAGTATAGCTCCAACAACACTCAAGAAGCTTGACACCATTCAGGACAAAGCAGCCCGCTTGATTGGAACCCCATCCACCACCGGCACACTGTGGCTGCAGTGTGTACCATCTACAAGATGCACTGCAGCAACTCGCCAAGGCTTCTGCGGCGGCACCTCCCAAACCTGCGACCTCTTCCATCTAGAAGGACAAGGGCAGCAGGCACATGGGAACACCACCACCTCCAAGTTCCCCTCCAAGTCACACCATCCTGAGTTGGAAGTATATCGCCGGTCCTTCATCGTGGCTGGGTCAAAATCCTGGAACTCCCTCCCTAACAGCACTGTGGGAGCACCTTCACCACACAGACTGCAGCGGTTCAAGAAGGGGGCTCACCACCGCCTTCTCAAGGGCAATTAGGAATGGACAATAAATGCTGGCCTCGCCAGCGACGCCCACATCCCATAAACGAATAAAAAAAACACTCATCCAATTGCCTTTTTAGTCGTTCGCAGCAAATTACCCAGCTGGCAGGAGAACAGCGACCACGACACCACACAACCCTGCCACGGCAACCTCTGCAAGACATGCCAGATCATGAACACAGATACCGTCATCACACGTGAGGACACTACCCACCAGGTACATGGTACATACTCATGTGACTCGGCCAACGTTGTCTACCTGATACGTTGCAGTAAAGGATGCCCCAGAGCATGGTACATCGGCGAGACCATGCAGACACTGAGACAACGTATGAACGGACACCGCGCAACAATCGCCAGGCAGGATGGTTGCCTCCCAGTCGGGGAACACTTCAGCAGTCAAGGGCATTCAGCCTCGGATCTGCGGGTTAGCGTTCTCCAAGGCGGCCTTCGGGATACACAACAACACAAAATCATCGAGCAGAAACTGATAGCCAAATTCCGCACTCATGAGGACGGCCTCAATCGGGATATCGGGTTCATGTCACGCTACAGAACGTGACTTGACATCGTTGCCTGTCTTTCCAGTTTTAAAAAAAAACAAACACAAGAAACAAACACAAAAAACAAACCCAAATGGAGAGGATATGCAGCCAGCAGGTGTTTTGACACGTTGGACCCCCTGGGACACATCTCATTGTCTTGGCTGTGCTCTTAGTGTGTCTTTGATGTAGGGAAAGATTGAATCTCTGCATTTTCTCTGTGTTTATATTCTGTGAATTCTTGTAGATTCTCTCACAGTAACTTTACCTGAAGAAGGGGCAGGATAGCTCCGAAAGCTTGTAATTTTAAATAAATCTGTTGGACTATAACCTGGTGTTGTGCGACTTCTCTTTTTAGTCCATTCACACTATCGTTTCAGTCTCCAGCTGTGCTAACTTGTCCTACAACTTCATTGTGCTTTGGGTTTAAAAGTTTCACTGAACTATCCTCCTTATTCCTAAAATTCTAGTATGTGCTGCCTCCATTCCGCTTGTTTAATTTGGTGCAAGGTGTCCCTGTCTGTGGTTGCCGCTACCAGCAAAACAAGACCTTGCTGAAAACTGATTAGAAAGAACAAGCCAAACAAACTGCTTGTACCCACTCCAAAAAACAACTTGTTAAAGTACCTTAACATATATCAAGAGTCGGGATGTTGATAAAAGTGATTTGTGACGAGGTGGGTTACTGCCTTGTAATGTATTTACTCCTTGTATTATCCTTTATTCTCCTACAATTTGTCCCTGGAAATGCGAAATCATCCCTTTATAACCTACGTGAACGATATTATTTCTTGGCAATCATCTTTTCATTTGCTAAATATTTACTGAGTTCACTACAATGAATCCTCTCGTGTATTTCTTCACGCATGTCCTCGCGTGTGTATTTCTTCACGCACGTATCCACGTTTTCCATCCTCCATGAAGTCCAGGTTGGCCAAAGCTGGGCTGCCCGTATCCTATCTCGCACTCAGTCCCGCTCGCCCATTACCGCTGTCCTCGCTGAGCCACAGTCCCAGTGCCTCAGATTTAAAATTCTCATCCTTGTCTTTCAATCTGGACATGGCCTTGCCCCTCCCTATCTCCACAATCTCCTCCAGCCCTGTGCTCCCCCACCCCTAAAACACACCATTCTTCGAACTCTGGCCTCGCTCCTTCTCCTATCGCATCCCCTGACCTACATTTCTCCAACTGTTCTCTCCACTTTTTAAAAACCTCCTCAAAACTCGTATCTTCAATCAACCTTTTCGTCATCCTCTTAATCTCTCCTTTCCTGGCCTAGAATCAATTTTCTCTACCATTATTCTTTAATGCCAAAGGTCCTATATAAATGAAAGTTGTTTCAACCACTCCATCTCGTGTCAAAACAATTGATTACAAGATAAAAATCACCAATATCCCTTGTCATTGAATGCGACAATAATAAATAATTGCATAACTTTACTACCAGTTAACATTGATATTTCATTTCTGAAAAAAGGCAGTCATAATTCACTCAGGCCTGCAGAAGTGTAGTGGGGGGGAAATTGGAATAAACTCTTATGTTGATGGTGTATTGTCAAATAAAAGAGGTGAGCAGGCAAAGCCCACATTGACCACCAGGTGGCAGAGTGTCACTGTTGGTGAATTTCTGCGGCCACTTTTTTTTGCATTGTGATTTTGTTGGTTATTTTCATCATCTTCGGGTCATCGTGCTGCTTTCTTCAAGTGGCTGTGAGCAACAGTCTGCACTACAGATTCCCCACACCCCCTCCCCCAGTCCCATGACAGTGTCTCAATATATTTGTACTTTTTGAGACGCCTTGTGTCTGATCAGAGTTTCCACTGATTTGGTTTCCTTCCCTTCCTGAGAATTCTAACAACAAGGTGCTCTTGTCTGACAACTTCCTAAATTGACCTGTAGAGGTTAGCCAAGTTTGAATTGTGGTTTAGGCTGGGATTCGAACCCTTTTTCCCAACAGGGACCACTAGCGTTTCACTATAACATGTATCGGAACACATTACTTTTCATATCTTAGTCTGGGATAATATTTGTTTAAAGAAAGACTTGCATTTATATAGCGCCTTTCACAACCACTGAATGTCCCAAAGCGCTTTACAGTTAATGAAGTACTTTTTGAAGTGTAGTCACTGTTGTAATGTAGGAAATGCGGCAGCCAATTTGCGCACAGCAAGCTCCCACAAACAGCAATGTGATTAGGTCCATCTGTTTTGTTATGTTGGTTGAGGGATAAATATTGGCCAGGACACTGGGGAGAACTCCCCTGCTCTTCTTCAAAATAGTGGCCATGAGATCTTTTACGGCCACCTGAGAGAACACTAGATCTTTTACGGCCACCTCAGTTTAACGTCACATCCGAAAGACAGCACCTCTGACAGTGCAGCACTCCCTCAGCACTGTACTGGAGTGTCAGCCTAGATTTTTGTGCTCAAGTCTCTGGAGTGGGACTTGAACCCACAACCTTCTGACTCAGAGGCGAGAGTGCTGCCCGCTGGCTGACACTAGGTAAAGAGAGTACTTAAAAAATAACTTTAGCTCCTTCCAACTCTCTCCTCTGCCCACCTGAAGGCACCAACTCCTGCTGTTCACCAGCAGCCTCTGCTACCTTGTCCAAAGTGCCATTTCCCATGTGTGAGCCCAGACAGTGCGTGTTGGCGAGCTATTCAACCATGGGGGGGGGGGCATTCCACCCAAACCCGACACTGTCCTCACCCAGTGTCTGTATCTGTAAACTTTCCATAGTCAATGGTCAGTGGTCAAGTGGAAGATCTCCGGCTGTTTTCCCTTCCCTAGCAACCAATTCTAGTGCCAGCCAGCTTAACTCTGCAGAGTCTGGGCGTCGAACCTGCTGTGTGCGGGCCATTACCACTCCAAGCGATGCATCAATCAACAGAGCCAGCAGGGGAGCCGATTACACGGACAATTTTAAAGTTGTATAGTTTCTCTTGCAGGGAATTCTCTGAGTAGTTCTTGAAGCGACCGATTCCCAATATTCTATTCTGTTGGTGCCATAGCGGGGACTGGGAGAGTTCACACAGCAGCAGGTAGGATATCTCCTGCACCGCAGAATTGGGCCGTGCACTTTTCGCAGTGCTGTTCTAGTGTAGTAATAACACTCTCTTTAAAACACATCAGACACGAGATGGCCATTTGCCTCATCAAGCCAGTTCTTTCCCCGAAACATGTACAATTCATCCTATCCTGAACCTACTTTGTCCATTTAGTCCCCTGAGGGAATTTGCAGCATAAATACTCCCTGAACCTCCAAGAATCGGCTGAAACTCCAGAACATTCAACTATCGTCCTATCTGTACAATTCAACCTTCTCTGCATTATCCTTTGACAACCCCAGCAGCAAGGGAGCCACCATCTCCTCCTCTTTGTGCTACTCTAAGCCATTGCTCCTGTGAATATTCCTCCCTGTCTCTCGAGCTTCATTTTTGTTTTGCCTCGCCACCTCTGAACTCCTTAACTCCCTCCGCTTTGCCTCCTGGTCATCACTTGTGAAGCTCACCGTGTGGAGGAAGTGTGGATGTGAACCTTCTGGGTGTGAGCCCCTCGCAGACTGCACTGTACGCCGGTCACACCCAGTTGAGTTGCATCCAACAAAGGTGCTGGGACTCTCCCACTATCCTTTTTTTATGGTGGGGTTCGGGGCAGACAATCCGAACTGGAATAGATTCCTAATCTTTCCAGGTGAATTGTATTTGGTTTGGTCCTCCTCCTCCTTCAAAACCGAATTCAGTCGCGCAACTTCCCTGGATTCCCAAACATGACGTGCCGTTTAAGTCGATCTATCTTACTTTGTCTGCAGAATCCTACTCAAAGATCAAAGAACCATCATGTAAGACGCCACCAGGGCTGAAGAGAGTAACAGTGAAGATGGAGTAAATCGGGAGGTAGTGATTGGGTAACACCAAGCTTTGTGGGTTTTTTTCAGTCTTGACGACTGTAGAAGGAAAGGGAGGGAGGTAAGGAGTTCTGTGGTTTTTGAGGTTGTGATGAGGAAATGATTTCGAGTGAGAGACAGCACAACGAGGGAGGACAGTTCAGAGCACCCATGACCAATGGAGCGCAGAACACAGAGCTAAAGATTGGTTACAAGAATAAGATAGAAGGGGACCTCCTGCACTTTCCCTGTAGAAGCCCCTCTTCAACACTCCTGGGTTTGTTATGAATAAATTAGTATTAATTTTTCAACAAATAGATATTTAAACTATTAAAACATGATAAAATGTTAAGCAAGGTATTATATTTTGATGTTTTCTAAAATATACGAAACCTAAAAGTAAAATAAAATCTCTTATCTGAAGCCTGAACAATTTAATATGTACAGATATATATATACAAATATTTAATATATACAAATCGTCCACTTCTCACAAACCGTGTGCTTCCATGTTTTCTCTTACTAAGACTCTCACTTCCATCAGTAGACAAGCTCTGGGCTTCATTGCTCTCACAAGACTCTTCACCAATCTGTCTTCAGCAGACTGGAGCATCACACTCATCCAGAATCTTTAATCAAAACAGCAAATGCTGGAAATACTCAGCAGGTCAGGCAGCATCTGTGGGGAGAGAAACAGAGTTAACGTTTCAGCTCGATGACCTTTCGTCAGAACATTACAGTCTGCAGTCCCGCGGAGCACCGATCGCGGGGGGGGGGGGGGGGACTGGAGACTCAGGGGACGGGCGAGTTCTCCAAAAAGGGTTTACATCGGCTGATTTTCAGCTGCAGACGGACGGGACCAACGCCGGTGTCCCGGTGAAAGGTAGACGGTGGCTGAATGCACGATCCCTTTCCTGGGCTGCTCGGCACGGTGCCAGACCGCCTTCTGCCTTTGAGCTGGCCTGTTCCTGCCGGGATCACACAGTTAGAGACAAAATAACGTTTAAGACAACAAATTAGGAAAGGAACTGTGGGGGGGTGGGGGGAGTGGGGATCACAAAAAGCTGAATGCAAGCAACATTTTCAGAAAGAAGCTAAAATGGAAATAAAATTGAAAAATCACCAAACAGGTTACACCGAGACAGAGGGGGAATTTTTAAAATAACGTCTGGCGTTCTGCCTGGGGCGGATCCAGGAGTGCAGAGACAGCCCTGAGGCAGGTCTGCCTGGACACAATTTGCGATGTGTACCCGCGCAAGGCAAGAAAGAAGTGTGTACAATAACACCTGCGGTAGATCTTGCTCAGATCCAGAAGTGTAAACAGACTGACTCTCCTCCATCTACCAACACGGGTTCACCGAAGGAAAGAAAGACTTGTTTTTATACAGCGCCTTTCACTACCTCAGGACGTCCCAAAGCGCTTTACAGCCAATGAAGTACTTATTGAAGTGTAGTCACTGTTGTAATGTAGGAAACGCGGCAGCCAATTTGTGCACAGCAAGCTCCCACAAACAGCAACGTGATAATGACCAGATAATCTGTTTCTGTTATGTTGATTGAGGGATAAATATTGACCAGGACACCGGGGTGAACTCTAATACAAAAGCAAAATAGTGCGGATGCTGGAAATCTGAAATAAAATGCTGGAAACACTCAGCAGGTCAGGCAGCATCTGCGGAGAGAGAAACACAGTTAACGTTTCAGGTCGATGACCCTTCGTCAGAACTGGAAAAAGTTAGAGATGTAACAGGTTTTAAGCAAGTGCAGGGGCAGGGAAAGGGTGGGGGGAGGGGAGGAAAGAACAAAAGGGAAGGTCTGTGATGGGGAGGAAGGCAGGAGAGATTAAAAGACAAAAGGGATGATGGTGCAAGGCAAAAGGAGATGGTAATGGGAACAAGTAAAGAAACAAAAGATGAGTCTAGAGGAGGTGTAAATGGGAGCGGTGGTTATGATCTGAAATTGTTGAACTCAATGTTGAGTCCAGAAGGCTGTAAAGTGCCTAATCGAAGGAGGAAGTGCTGCTCCTGTTTTACTGTTGGGACGTGCACTGGGAATGGTATAGGATTCCAGTGTGCACTCAGATCTCCCTGACTAATGGGAAATACCACACCGATAGATCCCTATTGAAACAGTCTAAAAGCTTCTAAATTATTGTTTGCTAAGAAGTAAGATTAAACGTCAGCAAACACAAGTCGATAGATGCTTGCGGTATTTCACAATTCCCTTCAGTAACTTTGGACCATGCACCTGTGATGAAAATGTCTCCTTGGGGCTGTACCCTACTAGTCTGCAGCCTGTGTAGTGGAATAGCAAACTAGGAAAACACTAAACCACCAGCCCAATTTATATATCTGTCTCCCCATGAAGTTGACAAAGCAAAACGGAGAGAGTTTTGCTTGCAGGAACCCCTGGTGGGATAACCATTAGAGAGGTTTACAATAATTACAAATAGACTAAGTGCAGAGAATTGATAGTCTGGGAATGTTAATTATTTCTGTCACTCGAGTGAGCTTAATATCGTCTAACAATTGTTAAGTAATTAACATACCCCACAAAACAGTGAAACAAAGATAACAATCTCTCCCAGTCACAGAATCAATTTAAATTTGTTACAGTAACTGACATAGCAACAAATTCTTAGAAAATAAATAACATCCATTCTTACGATCTGAGACAGGATGAATTACCTGTGGCACCCCAGACTCTTTTCATTTAAAATGTGATGGTTGTGGCCCCTCTTAGAATGCAGCCAGCCAGCATTCCGCTGCAGTGGAAGATGTTCTCTTGTACTTGGATTGAAATCTGGGAAGTCTCTACATCAATGTCTCTACATCAAGTCCCACTCCAGAGACTTGAGCACATAAAACTAGGCTGACACTCCAGTGCAGTACTGAGGGAGTGCTGCACTGTCGGAGGTGCCGTCTTTCGGATGAGACATTAAACCGAGGCCCCATCTGCTCTCTCAGGTGGACGTAAAAGACCCCATGGCACTATTTTGAAGAAGAGCAGGGGAGTTATCCCCGGTGTGCTGGCCAATATTTATCCCTCAATCAACATCACCAAAACAGATTATCTGGTCATTATCACATTGCTGTCTGTGGGAGCTTGCTGTGCGCAAATTGGCGGCTGCATTTCCCACATTACAACAGTGACTCCACTTCAAAAGTACTTCATTGTGAAGTGCTTTGAGACGTCCAGTGGTCATGAAAGGCGCTATAGAAATGCAAGTCTTTCTTTTTCTTTCAATGAACTAAAGTGGTGTCAGGAACCCTTCAACAATGAATAGTTTTTTGTAGTCCTCCCTCAGTTGGGTTAATTAACCTCAGGGGTGGACTGGCCATTTGGTAAATCAGGACATTCCCCCATTGCCCCCATGAATGGCTCCATGGCGCTGTATTGCTGTTGCCCTCCTTTTCCTGTGACAATCCCAAAGAATCTCGCGCCCTTGCGGGGTAGCTAGTCCGCCCCTCAGCACCCAACTCACGTCCATCAAACCTGTGGCAGCGATACTCAAATAGTGCCTTACTCAACATATCAAATCCAGTACAACAGTCCTTCAACACTGTTCAAACTTTTCTTTCAGAAAAAAAATAAGGTTAAAGGCTGTTATCAATAATGGTACAAGCCCAGTGGAGGGGAATCACTAACTCAGGACAATGCTCAGGTGGTCCCTGTGTGTAAAGATGCCCTGCTGATTAGCCTTGGGGTGCAGCTAGGCACTTACACTCTCCCCCAGGTGGTGAGCTGTTGTATTCCAATGGAGCAAATTTGATTCATTGTATTTACCAAGGATTTGTGTGTTTGTGATTAAACACTAATGCAATACAAATTACATCCAGTTACAAGAGCCTGGCCACTTTGGAGCACAACCTTCCCCCCCCCCTTTCCTTCAGTTGTGTCTACTCTGTTCCTGAAGGCACTAACCTTGTGATGGGATAGGTCAACTCAGAAAAGCAAAGGGCAGTGGAAATCTGGGACTCACTCCCAAAAGGCTGTGGGGTCAGTTGGAATTTTAAAGACTGGGATCGATAGATTTTTGTTATAAATACAAGTTGTTGTTAAGCAGGGTCTCAAGGGATACGGAGCAAAGGCGGGCAAATGGAGTTGAGGTGCAGATCAGTCCTGATCTCACTGAATGGCGGAACAGCCTTGAGGGGCTGAATGGCCTCCTCCTGTTCCTATTTTAGCTTCACTCAAGAACGTTCTTGCCCCCTTAACAATTTAATAAGGTGATCTCTCTAACAGGAATATGTTAACAGATCTTACACTCCTATTTTAATTCCCCATTCCTAAGAAGAACCCCCGCCCATTCTCTGCTCTCTCCTGGGTTCTTTTCCTCTTTCTCAGGCTTTCTGACTCATTCCCTTCGTTTTCCGTTTCTCTGTCTCTTCCTTTCGACTTCCTCGTGCCTTCTCTCCCTGACTCTTGTTTAATCGCCTCCTCTGTGGCCCACCTATTCATTCCCACACAGTCAATCGGGTTTCCCTGCATTACTCCGGCGGGCGTTAGGACCGCGGCGCAGTCGCCCCCCGGACGAGTGGGGAAAGTTTGGCGGAGTTGGGCAAGTTTGGTCAGTTAGTTGGGGCAAGGTTTGGAGGAGCCGCGCTCAGTGACACCTTCCCGTTGGTTGGCAGTAAGCGGCTGTGCCAGTCTGGATGAGGCTGGGCGGAGCAGTGGGTTGAGGTGGGAATAGTGCCCACTCCCCCTGGACCAGCCCTTCTCCCCCAGTCCTTCTCCCCCAGCCCTTCTCCCCATGGCTCTCCGGCTCTGCCTGCTGTCCCTGTGCTCGCTCCCGGTGCTGGCAGCCGATCCGGGCTGGCAAGGAGCCTCCACCCTCGCCTTCGTCTTTGATGTGACCGGCTCCATGTACGATGACCTGGTGCAGGTCATGGAGGGAGCAGCGAAAATCCTGGAGAACACCCTGGACAGAGCCGGTACTCCCGTGTCCAACTTCGCACTGGTGCCCTTCCACGACCCAGGTGAGTGGGAGAGAGAGAGAGGGAGAGTGAGAGAGAGAGAGGGAGGGTGAGAGAGAGAGAGGGAGGGTGAGAGAGATAGGGTGAGAGAGGGGGAGGGTGAGAGAAAGGGAGAGAGAGAGAAAGGGAGGGTGAGAGAGAGAGAGGGAGAGGGAGGGTGAGAGAGAAAGGGTGAGAGAAAGGGAGGGTGAGAGAAAGGGAGGGTGAGAGAGAGAGAGGGAGAGAAAGGGTGAGAGAGAGGGAGAGTGAGAGAGGGAGGGTGAGAGAGAGAGAGAGGGAGGGTGAGAGAGAGAGAGAGAGAGAGGGAGGGTGAGAGAGAGAGGGAGGGTGAGAGAGAGAGAGGGAGGATGAGAGAGAGAGGAGGGTGTGAGAGAGGGAGGGTGAGAGAGAGAGGGGGAGGGTGAGAGAGAGAGGGAGGGAGGGAGAGAGAGAGAGAGAGGGAGGGTGAGAGAGAGGGAGGGTGAGAGAGAGAGGGAGGGTGAGAGAGAGGGAGGGTGAGAGAGAGGGAGGGTGAGAGAGAGAAGGAGGGTGAGAGAGAGAGGGAGGGTGAGAGAGAGAGAGGGAGGGTGAGAGAGAGAGAGGGAGGGTGAGAGAGAGAGGGAGGGTGTGTGTGAGAGAGAGAGGGAGGGTGAGAGAGAGAGGGAGGGTGAGAGAGAGAGAGGGAGGGAGAGAGAGGGAGGGAGGGTGAGAGAGCGGGAGGGAGGGTGAGAGAGAGAGAGAGGGAGGGTGAGAGAGAGAGGGAGGGTGAGAGAGGGAGGGTGAGAGAGAGAGGGAGGGTGAGAGAGAGAGGGAGGGTGAGAGAGAGAGAGAGGGTGAGAGAGGGAGGGTGAGAGAGAGAGAGAGGGTGAGAGAGAGAGAGAGGGAGGGTGAGAGAGAGAGAGGGTGAGAGAGAGAGAGGGAGGGTGAGAGAGAGAGAGGGAGGGAGAGAGAGGGAGGGAGGGTGAGAGAGCGGGAGGGAGGGTGAGAGAGAGAGAGAGGGAGGGTGAGAGAGAGAGGGAGGGTGAGAGAGGGAGGGTGAGAGAGAGAGGGAGGGTGAGAGAGAGAGAGAGGGTGAGAGAGAGAGAGAGGGAGGGTGAGAGAGAGAGAGGGTGAGAGAGAGAGAGGGAGGTGAGAGAGAGAGAGAGGGAGGGTGAGAGAGAGAGGGAGGGTGAGAGAGAGAGGGAGGGTGAGAGAGAGAGAGGGAGGGTGAGAGAGAGAGGAAGGGTGAGAGAGGGAGGGTGAGAGAGAGAGGGAGGGTGAGAGGGAGGGAGGGAGAGAGAGGAGGGTGAGAGAGAGAGAGAGAGAGGGAGGGTGAGAGAGAGAGGGAGGGTGAGAGAGAGAGAGAGGAAGGGTGAGAGAGAGAGAGAGGAAGGGTGAGAGAGAGAGAGAGAGGGAGGGTGAGAGAGAGAGGGAGGGTGAGAGAGAGAGGGAGGGTGAGAGAGAGAGAGAGAGTGAGGGTGTGAGAGAGAGAGAGAGGGAGGGAGAGAGAGAGAGAGAGGGAGGAGGGTGAGAGAGAGAGAGAGGGAGAGTGAGAGAGGGAGGAGTGAGAGAGAGAGAGGGAGAGAGAGAGGGAGGGTGAGAGGGAGAGAGGGAGGGTGAGAGGGAGGGTGAGAGGAGGGTGAGAGGGAGAGGGAGGGTGAGAGAGAGAGAGAGGGAGGGTGAGAGAGAGAGGGAGGGTGAGAGAGAGAGAGGGAGGGTGAGAGAGAGAGAGGGAGGGTGAGAGAGAGAGGGAGGGTGAGAGAGAGAGAGGGAGGGTGAGAGAGAGAGAGGGAGAGAGGGAGGGTGAGAGAGAGAGAGGGAGGGTGAGAGAGAGAGAGGGAGGGTGAGAGAGAGAGGGAGGGTGAGAGAGAGAGAGGGAAGGTGAGAGAGAGAGAGGGAGGGTGAGAGAGAGAGAGGGAGGGTGAGAGAGAGAGAGGGAGGGTGAGAGAGAGAGAGGGAGGGTGAGAGAGAGAGAGGGAGGGTGAGAGAGAGAGAGGGAGGGTGAGAGAGAGAGAGGGAGGGTGAGAGAGAGAGAGAGGGAGGGTGAGAGAGAGAGGGAGGGTGAGAGAGAGGGAGGGAGGGAGAGAGAGAGGGAGGGTGAGAGAGGGAGGGAGGGAGAGAGAGAGAGGGAGGGTGAGAGAGAGAGGGAGGGGGAGAGAGAGATGGAGGGTGAGAGAGAGAGAGGGAGGGTGAGAGAGAGAGGGAGGGTGAGCGAGAGAGAGGGAGGGTGAGGGAGAGAGGGAGGGTGTGTGAGAGAGAGAGGGAGGGTGAGAGAGAGAGGGAGGGTGAGAGAGAGAGAGAGGGAGGGTGAGAGAGAGAGAGGGAGGGTGAGAGAGAGAGGGAGGGTGAGAGAGAGAGGGAGGGTGAGAGGGAGGGAGGGAGAGAGAGGGAGGGTGTGAGAGAGAGAGAGAGAGGGAGGGTGAGAGAGAGAGAGAGGAAGGGTGAGAGAGAGAGAGGGAGGGTGAGAGAGAGGGAGGGTGAGAGAGAGAGGGAGGGTGGGTGAGAGAGAGAGAGGGAGGGTGTGAGAGAGAGAGAGAGGGAGGGAGAGAGAGAGAGAGAGAGATGGAGGGTGAGAGAGAGAGAGAGGGAGGGTGAGAGAGAGAGAGGGAGGGTGAGAGAGAGAGAGGGAGGGTGAGAGAGAGAGAGAGGGAGAGAGAGAGAGAGGGAGGGTGAGAGAGAGAGAGGGAGGGTGAGAGAGAGAGGGAGGGTGAGAGTGAGAGAGGGAGGTGAGAGAGAGAGGGAGGGTGAGAGAGAGGGAGGGTGAGAGAGAGAGGGAGGGTGAGAGAGAGGGAGGGTGAGACAGAGAGGGAGAGACAGAGAGGGAGGGTGACAGAGAGAGGGAGAGAGAGGGTGAAGGAGAGGGAGAGAGCGACTGGGAGAGAGAGGAGAGGGGCTGAGAGAGAGAGGGTGTGAGTGAGTGTGAAAGAGAGAGAGGGAGAGGGGGTGAGGGTGAGAGAGGGTGAGAGGGAGGGAGAGTGAGTGAGAGAGGGTGAGTGAGAGAGAGAATGGGGAATAAAAAAGGAATGGGTCAAGGGCGTGCTGGGGAGCGAGAATTTCCATTGGAATTCCGTGTTTCAGGATAAGATTGGTACATTTTCTCTTTACCCTCCGCAGTTTTCTTGTCCTCTGTTTCCTCCCCCCATCCCCTCCTGAAAGCACGGATTCATTCTGAGGCAGGGTGACCTCAGACTAGGCTGAGAATGATTGGAGACAGATTTAAAACGAGAAATGTTTCCCCATCCTTAAAAGCACATTCTGAAAAGTGCCCAAAATCAAAAAAATCTGCTTGAGCAGAACATTCTGTTTAACACTAAAATGTAAGATGAAGGATGGATTAAATCCTCTCGCCCCCTTGAAGGTGCTGACTCTCGTTGGGTTGGACATTGTTCAGCCGCTTATTTCGTGCTGCTGTGCCTGTCCTTCAAGTGTAAACCGCAGCAGCATTGGCAGGTAGTGTGACTGAGGGGGTGGGGGGAGAGGAGAGAATACTGGTCTGTACTCGCTTCCAGTTGGGGCTCTTTTGATCGCAATCAGGAGCAGGAGCCGTGTCTAATGTTCTCCCTTCCGAACCCGTGGGCTGCTGCCTGGCTGAGATTAACTAACTCAGCACAAGACGGGGCAGTGGAGCCGTCAGTGAGACGAGGCTGTTACACAGTCTTTGTGCTCCGTGTCTGTAAACTCCTTGGTTGGGGGGTGGGGGAGAGAGGAGAGTAAAGTTTTCCAAAAACCAGTGCCCCTTTAAGGTAATAAAAATTTGAAGGGGCGGGGACAGAAAAATATGAAGAGGGGAATCTGGAAGAAAAAAAAACGTGAATTCGATTAAGGAAAATGGGGGAATTGTGAAGAATTTTTTTTGAAAATTGAGAGATGACGGAATGAACGTGAGGGCTGAATTGAGACAGGTCAGATTACAGGAAAGCAGGTTCCTTTAACATTCAATTAGATTAGATTAATTTGAAGTGAAATATGTAGCAGATGTTGGAATCTGGTTTTGTTTTTAATTTCTTATGAACAAACTTCATTCACTGCCCTGGTGTAGAGCTGTGGGGGGGGGGGGGGGGGGGTGGTGAGATGTTAGTGATCAGCTCTGTGGGGGTCCCTGATGGAGAGGAGCCCCTCTCACCGGGGAGGGGAGGGGAGAGCTCAGAGGGCTTGTCTGAACAGGATGGCACTCGGTGCTTTGTACCTCATCATGACCTTGGGCAACACTAGCTTAAAGGTGAAGGGCGCTATTCTGAATTGCTCATGTTCCTAAGATTAGAAAGGCAGATGCTGGTAGATTTATTGGTGTCTCTTAGTCTCCCCCTTTTTTTTAAACTCTGTTTTATCTTTTAAAACTGCTAATTAATGATAGTCCGACAGCAGACATTCTGTGTACTGCAGGTGTTGCTAATAATTGTGATGACAAGTCCTGTGACTCTAGGACGTCAATATTTGCGATTGAAGAGGAATCTGAAGTAGGAGTCTTGAAAATTGCTGCTTTATAACATTTCTCGTGTCGGATCTGCAAGCAATAAAAAAAAACAGCTTGAAAAAAGCAGGACTCCCGAGAGTCACAAGCAGTATTGCAAAAACCATCAGCCATGGCTGGGTGCGAGCACTTTCACCTCATCTGAGTCAGGAGGTTGTGGGTTCAAGTCCCACTCCAGAGACTTGAGCACAGAAATCTAGGCTGACACTCCAGTGCAGTGCTGAGGGAGTGCTGCACTGTCAGAGATGCCGCCTTTTCGATGTTGAAACTGAGGCCTCATCTGCCGCCCCCCCCCCCCTCAAGTGGATGTAAACGATCCCATGGCACTATGCAAAGAAGAGAATGGAAGGTCTTCCCAGTGTCCTGGACAATATCTATCCCTCAAGCAACATAATCATAGATCATAGAATGGTTACAGCACAGAAGGAGGCCATTCGGCCCGTCCAGCCCGTGCCGGCTCTCTGCAAGAGCACTCTCAGCTAGTCCCACTCCCCTGCCCTATCCCCGTAGCCCTGCAAAATATTTTCCATCAGGTACTTATCCAACTCCCTTTTCAAAGCCGTGATTGAGTCTGCCTCCACCACCCTTTCAGGCAGTGTATTCCAGATCCTAACCACTCGCTGTGTAAAAAAGTTTTCCCTCATGTTGCCTTTGGTTCTTTTGCCAATCACCTTAAATCTGTGTCCTTTGGTTCTCGACCCTTCCGCCAATGGGAACAGTTTCCCTCTATCTACTCTGTCTAGACCCCTCGTGATTTTTAACACCTCTATCAAATCTCCTCTCAATCTTCTCTGCTCTAAGGAGAACAACACCAGTTTCTCTAGTCTATCCACGTAACTGAAGTCCCTCATCCCTGGAATCATTCTCATAAATCTTTTCTGCACCCTCTCTAAGGCCTTCACATCCTTCCTAAAGTACGGTGCCCAGAATTGGACACAATACTCCAGTTGAGGCTGAACCAGTGTTTTATACAGGTTCATCATAGCTTCCTTGCTTTTGCACTCTATGCCTCTTTTTATGAAGCCCAGGATCCTGTATGCTTTTTTAACTGCTTTCTCAACCTGCCCTACCACTTTCAACGATTTGTGCACATATACCCCCAGGTCTCTCTGTTCATGCACCCCCTTTAGAATTGTACCCTTTAGTTTATATTGCCTCTCCTCGTTCTTCTTACCAAAATGTATCACTTCGCACTTTTCTGTGTTAAATTTCATCTGCCACGTATCCGCCCATTTCACCAGCCTGTCCATGTCTTCCTGAAGTCTATCACTATTCTCCTCACTGTTCACTATACTTCCAAGTTTTGTGTCATCTGCAAATTTTGAAATTGTGCCCAGTACACCCAAGTCCAAGTCATTAATATATATCAAGAAAAGCAGTGGTCCTAGAACCAACCCCTGGGGAGCACCACTGTATACCTTCCTCCAGTCCAACAAACAACTGTTCACCACTACTCTCTGTTTCCTGTCACTTAGCCAATTTCATATCCATGCTGCCTCTGTCCCTTTTATTCCATGGGCTTCAACTTTGCTGGCAAGCCTTTTATGTGGCACTTTATCAAACGCCTTTTGGAAATCCATATACACCACATCAACCACATTACCCTCATCAATATAAAAAGATTATTTGGTCATTTATCTCACAGCTGTTTTTGGGACCTTTTGCTGTGCGTTTCCCTACATTACGACAGTGACTACATCAAAAGTACTTCATTGGTTGTAAATCAGGACAAGTTCTTTCACTTACTCATCTGGAGCAAACCTCAAACAACAGTGCACAAGATGATTTGCACATTGCCCGCTGCTCAGAAATCGCAAGCACAACCTCAGTATTCTGGCTGCTGGTGTTGGGAGAGGGATTTGTGTGTGGTTGGGGTGGTGGGGTTTGGGAGCGGGGGGTGGGGGAAGGGTTGAAGACCCAGACAGGTCAGCAACATAACTAGAGCATAGTTTGTTTGTATTGGTGGGCCAAGGACATCGGGCACCTGTTTACCGCTGTGCCCGGAGGCTGGGCAAGAACACACCCTGAGGTGGTGGTCCCTACCTGCAGAAAGAGTGATAACTAAATGGGGTACAACCCTCCTTCTGATGTGACATGAATAAGGAGAGGAGGCTCTCCATTCACATCATAAGAAAGAATGGAACCAGGAAGCCGTTGTGCCCTCCGAGTAAAGTCTCGAGTCTAAAGATGGGAGCTTGCTGTGCACAAATTGTCTGCCACGTTTCCCTACATTACGACAGTGACCACACTTCAAAAGTACTCCATTGGCTGTAAAGCGCTTTGAGACGTCCCGAGAGCGTGAAAGGCGCTACAGAAATGCAAGTCCTTTCTTTTTTTAAGGGCGGTTTCCCATTGGTGCTGTGCTGTTGACAGTGGATGCCCGGTGCTCTCCGGGTACACAGCTCTTTAATACAGGTGCCAACCTTCCGAGACCTGTCCACGTCAGAGATCCACATTCTTGTGTCATCAGTTCCTCAGTTCAAAGTTCAACGTCAGGCCCTTTTACCAATGGGAAATCTTCAGCCTTGATCTGGAGGGGTGACCGGATGAGAAGTGAACAGGGGGAGAGAAAAGAAAGCCTAGCATTCACATTGCGCCCGTCTCATCTGTGAGAAACATCACAAAATGCTTCCAGACAAAGTCCGTTTGAAGTGCAATCGCCGTTGTTTTGTCGGCATATGTGGCAACCAATTTGCACACAGCAAGATCCCAAAAAGAGCAACGAGATGAATAACCAGGCGG
The DNA here is from genome assembly GCA_030390025.1 of Squalus acanthias. Lineage (NCBI taxonomy): Eukaryota > Metazoa > Chordata > Chondrichthyes > Squaliformes > Squalidae > Squalus > Squalus acanthias. The sequence goes on from CM059438.1 coordinate 89,459,307, forward strand.
GTGAGGGTTGAGAGACATTGAGCGTAAAGCAGTGGGAATTCAAGGTTGAACCTGGCAATGGCTCACCTATTGGCTGAAAGGTACCAACTGTAGAAGCTTTTTCCGGGAATGCCGTCAATTAGGTAGGGGAAGCATTGGCCAGGACGCCAGGTGAATTGCCTGATCTTTGAATAGTGAAGTGGGGTGGGTTTAATGTCTCCTCCGAATGGGCAGCACCTCTGACAATGCAGCACTCCCTCAGCGCTGCAAAGTGCCAGCCTAGATTATGTGCTGGTGTCTTGGAGTGGGATCATCTGTCTTGGGAGGCGAGAGTGCTTTCAAACGAGCCAAGCTGTGACAAAGTCAAGCATGGAGATTGTGAAGCTCCATTTGTGCCACTCCCCAGGGTTCACTTTACATCATTTCAAAGGACGAGTCCTCTTCCCCCGAATTTTCCTTTGCGCCTCCTGAGGGAAATGAATAATCCCTGGTTGAACTAAGCAATACTGCCCCAAGGCTATCGAGTGAAAACTCCAGGATATGGATCTGACATAAGCTACGTTACTCAACCCTGACTGATCGCATTCCACAGCTGATACCTCCAGCAGTACCGGAGCCCTGGTGTCCTGTGAAATATTTGATCCACGTCTCGTTCCTATAACTCTCCGTCTTTTCCCTCAGATGTCTGTCCTGCTCCTTTTTTGAAACGGTTAATTGACTTCTTATTTTCGGGGAAGGGGACTCTAGAGCGAGTAAAACTTTATCAAAGTACTCCCCCAGCATTTGTGAGAAGTGTATATATCGGGCCGGGCCTTGCTGGATAACTAACGATGGCTATTGACACACGCTGTTACTGATGTGCAAATTGGCCGGCAAATTCGGGGATTAAGAGATACGGCGTGAGTTGTGAACCTCGAGAATTGCTGGTCGATTTACGTCGCTCCACCGTTTGCTTCGCACAAACATCATCTCACCCTTAGCCTCCCCGATATTTTGAAGAACTTGCTGGATTTGCACATTAATGGCCCATTAAACTCGGCACAGGAAGTTAAGTCTGGTAATTAAGAGCCTAATTACTTTTTTAAATGATGTGATAATTGTTAACTAAGTGCCAATCAAAATCTGTGGCCCAGAAATTGAACAATTTAAACTCTGGAGTCTCATTTCTTCAGGTAGCAAATTGTTGTTAGAGATTTAAAAAATGTCAAATACATTTTTTTTCTTACTTTTCCTTTCTTTCAATCCAATCTTTCCTTTTTATTTCTCTTTCTGCACCTGATTCACCCTCCTTCTCAGTTATTCCTCCGTTTCTTTCTCAATCCTTAAATCTCATTGGGTAAGGAGATGCACTGTTGGTCCTGTCGTTCACTGATGTCCCGTTGCCCTTGCCACGCCGGTATCAGCTCGCACTCCAAGCAAGTTACGGCACAAACATTTTTTGAGCTGAAGGGTGGAGAGGAAAGTCTCATTAATGGGACACGCCATGAAATGGCCAGCAAGGTCCAGCCCAATATAAAAACAATCTTCTCCTTTTAGAAGGAAATTCCTGCCCCAGCTTAGACCCACCTTTGGGCTTCTTCCCCGCAGTTAGCTGTGGCGATGTCGCAGACAGGGCAATACCCTGCGTCACCCAGAACAGCTCCCTTCAGTTTTACAGGAATCGTAACTTTGGACAGTCTTGGGGCAACCTGGAGTTATCCCACACTGGTAAAACACACTGTTGCAGGGGCCACTGGATACTGTGTCAGCAACACGTCTTACTGGGGTCGGGCAGCTTAAGATTGCCCTCAACCCAGACTGGTTTGAAGTTGCGACCCCATCGAAACCCATTAAAATGAATGTACTTGGCTCTTCCCTGTCAATGGGGTCACTGGACCAATCTAAAGGGAAAGAGACCAGATATGATGCAATGCTCAAATTCTTTTATTTAAAATGCTTACTTTTTTTTAACATAGACAGTGGGGGGAGATACAGGAGTCCCGATGTTCCAATTGGTGTTAACCCTTTTAATGTCAATATGGTACATCTCGTGTTAAAATAACGCAATTGCAAAATCTAGGCTGAGGTGTTTTTGACCTTGCTCTGTGCCTTCCTCTCCCCCTTTTACATTAGATGTTAGGTACCTGCCTCAGCAGATGTGCTGGCTCGCTGATACAGAGACCCAAGAGTGTAAACCAACGAGATTGACTTCCTGCCTTTACATTCTCTGAACGGGTGGCCTTGCTGTCAACAGCAGGTTCAGAGACTCGCACTCTCGTGGGTCGAGGCTGCCGTCTGTCCCCGGCTCCTTGTATCGTCGCCATTAAAGAAAGAAATAACTTGCATTTCTATAGCGCCTTTCACAACCTCGGGCCACCCCAAAGCGCTTTACAGCCAATGAAGTACTTTTTGAAGTGTAGTCACTGTTGTAATGTAGGAGACACTGCAGCTAATTTGCACACAGCAAGCTCCCACAAACAGCAATGTGATAATAACCAGATAATCTGTTTTTTTAGTAATGTTGATTGAGGGATAAATATTGGCCAGGACACCGGGGAGAACTCCCCTGCTCTTCTTCGAAATAGTGGCCGTGGGATCTTTTACATCCAGCTGAGAGCAGACGGGGCCTTGGTTTAACGTCTCATCCGAAAGACGGCACCTCCCGCACTCCCTCAGCACTGGCACTGGGAGTGTCAGCCTAGATTTATGTGCTCATGTCTCTGGGATGGGTTTTAAACCCACAACCTTCTGATTCAGAGGCGAGAGTGCTGCCCACTGAGCCACGGCTGACACCTAAGAACTGTAACTGATAGAGAGAGACCCATGTGTGCATTGTCAGCGGCACTTAGGAGCACCTAGCAAATATTGAACAAAGAGTACCCCCTCTCCATTGATCTTTCTTTCCCCTTAAAACAAAAGAAACTTGGCAAATTAAATCATAATGTTGCCACCCATGTCCAATATTCCCCCCCCAGTCCTTGCGGTGCCCTCTGATCGCGGAAGGCCTCACGCGTACCGGTGGACACCGTGTGCTCCTCCCCACAGGGCCAGCCGGGCATGGACATAGCCGCGGAAGAGAGGCAGGTGTGATGTGGCTACTGGATTTGCTTTTGTTCGTGTGTGGTGGACACTGTTGTTCGGTGGTTATATTAATCGGTACTTTAGTTAGTGGAATTGATATAAGCACTGGGGAGTGTAGGAATGCTACTACGGGCACACGAAAAATGGCAGACTGGGCAAGACCTACTGGCCCATCTAGCCTGTCCCATGCAGTTGTGACGCTGGGTGTATCACAATGCCTACACTCCCCATCCCACCCCACCCGGAGCCACGTAATCTCCTGGGAAAGGCAAAAAAATCAGATAAAAACCCAGGTGAATTTTGAAAAAAAATTCCTCTCCAACCCCCTTAGGCGATCAAAACGAGTCCAGGAGACCACACTGGCCCTGATTAACGTTACCAGGTACCCACCTCTTGTACGAGGTGATCTCCGCCCCAGCCAGAAAAGATCCAACCCTCGCTTGAAGGAATTCAGCCGGACAGTGTTCACTGCACAAACTGGGAACCTGTTCCACAGGTCCACTGTTCTCTGGAAAAGAGGAACCTCCTAACAACTAACCTATTTCTGCCCTTGCATAACTTGTAAATTTGACCCTTTGTTCTCCCTAACCTATTCAGTTGAAACAATTGGTCTGCAATCTAATCCCGTCATCATCTTGTAAACCTCGTTCAAATCACTCCTAAATCTGCACCTTTACTAAAGTATACAGACCCATCTCTTTGAGCCTGTCTTGGTAACTAAGATGCTTTAAACTGGGAATTAGTCTATTGACCTTCCTCTGCACCCTTTCCAAAGCCTCAATATCACCCACCATGTGACGAGACTAAAACTGGACACAGTATTCTAACTGAGGCCTGACCACGGTCTTAGACAAGGACAAATTGTTTGCTTTTTACAGCGAATTGTCTTGTAAATACATCTTAGCACCTTGTTCCCTTTAGCTGTAGCTTTACGGTATTGATCATAAACCTTTAGCGATTGATGCACCAAAATGTCCCTGCCACAAACTACTGAACCTCACCACTGACGTCATTCTTCTTAGAAAGACCACTTACGTCCCACCTGTATCACCTCTTCAGCCCATTTGCCATTGAAACCCTCATCCATGCCTTTGTCACCTCCTAGGCTCAACTATTCGAATGCTCTCCTGGCCAATCTCCCATCCTCCACTCTATGTGAACATCACCTGATCCAAAATTCTGCTGCCAATTTCCTACCTCGAACCAAGTCCCACTCACTCATCACTCCTCTTCTTGCTGACCGACATTGGCTCCCAGTCCTGAAACACCTCAAATTTAAAAACATTCATCCTGTGTTTAAGATCCCTCCTGGGCCTTAACTCTCTATCTGTGACCTCCTCCAGTGGTACAATGCCCCCTCTGAACTCTCAGTTTCTCTGACTCTAGCCTTTTGTGCATCCACACCCCCTACCCCCCTTTACTCAACCGCTGGTGGCTGTGTCTTCAGTCGCTTAAGCCCCACGCTCTGGAATACCCTCCCTAAACCTCTCCACCGCCCTTTCCTTCTTCGATCAAGCTTTGGGTTTCTAATGTCTCCAACTTTGGCCAGGCATCTATTTTTCCCGTGCGCTTCTCTGACGTGCCTTGAGATGTTAAAGATGCCCTACATGTGCACATTGTTGCTGTTGATGAGTGTGTTTAATGCTAGTCTAAGGTCAGTGGGCTGATTATAGAATTTGTGTGTTTAATGAGTGAGTCTTCCAGCTCTGTAACATCGCCCACTTCTGTCCCTACCGCAGTCCGTCTGTCACCAACCCCCTCATTCATGCCTTTGTCACCTCCAGACCTGGTTACTCCAGTGTTCTCCTGGTCAACCTCCATAAACTTAACTCTGCTGCCTGTATTCTATCCCACACTCACTCATGCTCGCCCATTGCACCTGCCCTTGCTGATCTATGTTGGTTCCTGCTTCTCCAATGACTCAAATTAAAACATTTTCATCCTTGTGTTGAAACCCTGCTATGGCCTTGCTCCATCCCATCTTTGTAACCTCCTCAGCGCTACAACTCCGGGCTCTTGTGGCTCACATTTCTCTTGCCACACCATTGGTGGCCGTGCCTTCAGCTGCCTAGGTCCCACTCACTGGAATTCCCTCCCGAAACCTCTCCACCTCTTTACCTCCCTCTTCTTCTTTAAGACCTTCCTAAAAACCCACCTCTGACCTCTGTTTGGTCGTCTCTGCTAGTCTCTCCTCCTTTGGCTTGGTGTTGGTTTCCCCTAAACCTCCGTGAAGTGCCTTGGGATGTTTTTCCATCTTTAAAGTTCTATATAAATGGCTGTTAATGAGTGTGTCTAATGCTGGTGTAGGATCAATAGGCTAACTGTAGAATCAGCCACAGCTCAACCGGCTCAGTCCCCAGTTCGAAAGTTAAAGTAAAACACCTGCAAGGTTTATTATTTCACATTTGTGGCCTTGAGTGGAAGCAAATTGGGCCAATGGTGAACATGTGTCCAGTGTCCCACTGCTCTGTTCTGCAACATCTGGCCGTGCGCCAAAATTGCCGGGGACCCTCCCAATTTTAACAAACAGGAGAAGGGTTGCAGTGCGAGTGCAGTGATTACACCCTCAGCCAGTAAAACATTTGTAATGTCGCACATCCCTTTCTTTTACTGGAAGCAAGAATGAGGGCAGATTCCTGCACCGTTGCCGAGCAACAAAGCTACGGTTTAGCTGGGAGGAGGTTCAGCAGCTGGTGGTCACTCCACCCGAAGGACCCTGAGCCAGAGGCCTCTGCTTCAGCTGTTTGGAACGTGCGCTCCGCACAGGAGCAAATTCTAATGGGAGAATTTATCTGTCTCGACACAAGAAGCAACCAAGAGGTTTGGTCATTCAGGCTGTGCTGGTGCGGTGCCCTTGAACCTTGTGCATGGTGCAGTGCTGAAGAGTTTCTAGTACGGGCCTGTGTTGCGACAGGTTATGAGGGCGACAGCTCGCACTGAAATCTCTCACTGTGTAGCTCACTTATAGTTTATCATGACCAATCAGAAGTGCCTTCAGCCACTCAACAAGGAGTGAGGTGCCTGGAGCTTGGGTGCGGGGCCAAGAGTGTCCCTTCTCCTGACTCTCTTCGGCGTCCTGGGCTGATGTTTATGGAGCAGTTTCTAATGTGGATGGGCGGCAGTGTGGCTCTGTGTTGAGGGAGCTGGCGCCCAAATCCCCCCTCCTCTCCAGAACTGAGTGCCTGATGGTTCTTGGTTCTGGTGCACAGGAGGAAGTCTTGCAAAGAAACAGTGAAGCTAAGTGCCTCCGAACTTGTACATAAGAACATAAGAATTGGGAGCAGGAGTGGGCCACACGGCCCCTCGCGCCTGCTCCGCCATTCAATAAGATCATCGACCTCAACTCCACTTTCCCACCCAATCCCTGTATCCCTTGATTCCCTAGAGTCCAAAAATCTATCTATCTCAGCCTTGAATATACTCAACGATTCAGCATCCACAGCCCTTTGGGGTAGAGAATTCCAAAGATTCCTCCTCATCTCAGTCTTAAATGGCCGACCCCTTATCCTGAGACTATGCCCCCTACAGTACACACTGTATCTGTGCAGCACACACTGGGCACCGTGTGACTCAGTGTTAGGACACTTAGCATTCGCCATGTGACTCAAATGGACCTTGATAGAAAATGTTCCGTGTGTCGGCACAGATGTGCCCTGGGTGTTTGTTGTGCGGAGTGTTGAGTTTTGAGTGAGGGTATCTTCCACTTGTGGTTTTTGAACATTGAACTGTGATAAACCTTCAGACATTGGACCTTTTAAATTTCTGGCATCACACCTCATTTTCAGACTGTGGTGGGGGGGGAGTGGTGTGGGGGTGGGGGGGAGTGGTGTGGGGGGGGGGAGTGGGGTGGGGGGGGGAGTGGTGTGGGGGGGGCGAGTGGTGTGGGGGGGGGAGTGGGGTGGGGGGGGTGGGGAGTGGGGTGGGGGGGGAGTGGGGGGTGGAGTGGTGTGGGGGGGGAGTGGTGTGGGGGGGGGAGTGGTGTGGGGGGGGAGTGGTGTGGGGGGGGAGTGGGGGGGGAGTGGTGTGGGGGGGGGAGTGGGGTGGGGGGGGGAGTGGTGTGGGGGGGGGCGAGTGGTGTGGGGGGGGGAGTGGGGTGGGGGGGGTGGGGAGTGGGGTGGGGGGGGGAGTGGGGGGTGGAGTGGTGTGGGGGGGGAGTGGTGTGGGGGGGGGAGTGGTGTGGGGGGGGGAGTGGTGTGGGGGGGGAGTGGGGGGGGGAGTGGTGTGGGGGGGGAGTGGGGTGGGGGGGGAGTGGTGTGGGGGGTGTTGGGAGTGGGGGGTGGGGGGTGTTGGGAGTGGGGGGTGGGGGGTGTTGGGAGTGGGGGGTGGGGGGTGTTGGGAGTGGGGGGTGGGGGGTGTTGGGAGTGGGGTGGGGGTGTTGGGAGTGGGGTGGGGGGGTGGGAGTTGGGTGGGGGGGGTGGGAGTGGGGTGGGGGGGGGAGTGGGGTGTTGGGAGTGGTGTGGGGGGGGGAGTGGGGTGGGGGGGGTGGGAGTGGTGTGGGGGGGGGAGTGGGGTGGGGGGGGAGTGGGGTGGGGGGGAGTGGGGTGGGGGGGTTGGGAGTGGGGTGGGACTGGTGTGGGGGGGGAGTGGGGTGGGGGGGGTGGGAGTGGTGTGGGGGGGGGGAGTGGGGTGGGGGTGTGGGAGTGGGGTGGGGGGGGTGGGGGGGGTGGGAGTGGTGTTGGGGGGGGTGGGAGTGGTGTGTGGGGGGGGGGAGTGGGGTGGGGGTGTGGGAGTGGGGTGGGGGGGTTGGGAGTGGGGTGGGAGTGGTGTGCGGGGGGGGAGTGGGGTGGGGGTGTGGGAGTGGGGTGGGGGGGGTGGGGGGGGTGGGAGTGGTGTTGGGGGGGTGGGGTGGGAGTGGTGTGTGTGGGGGGGTGGGTGGGGATATATAAGTCTTTGGGTGAATCCCTGCTTTCTATCTGGAAGAGTCGAAGTCGAGCTCGGGAAATATCGCCGCTCACCACCAAGGTCTTTCTGCGGGATTTCTGCCTTGTGCTCCAACTGAAGCAGCAGGGTCAACAATACAACTCAGAACCAGGATATCAGGTTGACGAGCGCCTCAAGTACATCAATAAACACCATCGTTGTGTGTGTCATCAACAGTGTAAAGTTTGTGGCAGGAATCTAGTAAATGGGATTTACCGATGAACAGCTGTCAGACTATCAACAGTGCTCAACAAGATTCCTCCAGATAATTAAACATATTGAGAAGGACTCGAGCTGACAACTGATATTAGCGGATTAAGGCCTGAATGCGATCTCCTGGCATTCCTCTGTCTGCTGTTTTAAAATAAATGGGTTAACACCTCCGTTAAATAGAGGGCAGTGGAATGTCATGACATGTTAAATAGAATCATAGAATGGTTACAGCACAGAAGGAGGCCATTCGGCCCGTCGAGCCCGTGCCGGCTCTCTGCAAGAGCACTTCAGCTAGTCCCACTCCCCCGCCCTTTCCCTGTAGCCCTGAAATTTTTTTTCCTTCAGGTACTTATCCAATTCCCTTTTGAAAGCCACGATTGAGTCTGCCTCCACCGCCCCTTCCGGCAGTGCATTCCAGATCCTAACCACTCGCTGCGTAAAAAAGTTTCTCCTCATGTTGCCTTTGGTTCTTTTGCCAATCACCTTAAATCTGTGTCCTCTGGTTCTCAACCCTTCAGCCAATGGGAACAGTTTCTCTCTATCTACTCTGTCTAATGTTCTCCACAAGTATTGCCATCAACCATTTCTAGGATCACATTATTTAAACATGAAACTGCAAAGAATCTTCTGTACATTACAGTTTCTTCCAATATTCTCCCAGGTTGAATGACTTTCTCTTGTTGGAGACGTTCATTGCCTGGCACTTGTGTGGCGCGAATGTTACTTACCACTTATCAGCCCAAGCCTGAATGTTGTCCAGGTCTCGCTGCATGCAGGCACGGACTGCTTCATTATCTGAGGAGTTGCGAATGCAACTGAACACGGTATAATCATCAGCGAACATCCCCGCTTCTGACCTTATGATGGAGGGAAGGTTATTGATGAAGCTCGCTGTCTAGGCTCACACATGAACAATAGGTTGGTGAGCAAGATACCAGAGGGCTGTTGGTGCCTGTAGATCAGTAACGCTGCATTACTCCATGGCTTCGTGAGCGGATGGGAGGGGAAGAATATGGTAACTGTTAGCGAGCGCTGTTTGATCTCAGATGCTGAGAAAGTTGGTTGCTCCCCTTCGCGAGTTTCCTACTCTCTGAGCACCATGGCTGTTGGCAATATCTCAGACTGTTGTAAACCTGTTGTTTTAAAAAGGTGAGCTCTTTATTGAACAGTTCCAGATATTTTACTTCCTCTTCTCAACGCCCTGCTCTGCTGCCTACTTAGCACGGATTCCAAAACAAACGGGCAAAGACACGGAGGCATTCGGAGGCTTGCAAAGACCTTGAGGTCCTTCTCATCCTCGGACATCACCCAGGCCTTATCTCTCTTTTTGTGCACATTCTTGATTGGCATACCTGGTCTGGTTATCTGAGTTACCACCTTTGGTGTCTCCTCTTGTTCATTGAATGAGAGATTTCCCTCACCACCCCCCGACTACTCCCCTCCCTGTCCCCACACTGGAAGTAGAGAGCTTCAGTGAAAGGACTAGGATTACAGCGCGATGCCCTTTGGCTGCTCATAGCCATAAATTCCAGACACCAAGGAGGTTGATTATCCTGCTGACCTCCTGTTGTTGCACAACATCTCTCCAGTAATTTATCACATTCTGTTCCCCCCCCACCCCCACCACCCCGCAGCTATCCCATTTTCGGTGTCAGTTTGGAGTATGTGTCGGGTGTACTGAGCTGCTGTTCAGGCTTTGAAATGGGGACTTAAAACATACCCACAATATTCAACACAGACTCAGCAATTCTGCACTGCTCTCACTTATTTTACATACTCCGCCTGTGCTGCCTCTCTGCTCCTGCTCTGTCTCCTCCCTCCCTCCTGTTCTATCTTGCTCCCTCGCCCCCCTCCCCAAACACTCATGGCCAAATGTCAGTGTGCACTGTAGAGCACGGCAGCATATTTCAATGATTCATCTGTTGAAAATACCTACAGCTCCTGTGAAGGCTCAGTTGCTAAGTGCACCTTGCGGTGTGGTCCTGAATTATGCAGGGCAGCAAGATCCCCTATTCAGCCCCTGGTCTCTGCTGAATTAGCCAATCTCAGCTGGAGCCATAGGTGAGGTGGAACAGTTGGATTCTGTGTCCCTGGGCACGATAAGGGGAAAATCAACTAACGTTCTCTTTTTTCCAGTCGTTCCTGGGATGTGAGCGTCACTGGCAAGGCCAGAATTTATTGCCCATCCCTAATTGCCCTTGAGAAGGTGGTGGTGAGCCCTCTTCTTGAACCGCTGCAGTCCGTGTGGTGAAGGTGCTCCCACAGTGCTGTTAGGCAGGGAGTTCCAGGATTTTGACCCAGTAACGATGAAGGAACGGCGATATATTTCCAAGTCAGGATGGTGTGTGACATGGAGGGGAACTTGGAGGTGGTGGTGTTCCCATGCGCCTGCTGCCCTTGTCCTTCTAGGTGGAAGAGGTCGCGGGTTTGGGAGGTGCTGCCGAAGAAGCCTTGGTGAGTTGCTGCAGTGCATCTTGTATATGGTACACACTGCAGCCACGGTGCGCCGGTGGTGGAGGGAGTGAATGTTTAAGGTGGTGGATGGGGTGGCAATCAAGTGGGCTGCTTTGTCCTGGATGGTGTCGAGCTTCTTGAGTGTTGTTGGAGCTGCACTCATCCAGGCAAGTGGAGAGTATTCCATCACACTCCTGACTTGTGCCTTGTAGATGGTGGAAAGACTTTGGGGAGTCAGGAGGTGAGACACTCGCCGCAGAATACCCAGCCTCTGATCTGCTCTTGTTGCCACAGTATTTATGTGGCTGGTCCAGTTAACTTTCTGGTCGATGGTGAGCCCCAGGATATCGATGATGGGGGATTCGGCGATGGTAATGCCGTTGAATGTCATGGGGCGGTGGTTAGACTCTCGCTTGTTGGAGATAGTCATTGCCTGGCACTTGTGTGGCGCGAATGTTACTTTCCACTTATCAGCCCAAGCCTGAATGTGTCCAGGTCTTGCTGCATGCTCCTGGTCATGATCTAGCGATTGCAGATGGAAAGCACAGAGTGTGAACATCGGATTATAACAGGATCGGGAGCCAGTAGTGATCGTGGTCTAGCGCTGTGAAGAATGGGCATTTTGAAGAAGTACTGCAAGGTGTGTGGCATCTGTGGAACTACACCTCAGCAAGTCAGTGCCTTAAGGGGGAGAGGAAGAACGTTTTGGGGTAAATATATCCAGTGGGTATTGGGCTGAGAATAATAATAGGGTTGTCTGTGTCCAGTTGATGCACAGATCGGTTTGCGTGTTTAAAAACCACCTCACAAACGGAAAGTCAACCTGAGATGAAGCACAACATACCTCCCTAATTACCTCAAAATATTCTTAAATCGTATCGGTATTTAATCAGATATTAGAAGATACAAATAACCCTGGTGTTGGATTGATGCCTGTGCCCACTGGGAACGGTGGCAGTGCCCACAGCACTTCCCATGTGGAGAGGAGGACAGAAGCAGATCAAGGCCTTGTTCGTGGCAGTGACAGTCTGCACATGTGCCCCGGATGAATGTGCTCAATCTCGCTTTTGTTCTTCATCATAGAATCATAGACATTTACGGCACAGTAGGCGGCCATTCGGCCCATCGTGTCTGTGCCGGCCTAATCCCACTTTCCAGCTCTTGGTCCGTAGCCCTTGTCGGTTACGGCACTTCAAGTGCATATCCAAGTACTTTTAAATGCGGTGGGGGTTTCTGCCTCTACCACCCTTTCAGGCAGTGAGTTCCAGACCCCCACCACCCTCTGGGTGAAAAAGGTTCTCTTCAACTCCCCTCTAATCCTTCTACCAATACTTTAAATCTCTTTTTTTTCTTGCCCTTTCCTTCTCTATTAGTGTTTGTATAATGGCTTCTCATGTTCTTTGGTTCTCCATGGCAGAGATTGAGTACCCAGTACATGGGGCAGTGGGGAGAGCGCCGGAAGAGAGAGGGCGTTTCTCCTTCTGAATTCCCCACTGAGGTGCCAAGGCCTGGCTTCTATTCGACTCCTGCCCACGATATCGCGGCTGGGGACGGGAATCCTGCCACGTGGGTCGGTGTGTGTCCGGGCACTCTGGAGACAGGCTGCCCCCAGGATGGAAGGAGCTGCTGTTCTGTGATCAGCACACCTATTCCCAGCCAGTGACAGAGTCAGACTGCAGCATGGGCCCAACCTTAGGCAGTGGAACAGCAAGGCCTGCAGGGAGAATCCCCCAATATTGTCGTGTCTGCTCCACGTAAAATCCGAGTGCAGTTTAGTCAGCACTTGCAGAATCAGCGGGACAGAAAGGAGAAATCATCTCGTTTATTGAGGAAAAAGTTTCCGAATTTCAGGGAAAAGGGCCCCAGCAAAAAAAAAATGTAGGGACATAAATAAGAGTCAGACACTGTCAGCTGTCTCGGGTGATGCTAATATGAGTTATTGCACACAGGCGTATTTTATACTGTGCTTTTCTCCTCTACACCCCAAGGGTTTCGGGCCAGGCTGATGTAAGACAGAATACCTTTGATGTATGATCTGTCTTTCTCTTTTCCTCTACTTTCTCTCTGTTTGATCTGATTTTTTTGCTTCTTTCCTTGTATGCAATCATCCGGTATCCATTCAGTGATTCTTGGTCCATGGCTGAAATCCGGATAAATACTTGAAGGAGAAAAAAAAATTGCAGGGATATGGGGAAAGAGCGGACTAACTTGGATTGCTCTTCGAAAGAGCTGGTGCAGATTCGATGGGCCGAATGGCCCCTTTCTGTGCTGCACTATTTTGTGGTTCTACGGGAGATCGTTGGTGCAGATAGCATCTGAGGTGATGATTCTCCCGACAAGATTCCCTGTGGCAAAATGATAAATGTTAACTGCAGTAACAAGTCAGAAGGTGTTTGTGTGCCAGATTTAACTCTCCCCCCCCGCCCCCCCCAACCACCGCCAACCCTCCTAACTTAGCAGAGGCTGGTGATCCAACCTGGAACATAAAATCAAACTGTAAAAGCTTCTATAGGTATGTAAAGAGGAAAAGATTAGTGAAAGTAAATGTGGGTCCCTTACAGGCTGAGGCAGGAGAAATTATAATGGGGAATAAGGAAATGGCAGAGAAATTAAATATTTTGGCCGCGATTTTATCGGCACTGAGAGGGCGAGTTTGGAGGCGGGTCAAGGGTCAAAATCATTTTGATTGACGGCGGGTTTCGATCCCACCATCAATCCACCTCCAAACAATTTTCCCACGTGTCGGGTCCCCGATTTGCGCATGGACCCGACACCTAGCGGCGGGAAGAGGATTAAAGCCACTTACCTGCCTGTTAGCAGGTACTTGATAGTAGTTAACAGGCTCTTTTTCAATTTTGCTGATGTCCGGACACCACGCCAGGTAAGTGTGGCGTGTTGTGAGTCTGCTGTAGTGTTTCTGCATTGATGACAGCTACAGAAGTGGGGTGAAGGATCCAACGGTGCACTGGTGAGTTTAAGAGATAAGGAAATGTTGGGAAAATCATTTTTAATGCTTTTACACTTTTCTGTAGGTAAAAAGTTTTGAAATTGATGTCTAGTCCCACCTCATTGGGAGAACCTCTCTCACTAGTGACAGATCGCTTCTGTAACCTCACCTGCAGCTGCCATCTGTTCCAGCCTATGGAGGGAGTCACTGGAGAGCCTGGGTGCAAGAACTCACCTTTGTCCAGTGATTGTCAGTGTTTGCAGCACATCAATGCTGTCAAACACTGAAAAATGAGCTGTCAGAGAAAAATTGTGGGTGGTCCCTTTAAGAAAACTGGTAGATGACGCGTCATCAAATGACGTCATCTGACCGGCTTCCTCTTAATTGGCTGGCAAGCTCACAGGGCGGGCTTAACAAGGTCAATCAACGTAAAATCACGTCCGTGGGCCGGATATAGTTGGGGGCGGGACTGGAAGCTGGAAACCACCTGACCCGCTCCCAACCCGCATCTATTTACAAAATCGCGGCCTTTGTGTCTGTCTTCACGGAAGAAGAGGCAAAAAACTTCCCGGAAATAGTGGCGAACCAAGGGTCTAGCGAGAATAAGGAAGTGAAAGAAATTAGTATTAGTAAAAGAAACAGGACTGGAGAAATGAATGGGACTGAAAGCCAATAAATCCCCTGGACCTGATGACCTACCTCCCAGGGTTTTGAAAGAGGTGGCTATAGAGATAGTGGATGCATTGGTTGTCATTTTCCAAAATTCCGTAGATTCTAGAACGGTTCCCGCGGATTGGAAGGTAGCAAATGTAACCCCACTATTTAAGAAAGGAGGGAGAGAGAAAACGGGGAACTACAGACCAGTTAGCCTGACATCAATAGTAGGGAAAATGCTAGAATCTATTATTAAGGACGTGCTAACAGGCACTTAGAAAATAATAATAGGATTGGGCAGAGTCAACATGGATTTATGAAAGGGAAATCATGTTTGACAAATCCGTTGGAGTTTTTTGAGGTTGTAACTAGCAGAATAGATAAGGGGGAGCCAGTGGATGTGGTGTATTTGGATTTTCAGAAGGCATTCGATAAGGTGCCACACAAGAGGTTATTAAACAAAATTAGGACTCATGGATTGGGGGTAATATACTAGCATGGATTGAAGATTGGTTAATGGACAGAATACAGAGAGTAGGAATAAACGGGTCATTTTCGGGTTGGCAGGCTGCAACTAGTGGGGTACCGCAAGGATCAGTCCTTGGGCCTCAGCTATTCACAATCTACATCAATGATTTGGATGAGGGGACCAAATGTAATGTATCCAAGTTTGCTGCTGATACAAAGCTGGGTGGGAATGTAAGTTGTGAGGAGGATGCAAGGAGGCTTCAGGGGGATATAGACAGGCTAAGTGAGTGGGCAAGAACATGGCAAATGGAATATAATGTGGAGAAATGTGAAGTTATCCACTTTGGTAGGAAAAATAGAAAAGCAGAGTATTTTTTAAATGGTGAGAGATTGGGAAATGTTGGTGTTCAGAGTGACCTGGGTGTCCTTGTACACGAATCACTGAAAGTTAACATGCAGATACAGCAAGCAATTAGGAAAGCAAATGATATGTTGGCCTTTATTACAAGAGGATTTGAGTACAAGAGTAAAGACGTCTTACTGCAATTATATAGGGCCCTGGTGAGACCACATCTGGAGTACTGTGTACAGTTTTGGTCTCCTTACCTAAGGAAGGATATACCTGCCATAGAGGGAGTGCAATGAAGGTTCACCAGACTGATTCCTGGGATGGGGGGTTTGTCCTATGAGGACAGATTAGAGAATATAGGCCTATATTCTCTCGAGTTTAGAAGAATGAGAGGTGATCTCATTGAAACATACACAATTCTTACAGGGCTTGACAGGGTAGATGCAGGGAGGATGTTTCCCCTGGCTGGGGAGTCTAGAACCAGAGGTCACAGTCTCAGAATAAGGGGTCGGCCATTTAGGACTGAGATGAGGAGAAATCTCTTCACTCAGAGGTTGGTGAATCTTTGGAATTCTCTACCCCAGAGGGTTGTGGAGGCTCAGTCATTGAGTATATTCAAGCCAGAGATCAATAGATTTTTGAATATTAAGGGAATCGAGGGATATGGGGATAGTTCAGGAAAGTGGAGATGAGGTAGAAGATCAGCCATGATCTTACTGAATGGCGGAGCAGGCTCGAAGGGCCAAATGGCCTACTCCTGCTCCTATTTCTTATGTTCTTATGAACCTTTTTGGTCTGTTTGACTCAGGTACTCATGGGATAAACTCATTGATCCACTGAGGGAGCCTTTTTTTTTACAAATGTGGTTGAATTTTCTCCCCTCCCCTTTAGGTCCTCTTCAAGACTATTCCCCAGGTGAAAGGCGAGCGGGCAAGCAGAGAAATTTTCTCCCAGGCCTGGGCTAGTCACAATTTGACTTATTTTCCTTTCCTGCTTCCCAGCAATTCTTTTGGGTCCCGCCAGGATTTCGACACACACGATGTTCTCTCCTTCCCTCTCTTGTTTTTCTGAAGGGACTGAGCCTTGCTGTGCCACGACTCCGTGGCCTCCCTCCAGTGCCTTACCCCAGTGGCCATTCACGTGTAAGCCTAGATGGTGAGTGTGTTCATGGGCTGTTCTACTACGGAGCACCTCACAGCCGAGCCTGACATCCGCAGGCATTCTTTCCAGTAAGGGAGGGTTGGATAGTAAGCAGGAGCAGGGAACCCTGGGAGCTGAATATTTTATACGGTGCAGTGAATGGGTGTTACGAGGATGCCTCGGAACAATATTATGACATTTGCAGGATTCAAGGTGTGAGAGACTTGTAATGAACAGTCTGGTGAGTAAGAATCTAATAATGAGGTAGGTGTAACACAGTGTAACTGAGAGGCTTATAATGAGAATAGAGTGTAACAGAGAGGATGTTATAACCGAGAGCCTTATAATGAGGTAGGTGTAACTGAGAGGCTTATAATGAGAATAGAGTACAACAAAGGGAATGTTATAATGATGATACAGGAGCAGGCCAAGCAATCTGTGTATCTGTGCTGCTGTAATGGCAAAGCTAGGAATAAAAGGCATTAAAATGTCTCGGAGTTGATATTGTTACAATAATGAAGTTAGCTCTGGTCCATCTAAATGCTGCAATGAATCATGCTATAGTGCGGCAGAATGCAAGGTGCTACCCATGATTCACCGCGTTTGAGGTCTCAGTCTTACCCTAAAGGAGAGGGTGGGTGGGGCGGGGGGGAAACCGAGTGGAAATCAACTGTCCCCCCCCACCCCCAACAGGAAAGGAAAATAAGCAAATTGTGACTAGCCCAGGCCTGGGAGAAAATTTCTCTGTTTGCCCGCTTGCCTTCTCATCTGGGGAATGGTCTTGCAGAGGACCTAAAGGGGAGAGGAAATAAAACCACATACATATATACATAATATATACTTGGTGAATTTATCCAGTGGGGTGAGTGCAGCGTAGGTTTACCAGAATGATACCCGGACTCCAGGGGTTAAATTACGAGGAGAGATTACACAAACTAGGGTTGTATTCCCTAGAATTTAGAAGGTTAAGGGGTGATCTGATCGAAGTTTTCAGGATATTAAGGGGAACAGATAGGGTAGAGAGAGAGAAACTATTTCCGCTGGCTGGGGATTCTAGGACTAGGGGGCAGAGTCTAAAAATTAGAGCCAGACCTTTCAGGAGTGAAGTTAGGAAACACTTCTGCACACAAAGGGTGGTAGAAGTTTGGAACTCTCTTCCACAAACGGCAATTGATGCTCGTTCAATTGTTAATTTTAAATCTGAGATTGATAGATTTTTGTTAACCAAAGGTATTAAGGGATATGGGGCAAAGGCGGGTATATGGAGTTAGGTCGCAGATCAGCCACGATCTCATTGAATGGCGGAGCAGGCTCGAGGGGCTCAATGGCCTGCTCCTGTTCCTATGAATACCTTGAGTCATACAGACCAGGAAGGTTCCAGATTTGATCACCAGCCTGTGCTTAGTTGGGTTGGCAATGGTTGGGATGCTACAATTGGCCTTAGTGCCTCTGACTTAATGTGGGTGGGGGGGAATCAGCCAGTGATTCTGCTGCTGAATGCTATCTGGTGTACCCTGGTGGAAAGTTGTATGTGTGTGTGTGGGGCCAGGACAGGATTAGTTTGGCTCAGACGTCTCCTGCGGTCTAACAGCCAGTGTCTGGGCTCAAACATGAATAATGGGACTTGGACGAACTATTGGACGGTGACCACCAATTGTGGGATCAGAGCCACAGAAGGATTCAACACCTTCAGGAGAGGAAGGAGAAAATTGGCACGAAAAATATTTTAAATGGGAACAGAAATCAATTAAAAACTTTATGAAGTTGCCTGTATCCCTCTATCAGTGCATTACTGTGTATAATAGTTCTGTTATTTATAAGGAACTGGCTGGAACACTATCTTAGCATAGGAAATGCAAAATATAATCTTGCATTTAATGTTGTTGGTACTCAATTTTCTAACGTAGTTAAAGTTGAAAGTCTGCGTTTTATAGAACAGCAGCCAAGGGAACAGCAGCAACACTTGTCTATTAATCCTACAGACTCCAAAAAATAGCTCAGTGATAGGGGACAGTACAAGGTAAAGCTTCACTAGTTTGTGGTGTAGATGCATTTCATTCTACCTCATGCTACCTCAGAGAGCTGTGGAAGCTGCGACATTAAATAAATTTAAAACGGAGATAGACAGTTTCCTAGCTGATAAGGGAATTAAGGGTTATGGGGAGCGGGCAGGGAAGTGGACGTGAGTCTCGGTTCGGATCAGCCATGATCCTATTGAATGGCGGAGCAGGCCCGAAGGGTCGTATGGCCGACTCCTGCTCCTACTTCTTATGTTCTTATGTTCTTATTCCTTGCTGGGCGGTGGACCTGTTCCTTGTGCGATGCGAGGGATTTGTTTGATGTTTTGTGACCGATCCGATCAGCTTGCTGACTGGTGCAGGAAATGTTCCGAGAAGGTGAGGGCTGGGAGCACAGACTGAGGGAGCTGGAATCATGTGCAGCGCGCATACAAACTATGTTAAAGAGAACCATGCCATCTATTCACTCTAACTTGCTGTGTGCAACTTTTTCTTCAGCTGCTGTCTGCAGTCCAGAGGTTGTCGGCCTTAGTTGTCTGAGAGCCAGTTGTGCCATCTTGATGACCAACCATTCCTTGATGACCAGTGCTCATCTTTGACTTCCCCTTTCTTTCATTACTTCCATTTTTCCCTTCAGCAATTCACACGTTAGCTGACCTGTGATTCCCAACTGAATTTGTCCACATATCTGATCTTTCTTTAAGCAACGCCTCGATTTCAAAATTCTCATCCTTGTTTTCAAATCACTCCATGGCCTCGCCCCTTCCTATCTCTGTAATCTCCTCCAGCCCCACAACCCCCCGAGATATCTGCGCTCCTCTAATTCTGCCCTCTTGAGCATCCCTGATTATAATCGCTCAACCATGGGCGGCCGTGCCTTCTGTTGCCTGGGCCCTAAGCTCTGGAATTCTCTGCATAAACCTCTCCGCCTCTCTACCTCTCCTCCTTTAAGACGCTCCTTAAAACCTACCTCTTTGACTAAGCTTTTGGTCACCTGACCTAATTTCTCCTTATGTGGCTCGGCGTCAAATTTTTTGTCTTCGAATACTCCTGTGAAGCGCCTTGGGACGTTTTACTATGTTAAAAGGTGCTATATAGATACAAGTTGTTGTTGTTGTTTCTTTGGGCTATTACCCTGCCAGGTTGCGCATCTGATTGTCTGTAATGTGTCTGTGCTGCTGCTTGGAGCCTCCAGGCTTTCACACCCAAATAAAGCAGTCACCAAACTTCTTAAAAAAAAAATAACTCTTTCAAATTCTCATCATGATGTGTGTTGCCATGCTGACCTGTTGTCTGGTCAAACAGTTGATAATGGGCTGTACTCTCCCTTTGCCCGAAGCAGACCTGTTACCTTATCACCATGTCTGACCTTATAATGTGCAGATACACCAACTCTCTGCAGCTGGGGGTAGATGTAGACCTGGGAATGTTACATTTATTCCCATGGGGTATTGATGTCTTTTACTCTTGTTTCAAATGGAAACCAGGTAAAGCCTTGTGGCTTTTGACAGGTCCCAACAATGTCCTCCTGCAAAAAACAGGAGTTCTGTCTCGCAGGAGCTGACATCATGATTTACAAAGTATTTAAAATGCTGAGCTCGGCTTATTCAGCAGTGACCCGTTTTCCCTTTTCAGTGTGAGCGATTTTTAAAGCCATGCTTTATATTTTAAGCTGGCGAGGAATTAAGAACAAAGAAACAGAGAGAAGTATCGTCTAAGTTGTGTGTGTGTGTCACCTCTTCATTTTTTGAAGACCTTTTATTTTGTTTATTATCCATGAATCCTTTAAATATAACATTTATTTCCCTCTTGCTCTTTTAGTTATTTTACTCTCAAAGTTCCCACCCGCACAACCCAGTATTCATGGTCTGAGACATGGGTCGTCAACATTACAACAAGTGACCACACTTCAAAATATACTTCATTGGCTGTAAAGCGCTTTGGGACGTCTTTCCCTCTTTCCTTCTGTCTATCTTTCTTTCTTTCTATGCTTCTTTCCATCCACCTACCTTCTGGGCTGTTTTCAGGGCCACCTCTGTTAATCTGCTGCATGAGAGCCACACGCTTGAAGCACTACCTGTGTGTTCTCCCTATTACAAAAATACACATTTTATCCCAGCCTGACGAACCAGGCCATTGCTCTGTGGTACTAAATGGACAGATGAAGGTGCAGAAGTTGGCATTCAGAAGTACAGAAAACACTGAACCTGTAATACAGAGACATTAAACAAGAACCGTCTAAGGCAATGAGGCTGGCCAGACACATCTACAAGATGATGCAAATTGTGTTCCTGTCCTGGCTCTTCTCTAGTGGGTAAAACAGGAAGCCTCAATTGGAAGAGTGTTCTAGTTGCTGGTAAAGGACATCATATTTAGGAGTGGCTCAGAGAAGATGAAGGTTCAAATACTGGCTTCTGACCTCTGCCCTGGCTCTGAATCCAGCCCAGACTGATGGGACAAAAGCCTCCTCTCTGCGCTAGGGCTACGATGTGAATTGAGCTTTAGCACAGTTTCTTGCGGACTTGGTGCATGCCACAAAAACTGTCTGTAATTCAGCACAAACTATTACCTTCAATCAGAGGTCACCAGGATAGTTGTGGGGAAAATGGAAATGTTATATTCGGGTAAAAGGGGCACAGTTTGAAGTTACACTTGAAAGAAAGAAAGACTTGCACTTTCACTGCCTCAACACGTCCCAAAGCACTTTACAGCCAATGAAGTATTTTTGGAAGTGTAGTCACTGTTGTAATGTAGGAAACACAGCAGCCAAATTGCACACAGCAAGCTCCCACAAATAGCAATGTGATAATGACCAGATCATCTATTTTAGTGATGTTGATTGAGGGATAAATATTGGTCCCAGGACACCGGGGAGAACTCCCCTGCTCTTCTTCGAAATAGTGCCATGGGATCTTTTACATCCACCTGAGAGCACAGACAGGGCCTCGGTTTAACATCTCATCCAAGAGACGGCACCTCCGACAGTGCAGCACTCCCTCAGCACTGCACTGGGAGTGTCAGCCTAGATTTTTGTGCTCATGTCCCTGAACCCACAACCTCTGACTCAGAGGCGAGAGAGTGCTACCCACTGAGCCACGGCTGACACTCGGGTGTGAGGTTCAATCCTTGCTGTCTGTTGATCTCTGCCGGGGAGGTGTGGGCGTCCTCGGATCAGCGAAGGAAAAACCAGCCAGAGTCCCTGGTCCTAATAACAACAGAAAACGCTGGAAAAACTCAGCAGGCCAGGCAGCATCCGTGGAGAGAGAAACAGAGTTAACGCTTCAGGTCGAAGACCTTTCGTCAGAACTGGAAAAAAGCGGGAAATAGAATAGATTTTAAGGCAGGTTTAGGGGCGGGGAAATGGGGGAGGGGATGAAAGAACAAAAGGGAAGGTCAGTGATAGGATAGAAAGCAGGAGAGATTGAGAGACATTCAAGGCAAGAGGAGATGGTAATGGGACAGGTTAAGGAACAAAGGATGGCTTTAGATGAAGTGTGAATTGCGCCGGCAGAATGAAGGACAGCTGCCATGTGGGAGGGAATAAAAAAAGGGCCAAACAAAAAGTGTGGATAAAAAAAAAAATCCCTAGTCCTAATCACTGATGCGGAGATGCCGGTGTTGGACTGGGGTGGACAAAATTGAGAGGTCGCACAACACCAGGTTATAGTCCAACAGTTTTATTTGAAATCACAAGCTTTCGGAGCTATCGATCGCCCCTTCCTCAGGTGAAGTAGTAAAGAAATACAGACTCGACAAAGCATATATAGATAGAGAACAATGCATGTGTACCTTACAATACCTGACCCAGCAATTCCTGCTGGAACCTGTGAGTAAGAATAGGATTGCGATGCCCCTGCCCCACTATCGATGGCGCGCACTGTCTGGGCCCACGTATGGTGAATTACTAAGGCAAGGTGCCAGAGGTCGCGCAGCATCTGTGAAACCTGAATCAGTGCCCTCGCGAGCGAAGGGGTTACAAAGGGACATTTCAAACACACGCCCGCATTCTGTGTGGATTGCAAGCGTGTTGTGTTGCTTTGTTTACATCCCCAGACACACGATACCTGTTTGGAGAGTGTCTTTCTAGGAAGCTGTTGTGTGGATTTAGTTGTTTACAATTGGAACCAGTTCAGTCTTTTCAGGGATGGCTTAAAGGGGCAGTACACATGAACTGGTATTATTGACAGTAGAATTACTACACAGTGGCATAGTGGTTAGCACTGGTGTCTCACAGCGCCAGGGACCCGGGTTCGAATCTGACCTCGGGTGACTGTCTGTGTGGAGTTTGCACATTCTCCCCGTGTCTGCGTGGGTTTCCTCCGGGTGCTCCGGTTTCCTCCCACAGTCCAAAAATGTGTGGGTTAGGTTGATTTGGCTATGAAAAATTGACCCTTAGTGTTAGGGGGGGATTAAATATGTGGGGTTATGGGGATAGGATGGGATATGTTAGGGGGAATTAAATACGTGGGGTTACGGGGGTAGGGTGGGATATGTGTACTGTGGGGATTAAAGCAGGGACAGGGTACTGGATTTGGATGATCAGCCATGATCGTATTGAATGGTGGAGCAGGCTTGACGGGTCGAATGGCCTACTCCTGCTCCTAGATTCTATGTTTAATGCTATGATTCCACCACCAAAGATCTTCCAGTTAAAAGTATTTAATATCTGGAGCAGTGTCCCAGTAATCGAGATTAAATTACTTTGATAGTACAGTGATGGTATCCCAGATTTGAGAGACCCTCAGAAGAAATCTTGCCTTTTTTTAAAAAAAGCACTTGAATCTAATGCACAGAAGCTGTAATATGAGGCGGGAGTCGGGGGCCTGGCTGATGCAGTTGAGTTAGATATTGACCATTCACCACCCGGACTCGCATTTCAATCCAGCCCAGACTGATGAATGCCTCTTTTGTCTGCTGGCTGCAAGGGTCCTATGTGGAACGAGTTAGTGTAACCCAGCGGGCAGGGACGCACTCCACAAAACTGCCTCTAATTTGGCACCAAATTGGCACTAGATAGAGAGACCACGAGTTGGGTACTGTGAGGGAGTGGGAATGTCACTCTGGTACAGTGCTTCTCTGAGGGTGGGGGGGTTGTGGGGTGATCAGGGGAGACTATAGGGTGCTTGAGTCAGTGTCGAACCCTACCTGGCAGTGCTTAACAAGAGAAACCTGGTTGCCAAGATTAGGAGAAAATATTCCATTCCCCAGGTCTAGTATCCTTCCCTTAGGTTTTGTGGGTGCATAGAATATGGATTTCTGTTAAAACTGAATGATTTTGGCAGTATACGTTTATAAAAGAGCATTATTCAACGTCAGAAATTTGCAATTGCAGGCTGTCAACACTTGTATCGCCTTGTGCCCGGAATGAGGAAAGCATCCCTTTCAGATCTCTAATGTGCCTCACCTCAATGAGCACAAGATTCACCAACATTTTGGTAAAAAGCCATTTGTTTTTGGAATGGGCTGGGTTAAATGTTTTTCTTTCTTCTTCTGCAGAGATTGGTCCTGTTACCGTCACCTCGGATCCAAAGAAATTTCAGCGAGAGCTCCGGGATCTGTACGTACAGGTTAGTGCTGAGCATGCTTTGACCTTCGCCGGTTGAACCCCGACCCCGCTGAATAGATCGAGTTAACACATCAAAGTGTTCTCTAGGTTGGATTGACTCAGTGCTGAGAAGTTGCAGCTATTTGGATCTTCAGTGGATCAACACAGCACCCTGAATTGTATTGTTGTCATTGTGAAACGTAAACAATAGTGAAATCAGTGGGAGAATTACAATGAATAGAAAGAAAGACTTGCATTTATATTGCGCCTTTCATGATCTCAGGATGTCCCAAAGCGCTTTACCATTTACTCCTGGTGTGCAGAATTCCAATGGGGCAAACCTCTTCCCATTCATTCTTGTGGTATGGAATTCCAATGGTCCAAGCCCTTCCCACCATAAACAGGTCCACTATTGTAGTTATTAAGAAACCAAGGTGAAGGTCCAAGATTCAATGCAGAACACCACAAAGGAGAAGGTCTAAGATTCAATGCAGAACATCACAAAAGTGAAGGTCTAAGATTCAATACAGAACACCACAAAGGAGAAGGTCTAAGATTCAATGCAGAACACCACCAAGGTGAAGGTCTAAGATTCAATGCAGAACACCACCAAGGTGAAGGTCTAAGATTCAATGCAGAACACCACAAAGGTGAAGATCCAAGATTCAATGCAGAACACCACAAAGGTGAAGGTCTAAGATTCAATGCAGAACACCACAAAGGTGAAGGTCTAAGATTCAATGCAGAACACCACAAAGGTGAAGGTCTAAGATTCAATGCAGAACACCACAAAGGTGAAGGTCTAAGATTCAATGCAGAACATCACCAAGGTGTGTAAACGAAGAAGGAAGTAGTGATTAAGTGTTGTCAAGCTTGGATTTTAAAAGCCTGAAGGTTGTAGAAGGGAGGATAGAATGAGGGAAGTAAGGAATTCCACCATTTTGAGCTCATGGGAAAATATGGGCTAGAATAGGAATGTGTAGGAAGACTCTTGATTTGAACACAGTGGAAATCTTGGGAGGAAGATCAACATGTAAGAAAGTTCAGCAGATCGCTGACCGTTATTGTGTATTATAGTGTTCAAAGAGATGGTTGTGATGAAGAGAGAGAGAGGTTGGAGATTGGAGGTGAGAGAGGGATCACCAGTAAAGCATCTAGATTTTTATCATTAGCCGGTCCAGGCATACGAGAGCGAGAGTAGAAGAACCAGATATAGGAGTCATAGCGTGTTCTAGAGATTTAAAAGTTGTTGAAGGGGGAAGAAGTGTTTGATATAAAAGAGGGAACCAAACCGCTTGGAAAACGAGCTGCTGATTCGCTATCACCTGATTAACGACCGCTCAAGACCAATTTCAGTTCTGGTCACCTGACCATTGGTAGGACATTATTGCACTTCAGGGATGAGTAGCAAGGATGATTCCAATTGCCAGGAAACTAGCTTATGAGCAAAGGTGAAGGAAGTTGGATTTGCTTTATTTGGAAAGGAGACTTCAAAGTGACCCAACGTTCAGTGTTCAGGATTATGAAGTGTTGACCAAGCTAATCCAAGCACATTGCTCACTGTACCAAAGGGTCTGAATACAGTGAATCACAGGTTAAAGACTGTTGATTTAGGGGTAAAGAAGGAAGTCAGGCAGAACTTTTTTTTATATAAAAAGTTAATAGAATTGTGAAATAAATGGAGATAAATAGACAAGGCTCCCTTGGTATTGTGGTGTTGCACTGGGACTGGGAGATGATTTGCAATGAACTCTAATAGCCAGGCTCTGTACAACAGATTCCTTGTAAATATACGTGGTTTTGATATTTAGATAGTTAATTTTTTCAGTATCAAATACTTAACCCCTCCCCATCCCAAACCCCTATTGTTTGTCACCTTGAGGGAGTCTTCCTTGAACCAAGGGAGAGGAAGACGCGTGCTTTAGACTCTTCTACAAGCAGCCAATAGGAGAATACAGTTATCATGAAGCAAGATCGATGACATTTTTTCACAAGTGCCCCCCCCCCCCCACCCAATCCCACCAGATCAGCATCTGCCAATCAGCTATATCGAGCTCTCTCTAGGGGCCCAGCGTGAACTGAGAAGGAGAGACTGAGTCTGTGACAAGTGTGGGGACAACATCCCTCTGACTTGGATCCAGAGTAAGTGGAGTGCCTCTGTGAACTGGGGCAGGGGGTTGGAAGTGACTGCTGAGGCAGTGTTTGGGGAAAGTGACGATCTGGTTCATATGTTTGAAGCCCAAATGCCACTCAGATTTTAAACTAACCGATCAATTGTGAAGTAGAAATGTTTAAAATGAACCAGAATGCACCATTTTAATGTTAAAAAGATAAATAGTCTGGCAGACCATGGTCCCAAAAGGTCCGAGGAATGCTCCGCCCTGCAGGGGGCAGTATTTAGAGGTGTGTGGACAATTCTAAAGTTGCTCCCTACAGCCCCGGCCGGAATGATCCCACGGGCGGTCAGATAGGTTTCAAATCCCCCTTATTTGCGATTAGGCAATTTTGGTTTTTAGAGAAAGAGAAAACTAATTTAAAAGATTTTTGTTTCTCCCAGTTATAGTTTATCTGCTGCTACTGAGAGAAAGAAGTTTTTTAAAAAAGATAATGAAAAATAATTCATTCCAAATAGAGACGAGTTGTCAATAAAATTCAGCTGGACACGTAGAATGCACAATGTTCATTGTAGATTCAAAAAGACTGGGAAATACACCAAATAAAGTGTAAAAGGTTCTGGGGAAGGGGTCATGAACCCCGCCCCCCCTCAAAATTATTTGTGCCTTCAGCATTTGGATTTGCCCTTCAAGTTTTCAGGGATGTATGTATTTTTCCTAAATATGAGTCGAGGAATGTTGGGTATACTTACAGCTTAAGTTATGAAGCCTGTTTAATGACTTGTTTTCACACATTACACGCTTATAAACAAGGTAGTCCTTGAGATGTCCGCTTTGGGGGCCTGCGTCAGCTTTTTTTGCAGCTGTTGCTGGTTTTCTGGTTGGTGCGTACACTTATCAAAGTGAGGGATGTCATTGATGTGGGATATTGGACATCCAGTGCTGTAATCAGTCATTCCCAGGTCGGGTAAAGCACAGTTAAAAGCAGAGATTGATTGGCACCCCATCCACCACCTTAAACATTCACTCCCTCCACCACCGGCGCACCGTGGCTGCAGTGTGGACCATCTACCAGATGCACTGCAGCAACTCGCTGAGGCTTCTTCGACAGCACCTCCCAAACCCGTGACCTCTTCCACCTAGAAGGACAAGGGCAGCAGGAGCATGGGAACATCACCACCTCCAAGTTCCCCTCCAAGTCACACACCATCCTGACTTGGAAATATATCGCCGATCTTTTATCGTCGCTGGGTCAAAATCCTGGAACTCCCTCCCTAACAGCACTGTGGGAGTACCTTCACCACATGGACTGCAGCAGTTCAAGAAGGCGGCTCACCACCACCTTCTCAAGGGCAACTAGGGATGGGCAATAAATTCTGGCCTTGCCAGCGACGCCCTGATCCCTTAAAAAAGGAATTAAAAAAAAAAGTAAATGTCCCCGTGGACAACGATGTGGCTGAATCCCAACTGCAGAGGCGAAGTCTTAACTGCACTGGCGTGACACTCTTCTATTCCTCACACCAGTTAGCTTTGGCCTTTGTCACTGGGATCAGAGTAGCATGGTGCTGTGGCTGTCCAAATTCATTGCACCCTTACAGTACGCAGGTAGAGGAGAGGGTCCTGCCATCGACCTGGTTTGGACCTGAACTCTGGTCCCAGGGGTGAAGAGCTAGCCTCTAACCCACAGTGACACCCAGTGCCATTGATGAGCAAGGATCACGTTGTAACTGTTATCCTTTCTTTTAGTCGCTGACTGACCTGAAGTGCGGTTACCAGCATTTTCCATTTTTATTCCTGATTTCCAACATTTGCAGTTTTCCCAGGAGTGCGAGTGCTGGGTTGTTCTTGGGATCTGAACCTGCTCCCGACTGGCTGGGAACTGAGCTTTGGTTTCTGGCTGCTGTGAGGTTGTGCTTGAATTTGGATTTTAGTTTTTTGATTTTTGTTATCTTTGACTTGGAGTACAGCACAACACAATCCTCTGGCCCATCGCAGTGATTAGAATGTTGCAAAGGGCTTGTTTAAACTCAGACTAACAGTGGCGAGGCTAACCTTGAATGGAGAGACTTTTTAAAGAGTTTATGCAGGTGTCACGACATAGCGCAGACATGGCTTGCAAACCTCCGAGTGTGTGAGGGCTGTTTCTTTCCACTGAGAAGAATCTAACACCGTCGATGAGCGGTAGCTCCCATATCGCCCCCGAGCATTGGTATCCGAGCTGAACAGGCTGCCCTGGCCGACCAGTGATGAGTGACTGCGGACCCCACAGACTTTGCTGACTGACTCTGCAAATACCAGAGACTTTGCCGCAGGTTCGGATTGAAATTCCCTTCAGCTCCGTCTTTCCTTAACTGCAGTCCGAACACAATTCTTGTGCCATTCTCAAGTTTCCTTCTGTGTGTGTTGGGACAGATTTAAATACCAGGAATCATCTTGGTCGCTCGTCTTTGTCCCTTCTTAAAGGCAATGAGAGAAAAGGGAATAGGAAGATAGGCCGAAAGGCTGAGGGGAGGCAGATGGAATGGGAGGAGAGTCGTGTGGCCTCTTTCTGTGCAGTATATTCTATGGTATAACATTCTTCTGTCATTAACTGACCAGTGCTCCAGACCAGCTCTGACCAACAGCAAATAAAAACAGAAAATGCTGGAAATTGCTCAGCAGGTCAGGCAGCATCTGTGGAGAGAGAAACAGGAGTTAACGCTTCAGGACGATGGCCTTTCGTCAGAACTGGAAGAAGTTAGAGATGAACGTTAAAACAGCAATATTAGATTTGTATTCAACCTCTCTGCCTTTTACTGCAACCAAATACTGGGCTGAGGTGGGGGAGGTGGGTGAGGGGGTGGTGGGATGACTCGTGACCTGTGCCATCAGTCACAGCCTAAAAGGGAAAAAAAAGAAAGTCTTGCATTTCTATCGCACCTTTCAACCACCGGACATCCCAAAGTGCTTTACAGCCAATGAAGTACTTTTGAAGTGTAGTCACTGTTGTAATGTGGGAAATGCGGCAGCCAATTCGCGCACAGCAAGCTCCCACAAACAGCAATGTGATAAAGTCCATCTGTTTTAGTGATGTTGCTTGAGGGATAAATATTGTCCAGGACACCGGGGAGAACTCCCCTGCTCTTCTTCGAAATAATGGCCATGGGATCTTTTACGTCCACCTGAGAGAGCAGACGGGACCTCGGTTTAACCTCTCATCCGAAAGACGGCACCTCCGACAGTGCAGCATTCCCTCAGCACTGCACTGGGAGTGTCAGCCTGGATTACGTGCTCAAGTCTCTGGAGAGGGACTTGAACCCACAACCTTCTGACTCAGAGGCGAGGGTGCTGTCCACTGAGCCACAGA
The DNA here is from genome assembly GCA_030390025.1 of Squalus acanthias. Classification (NCBI taxonomy): domain Eukaryota; kingdom Metazoa; phylum Chordata; class Chondrichthyes; order Squaliformes; family Squalidae; genus Squalus; species Squalus acanthias. The sequence goes on from CM059438.1 coordinate 89,488,514, forward strand.
CTCTCGCTGCATAGACGTACCATCCCTCTTTGACATCGCAACCTCTTGTATCACAGGTAGCAGCATTGGTTGGGGGACGCCATTCTGCTTCTTTCGAATCTTTGCGTTGAATATAACCGGGTGCTGCAGTAACTCAGTCAGTAACTGAGCTAGACAGAGGAGGGTCTCGGGTTTGAATCCTGGTCTGTGCTGTGTTAGCTGATCTCGGTGGGAGGGGAGTTACAGGCGACCCAAGGGGAAAGTGATCAGCCAGCGTTCCCACTCTGAATTGCCATCCAGCGACGGCCGTGTGCGTGTGTGTGTGTGGATGTTGGATGAGGAGGGGATGGGGCTCGGCTGTGATGCCCTGCACGGTGGAATAGCCTATCAACACTCACAAGTGCGAACTCACTCGTAAAGAACGGTGCGCTGGCTAGGGAACTGCAAGAAAGGTCAAGTCAAACGGTTAAAGAATTAAAGTTCCATCCTGTCGTGAAAGGCTGCCACTTATCGAAAGGACGAGTTGTACGTTTGTTTTAGAAGTTAGGGAAATAACATTACAGGTTGGCTCATTCTGGCTTTTTCCTGTACAGGGAACGTTTAAAGTAATTTCATTATTATACACTGACTCCCAAACCCCACAGCTGCAATAAATTCTCAACATGTGGTTGAGTCATTGCTGGGAGAGCTGAATTCCATTTTTATTTGACTAAGACCAGGGGACGGGCAGATTTCATTGCTGATCCTGTCACAGCCAGGAGCTTCTAAACTGGCAACGGTTCAGAAGAAAGAAGGAAAAAAACACACCCAAAAGAAATGTGTGAGGGAATCAAAAAAGAGTGTCGGTTACTTTACAGCCATGATGGGGAGGGGGGGGGGAAAGTCCTTGTGTTTATAATCTTTCCAGAATATACAAATAATAACCAGGGACCAGAATCTACTGTAACCGGTGAGCCAGCATCCCCCCCGCTCCCCGTTCGTTAGACTTGCCTGTTTAATTTCCATGAGCAACAGCAAGTTGCTGTAAGTGGGAGATGGAAATGGCGCAGCGCCCTCTACAGGGCATCTGGGACCTGTGTGAACAGGGCAAGCAACGGCGTGGCTCCTTAACCAATCAAGTTGAAGGATTGTGAAACGAACAGCGTAGAGTCTGAACCAGGAAGTGCCAGTTCGAATATCGAATTCAATGTCAAATCAGGCACAGAAAGCCAAATAAAGAGAATGGAAGAAAGATGGGATTAAGAGAGACAGAAAGTAAAGTTTCATGAAAAGATTATTTAATTCTTTTTTTTAAATCTCCAACAATGAAAATCTGAAGGAATGTGACTCCATACCTGCAATCGTTAGTTTTCAGTGCCAGAGAGGTTGTTTGGCAGTTATTAAGACTTATCACGCCGTTATAAAGGGTTCTTAGACTGAAATGGACAAGCCCTAACTTTCTGTGGTGAGTTTAGTTTCTATCTACAACATAAGTACAGGACCTTCACACCATTCAATGCATTGGAATGGTGAGTCAGACCGTGAGATGCCGTTTTCGCGGAGCTAATGGCGGAGCAGCGCGTCTCGGACAGCAACTTCCGGATTTTTTGCGTTTAACATCTGCCCTCGACTGAGGCTGCTGCGCGATTTCTGCATAAATAACGCTGAGCGCTGTTAGCTTCACGTTTTTTTTGACAAGCTGGGCCCTTGTGTTCAGCACGTGTACCCAGTGCCTGTCATACTGGAGAGGATCAAATGAAGGTCAGTTTCTGCTGGTAATTACGTGGTCTCTCCCCAGTAGCAGAAACTGGGGATTTACAAGCAGCTGCCAATCTATGGAATTAACAATTAACCTCTAAATGACCATAATGGGACAGGCCACATTAAACACAGCTCCATCTTCACAGCTGAACATTTGTTTTCCCGCCTCTCCCAGGAGATTACATGGCTGTAAGGTGTGTAGGTAGGGGATTGACAGGGTAGATGCTGAGAGGTTGTTTCCCCTGGCTGGAGTATTCTGCACCCATGAGGACGGCCTCAGCCAGGATCTTGGGTTCATGTCACGCTACATGTAACCCCACCTGACGTAGAGTCATCCAGACTCGAGTCATCGTTGGCTTGTTCACAGATGTGATTTCCAGTAAAAAAAAGTAAAAAGTTTAAAGTTTATGGTTTTCCATACAGACTGCAGCATTTGACACATTAGACCCCCTGTGACCCCACCGCATTGTCTTAGTTGTATTTTGCTATGTCTTTGATATAATGTCTTCCTGACTGACCTGATTGTCTCTCTGCCGAGGTGTGATAAAAGGCAGTCAGAAAGATTAACTGCAGTCGTCTGACATTGTACCAGTCCAACACCGGCATCTCCGCATCATTGTACGCTGCACAGGCATTGTTCTCTGTCTATATATGCTTTGCCGATTCGTATTCCTTCACTTCACCTGACGAAGGAGCAGCAGCTCCGAAAGCTTGTGATTTCAAATAAAACTGTTGGACTATAACCTGGTGTTGTGCGACTTCTCACTTTTGTCCACCCAGTCCAACACCGGCATCTCCGCATCATGGAGTATCTAGAACTAGGGGTCACAGTCTCAGGATAAGGGGTAGGCCATTTAGGACTGACATGAGGAGGAATTTCTTCACGGAGGGTTGTGAATCTTTGGAATTCTCCGCCCCAGAGGGCTGTGAATGCTGAGTCTTTGAGTATATTCAAGGCTGAGATGGATAGATTTTTAGACTCTAGGGGAATCAAGTGATATGGAGATCGGGCAGGAAAGTGGAGTTGAGGTAGAAGATCAGCCATGATCTTATTGAATGGTGGAGCAGGCTCGAGGGGCTGTATGGCCTACTCCTGCTCTTATTTCTTATATATCATCAGACGCAAGACATCACAATTATAAGGGACAGGCTAGATGGACCAGTGGGGCTATTCCTGTTCCTCATTTTGCGAATGTGTTGTATACCCTGTTATTGCTGTATTGGCCCGTAATTTCCGATAGGAAGCTTCCTGCGTGCGGATGCCTCCTATCGGGGAAAAAAATCTCCGCACTTATCTGAGGGCTCCCGAGGTCCGCACACCTCCGCTCCTGGGCTTCTCCACCGTCGAAATGCGCAGGGCCCACGTAACCCAGGGGCGCAGGCGGTTCGTAAGCATCCCTGGGATCACGTGGGCCAGGCGAGCCAATGAAAGAAGGGAATCTCCCTTCATACTTTTGACAGATAGACCAAAAAGACACTAAAACATTAAATACATTTTTAAAAAACCATCACGTTTTTAAAATGAGTTAAAATTACATTAAATTAAATATTTTAAACAAAAATGTAATTTTTTGAAAAAAATAATTGAAGTTTTTTACGGGGCTAAATATAAACTTACCTTTTTTAAAAGTATTTTAAAATTATAAATGAATGGAAAAAAAATTATTTTTTAAAACTTTTAAAAATTCTTATGCTGGTTAAAAACAGGCCTTCCGCCTGCTTTTACCAGGCATAAGATTTCGAAGGGTTTTCAGCGGGCGGAGGTTCTGCAGAAAGCAGCCCGTACACACCCGTAGGCATCAGAAAATACAGGCCATTAAATTATTACCACCCTATTATTGCTCTGTTATTGCCTCAGATCATTGGTGCCTTTTAGTTTTTCCAATTATGAGAAGGACGAAGTTGCAATGTAATGCCGTATATTTCCATCTACACTGTTGTGTGGCTTCCACATGTTGGTTTAATCATTTCCATGTTTGAGCCCAAGAATGTGATTCCTACAAATCATATTGGTCGGGTACACTGTCCCTGTACTGGTCGGGTACACTGTCCCTGTACTGGTCGGGTACACTGTCCCTGTACTGGTCGGGTACACTGTCCCTGTACTGGTCGGGTACACTGTCCCTGTACTGGTCGGGTACACTGTCCCTGTACTGGTCGGGTACACTGTCCCTGTACTGGTCGGGTACACTGTCCCTGTACTGGTCGGGTACACTGTCCCTGTACTGGTCGGGTACACTGTCCCTGTACTGGTCGGGTACACTGTCCCTGTACTGGTCGGGTACACTGTCCCTGTACTGGTCGGGTACACTGTCCCTGTACTGGTCGGGTGCACTGTCCCTGTACTGGTCGGGTACACTGTCCCTGTACTGGTGGAGTACACTGTCCCTGTACTGGTCGGGTACACTGTCCCTGTACTGGTCGGGTGCACTGTCCCTTACTGGTCGGGTACACTGTCCCTGTACTGGTCGGGTACACTGTCCCTGTACTGGTCGGGTACACTGTCCCTGTACTGGTCGGGTACATCGGGTACACTGTCCCTGTACTGGTGGGGTACACTGTCCCTGTACTGGTCGGGTGCACTGTCCCTGTACTGGTCGGGTGCACTGTCCCTGTACTGGTCGGGTACACTGTCCCTGTACTGGTCGGGTACACTGTCCCTGTACTGGTCGGGTGCACTGTCCCTGTACTGGTCGGGTACACTGTCCCTGTACTGGTGGAGTACACTGTCCCTGTACTGGTCGGGTGCACTGTCCCTGTACTGGTCGGGTACACTGTCCCTGTACTGGTCGGGTACACTCTCCCTGTACTGGTCGGGTACACTGTCCCTGTACTGGTCGGGTACACTGTCCCTGTACTGGTCGGGTACACTGTCCCTGTACTGGTCGGGTACACTCTCCCTGTACTGGTCGGGTACACTGTCCCTGTACTGGTCGGGTACACTGTCCCTGTACTGGTCGGGTACACTGTCCCTATGTTGGTTGGTTGTGTTCAGCTCTGAATTAGTTCATTATTTGAATCCCTCTGTTTTTCTTTCCTGTACATCTTGAGTGTGCAGCTGGCCCATGTTCCTACCCCTCCAAAGCCTGCCTGCCCCTAAGCGCAGTTTTGCTTTTCCTGCAGTATTTTTGGGGCTGTTTCCTTTCCCACTTCTGTGAACTGTTTTTAAGATCAGTTTATTTCTGAGTGATCGTGTCCCGGAGATGAATGGGTTCCTTGGGAACCACTGCAGGGAGTAGACAGCTCCTGGCTGTAAGAGAGTACCAGGGGCAACCAGGCAAGTGTAAATTGCACCTCTGGACCTGTAACGTAATTCAGTCTGGAAACAATTCCCCCACTGTACCCGTCCTGGACCTACACTGGCGTGCTGCCATCGTACCCATCACCATGAGTTTGCCTGCAGCAGTGGCGGAGGTCTTTGAATTCTTATGGGATATTATTCGTATTCCCGAGGCGTCCCCCCATATGTATCATGGGAGCTGTTTGATATTGCGAGAAAACAAATTTAAATTGAATATATAATTAATCTGCTCACTCGTGCCTCTGAGCCAGAAGGTTGTGGATTCAAGTCCCACTCCGGACCTTGGGCGTACAGAGGGAGTGCTGCACTGTCACTGTTCTCATCTGTCAGATAAGACGTTAAACCAAGGCCCCCGTCTGCCAGTTCAAGTAATGTAAAAGATCCTCTGGGTTTATTTGAATAAGAGCAGGAATCTTGGCCTGGTATCTTGGCGAACAGTTAACCCCTCATCGAACACCACCAGAAACAGATTACCTGGCCATTCATCGCGGTGCTGTTTTGTGGGATCTTGCTGTGCGCATATTGGCTGCTCTGTTTGCCTACAGTGACTACACTCCACAAGTGGCAGTGAAATGCTCTGAGGGTGTGAAAGGTATGATAAATGCAGTTTCATTCATTTTACCAGCTTTGATACGATACACAAAACAGCGGAGAGTGATGCAACTTTTAAACCTTCTGCATGTTTCCCTCCTTTTCTTCTGGATCTGTTGATTCAGGCTGGGGCATAGTCCACGGACACTGGAGACCCTCCAGCACTTCACTTGTGAGCTTAAACACGGACTTTGTTGGCAGGCTATTCAGCTGTGGAGGGCATCGCAACCAAGTCTGATCCTGTCATGACCCAAAATCCACACATGCGCACACACTTTCCAGCTCTCATTGAGAAGCAGGCACCCTGACTGATTCCCCACCCGCTCACTAATCCAGGGATACCGAGGTCATTTACAGCATCCCCACCACCAACTGAGACCAGATAACTTGGCACATAGTGAGGACCAAGCCTGGAGCCTTCGCTCTCTGTATGGCTCAATTCTACACCAAGTAGTGCACCTACAGGCTGTGGCTCAGTGGGCAGCACTCTCGCCTCTGAGTCAGAAGGTTGTGAGTTCAAGTCCCTCTCCAGAGACTTGAGCACTTAAAGCTAGGCTGACACTCCCAGTGCAGTGCTGAGGGAGTGCTGCACTGTCGGAGGTGCCCTTTTTCAGAGGAGACGTTAAACCGAGGCCCCGTCTGCTCTCTTAGGTGGACGTAAAAGATCCCATGGCACTATTTTGAAGAAGAGCAGGGGAGTTATCCCTGGTGTCCTGGCCAATATTTATCCCTCAACCAACATAACAAAAACACATTATCACATTGCTGTTTGTGGGAGCTTGCTGTGTGCAAGTTGGCTGCTGCGTTTCCCACATTACAACAGTGACTACACTTCATTGGCTGTGAAAGGTGCTATATAAATGCAAGCCTTTCTTTCTTTACCAACCGAGCCCCCAGGGGAGCTTGGAACATAATTCCGTTATATCCCCAGTAATTACAAGAGTGACACACTTACGGCATTGAAGAAGTACATTCAGGAGATGGTGAGGTGGCATAGCCTGTTGGTCGCCCAAGGGGATGTATTGAAGAGTGTCAACACATGGGTTTCCATCAATGAGCCCCTACCTATTGTGAGTTACATGTCTCACCAGAGCCCTCAGAGCGAGGGGAGTAAGAAAACAGAGTTAACCGGTCAGCTCTGGGGGTCCTTCCCCCGTACTGTACCAGGGCCATTGCAGTGTAGCCTGGGAGCAGGTTGACTGTAAGTGGTCCAAGTGATGGGAAAGGTGCTGAAGCAAAGAACCCCTTCTTGGAAAGTAAGTGCATTTAGCAGCGATTCCGTTGCTGGCAGCGAGGTACTGCTCCTGAGCACTCCGCCCAGCACGGAGATTAGTCGGTGAGGGGGTTGAGATAAATAAATGGGTTGCACACTTGGTGCTCCAGGACGGGTGGCACGACTGTCCCAGGGAGGAGCGGTGAGGTGCTTCCCCACAGGCCAAGAGGGGAAGTCTGGAGGTGAGGCAACTCCAGCCTACTCCCCTGTAACTTGTCGTGGGCGGGATGGGGATATCTGAAAGAAAGACTCGCATTTCTACAGCGCCTTTCACGACCTCAGGACGTCCCAAAGCGCTTTACAGCCAACGAAGCACTTTCGAGGTGTAGTCGCTGTTGTAATATGGGATATCTGAAGAAAGAAAAAGGTGAAGCAATCCTAAAATAATTCGCAAGAACTTGTTAAATCATCCAATGAGACCCTAGAAAGAGGCAGACAGGAAGCGTGCGCCTTTAGTGAGCAACATCAAAATGGTTCCCCCTAGACACGAAGCAGATCAGCACTTAGGAATGTAAAGTTCATATGGGGAGGAAGGGATAAATCTATATTTCCTGTTATTATTTAATGTCTTTAGAGGAAAGGTTAAATAGGGATAATAATTAGGAAAAAAAATGGTTAAAAACATAGTGCAATATAATTTAAAATCACTCAGGGAAATTGTATTAATTTAAAACTCATTACCCTAATTATCCCATTGAGTTCCCTGAAAATTTGACTGTAATAGTACTTGTAAAAATAACATTTACTTCATAATTGTGAAATTGCAGTCTTCCTCCATTTGGAAATGTCCCGGTGTTATTTACAGTAATTGGTGTGTTTGGGTGCCTTTACGGCTGCTCCTCCCTCCGCCAGAGGTGACCCGTTGTCTTGCAGTGGAAATGGCTCGAAACTTTTCATGGAACAAAATGAACATGACTAAACCTTTGCTTCCCATCCCCCCCCACCCAGACATGTTCCCCCATCTCTCCTGAAGGCACTCACTCTGGTTGGGGCTGTAGATCGACAGACAGCCTTCCAGCGACTTGCTCAAGCGACGAGACTCACGCGTGAAGTACTGACAGTGAGTGACGCGTGGCCCGGTTATTTGATTGAGGAGGAGGTGGGGGTTCAAAGCGGAGTCCAATCCTGCCCTCGCACTGACACTCCCGCACGTGCAGACGCGCACTGCTTCCAGCAGGGGTCACTGGACAGTCAGTGGGAGCCCTGGCTGATTTTTCTTTCCCAGCTCCCCCCCCCCCCACTCCAATCAAGGAGCACTGAGACCAATTCTAGTGACTCTACTGTTGCCCTGCTGAGATCAGTTGCCTCAACGTCGAATGGGAATCACACAGCATCACATGGAATTTACGACCCAACAGGTCTATGCCGGTGTTCATGCTCCACACGAGCCTCCTCCCACCTTTCTTCATCTAACCCTATTAGCATACCCTTCTCCTTTCTCCCTCATGTACTTATCCAGCTTCCCCTTAAATGCATCTGTGCTATTCGCCTCAACCACTCCATCTGGTAGCGAGTTCCACACTCTAATCACTCTCTGGGTAAAGACGTTTCTCATGAATTCCTTATTGGATTTATTAGTGACTATTTTATATTTATGGCCCCTAGTTCTGGTCTCCCCCCCCGCAAGTGGAAACATCTTCTCTGCGTCTGTTAAAACTCTACAGTCTGTGTAGCTCAGTGCCTTTTCCCAATAAGGCATTTGGGAAACATCACTGTCTTTTAAAGGGTGAATTGTCCTATAATTAAAGATGATGCATGATTCATTCTGATTAGCTTTCAGACTGCTTGCCAGCTCAGGAAACTCCCATCTCCCAGAGTCTTTGAATCTTCTGCTCACACGCAGCGATGGCAACTTCCTACAGCAACAACAGCCACCTGCATTTATATAGCGCCTTTAACGTAGTAAAACATCCCAAGGCGCTTCACAGGAGCGATTATCAAACAAAATGTGACACCCAGCCACATAAGGAGATATTAGGGCAGGTGACCAAAAACTTGGTCAAAGAGGTCGGTTTTAAGGAGCATCTTAAAGGAGGAGAGAGAGGCGGAGAGGTTTAGGGAGGGAATTCCAGAGCTTAGGGCCCAGGCAGCTGAAAGCACGGCCGCCAATGGTGGAGCGATTAAAATCGGGGATGCGCGAGAGGCCAGAATTGTAGAGATCTCGGAGGATTGTAGGGCTGGAGGAGGTTCAAGAGCCGTGGAATGATTTGAAAACAAGGATGAGAATTTTGAAACTTTACATTTAGAAGTGCTAAAGATGTCTGTGGACCTGAGAGGGCGGATTAAGGAGGGCAGTGAGAGAACGGCAGCAGAATTTGGGGGGGGGGAGAGGAACTGGAGGCAGGTTCAGAGAGTCATTATTTTTTCAGGAAGCTTTTAAAGAGAAGGGAGGGAGGTGCTAAAGCAGAGAAGGAATTGCTGGGGCCTGGTGACTAAAAGATTGGCTTGTGTCAGCTGTGGCTCAGTCGGTAGCACACTCACTCCCTGAGTCAGAAGGTTGTGGGTTCAGGTCCCACTGCGGGGACTTGTGCACATAATTCTAGGCTGACACTCCAGGGCAGTGCTGAGGGAGTGCTGCGCTGTCGGAGGTGCTGCCTTTCGGATGAGGTGTTAAACCGAGGCCCCGTCTGCTCTCTCAGGTGGACGTAAAAGATTCCACGGCCACTATTTCAAAGAAGAGCAGGGGAGTTCTGTCCTGGCCAATATTTATCCCTCAATCAACATCATTGAAACAGATTCTCTGCTCATTATCACATTGCTGCTTGTGGAGAGCTTGCTGTGTGCTAATTGGCTGCCGCGTCTCCTACATTACAACAGTGACTGCACTTCAAAAAAAGTTACTTAATTGGCTGTAAAACACTTTGAGATGTCCGGTGGTCGTGAAAGGCGCTGTAGAATTGCAAGTCTTTCTTTATTCTGGGCTAAGGAGGGGAAAAACTAACCAGGGATCCTTCTCTTAAACAGCTGCTACTTCAAGAAAGCGTTTGTGCGTTCTGGCATCAGGTGAGGTCTGGTTTAATCCCCCCCTCAGACGCCCCACAGTCAAGTCGGCAGCTGTCCCCACAAACACAAACAATTGGGTGAGGGGCCAGAGGGCAGCCATTGATTCTGGAGCCGTGACGGGTCTGACTTTATCCTTCTTGTTTTTGCAGGGCGGAGGAGACTGCCCTGAGATGAGCCTGGGTGCGATTAAACGAGCGCTCGAGGTGTCCCAACCTAGTTCTTTTATCTACGTCTTCACTGACGCCCGAGCGAAGGACTACCAGCTGACCAAGGACGTACTGCAACTCGTCCAGCTGAAGCAGTCCCAGGTAAGCCAGACGGGTAAATGAAATGACGCAGGGCCGGCCTGTGAGCACCCACACATGCCAAGGACGATGGGCGTTACATTACAATTGCGAGCGTTGATTCAGTCAGTGACGTTTTTTTTTTCCTCCCTATGTTTTAGTTGCTGATTTCATCCCATCACATTTCCAAGGAACATTTATAGGTTTTTTTCAGCCACCTCGTAGAGCAACGCCAGTGTTGTGCTGTACCTGGCCACTAGGAGGAGCGTGGGAGCAGTCTGGCGCCCACTCACCTGCAGGTCGTTTTTGCAGCGACCACAACATACCCGGCCCATTTCCCCCCGGGGTGAGGCTGCTCACGATCGTCCTGTTCCTTTTAAAATGGGGATTGTGTTACACATAGTACACATGGGAAGTCTTTCCCCATGGTGGGGCGGTATGGTCTGTTTAAAAAGAAAACCCACAGTCGACACATCATTATCAATGTACCAGTCAATTGCCTGTGACTTTGCGCACTGCCAGTTGATGAATGCTTTTTTAATATATACACGGTGGCGATGGATTTCAGAGACACCTTCCACAGTTCCAGCTAGTGACCCGAGCCCTCAACTACATTACAACACTTCAAAATTGAATGGGAAATGTTGACAGCAAGTTGAATAGCACGTTGAATTTACAGCCTTGAGTATATTCAAGGCCGAGATCGATAGATTTTTGGACTCTAGGGGAATCAAGGGATATGGAGATCGGGCGGGAAAGTGGAGTTGAGGTCGATGATCAGCCATGATCTCATTGAATGGCGGAGCAGGCTCGAGGGGCCCTATGGCCGACTCCTTGTCTTATTTCTTATGTTCTTAATTTACAATGCTAAATGTTGACAGAAAAACCATAACAGGAAGTGCATGCCCATCAGAAGTATTTTTATTTATATATATATATTCAAAAAATATGCTAGTCAATCTCCTGTGGCGTTTCACACACAGAATTAAAATCAAGTGTGAGCTTCAGTTGAGGAGGGATTCAGGGGATAATTGTACAAGGGTGGTCAGACATAATTCAGTCCCATTTTAAAGCCATACGTTCTGCCCTTATTTTTATACAATTCTTTGGGTTTAGAATTGAGTTGGTTGCCGTACAGCAGTTTCTCTGCAATCCAAGGCTGAGAAGTTGGGAGATGTAAAACTGAGGTGCTACAGCAAGTGGGAGGGTATAATTACAGTGCGCTATGCTTACAGAGGCAGTTCCCATTGGAAATGTGGACATGGGAATTTATAACCGGAAAAGTTGACAGAAAAGTGTGACAAAACGTAAATAAGGTTTTGTTCACAGGAACATAAGTAATAGGAGCAGGAGCAGGCCATTCGGCCCCTCGAGCCTGCTCCGCCATTCAATGGCTGATCTGATCTTGGCCTCAACTCCACTTCCCTGCCCCGCTCCCCATAACCCTTGACTCCCCCATAGTTCAAAAATCTGTCTGTCTCGGCCTTGAATATACTCAATGACTGAGCCTCCACGGCTCTCTGGGGTAGAGAATTCCAAAGATTCACCACCCTCTGAGAGAAGAAATTCCTCCTCATCTCCGTCTTAAATGGGCGACCCCTTAGCGTCGACACACGGGCCTAGAAATTTGATGTTGCTGCGCCTGTTTTTCAGACGCGCAGTGGGAGCCGAAGCATCCAATATGGTGGTCGGGCACGGGCACTCATTAAGTGCCAGGAGAGGCGTCCAGGGCCCATGCCTGAAATAGGCGTTAGGCCCCTTGCGTATGCAAATGGACCTGTTTGAGGCCCCCTTCTAATATTGGGCTGGCTGCTTTCAGCTAAAAGTGGTCTACAGGCGGCCTAACCAGTGGTCCTTAAAGGCCACAAAAATAGTTTTAAAAAAAAACTACTTACCTTAATGTGGAGTTGGGAGGTGCAAGATTGCTCCTTCCAGCTCCACATTGAAACCACTGCCGGACACTGCTTGCTCCCCCACCCCACCTCCCAATTGCCTCCCTCGCTCTCCTGGTCACTACCCCTCTCCCTCTCCCAGGTGTCCTGCAAGTGCCAAAGGGACATCTGATGAAAGCCGTAACGTGTTCGGCTGCTACTGTCACTCGATTTCACCTCAAATTATTTTATTTTTTTTAAAGTAGAAAACTCGTTGTGATAGGTGAATGGGTATTGTTAGCCTCATGTGATTCAAAAAGAAATCTGTTGAGGCCCAATTCTAGATAAACCATTGACTTTAAAAGCTATGTTTGACTAATAGCGAGGGGCCCAGTGTAAATAAATGGGATGGGGACGGTTTGTGAGGAAAATTCATTGTGAGCGGATTAAAGTGACCCTGCTCTTATCTGAACAGGTTGTGTTCGTGTTGACTGGAGACTGCGGGGATAGAGGCCATCCTGGATATCGGGCCTTTGAAGAGGTGGCTTCAACCAGTTCAGGTCAAATATTCCACCTGGACAAACAGCAGGTCAACGAGGTGAGCAGATGCAACCTTTGGCTGAACTTATTTTTTTCCCCAGAAGGATGTTTCCCAGGAGACGGTGGTAATTCTTTTTTTAAAAATCCGGATGGTGTAATTGTTGCTCCTTGATGGTGCTCAGCACGGGTCACTGGACGGTGATCAGGAGCAGGAAGCCTGGCTGATTCTCCCCCCCCCCCCCCTCTCCCTAGCCCAGTAGCACCAAGCCCAGCTGTCCCATCACTAGCACGGCTCTGGATGACGACAGCCAACAAACTGGAGGAGAGCAAACCAGGGACCTTATTGGTCTGTATGACTCGGGCACTCGCTGAATCAACTCCGAGTCACCACCGAAGCTTTCTGAGCATCAAGGGCAGGCTCGGGGAAAGAAGTAGAAGAGAACCGTTCCAATATTGTACCAAGAATAACCTTTGTGCTTTAATCCCTCCCAAATTTCTCTGCTCTCCTGAAAGGGGCTGACTTTGTGCAGGACTCAGTTACCGCCCTCCGTGCGGCACCTCACACAAGCTCTTTGACCATGGGTGGGGCAGGGCGTGGCACAGCCCAGCCTGCTCCTGCCCTGACGACATTTACCTCGACCCAGTTTCCAGTGGGAATTGCTAGACAGTAATCCTAGAGGCCTGGACCAATGATCCGGAGACGTGAGTTCAAATCCCACCGCGGCAGCTGGGGAATTTTAAATTCAATTAATTAACTAAAACTGGAATTAAAAGCTAGTGTCAGTAATGGTGACCATGAAACTACTGGATTGTCGCAAAATCCCATCTGGTTCACTAATGTCCGTTACGGAAGGAAATCTGCCGTCCTTACCCTGGTCTGCCCTATTCGTGACTCCAGACCCAGAGCGATGTGGTTGACTCTTAACTGCCCTCTGAAACGGCCTAGTTGTTTCAAAAGAAGAAAGAAAGACTTGCATTTATATAGCGCCTTTCACGACCACCGGACGTCTCAAAGTGCTTTACAGCCAATGAAGTACTTTTTGAAGTGTAGTCACTGTTGTAATGTAGGAAACGCGGTAGCCAATTTGCGCACAGCAAGCTCCCACAAACAGCAATGTGATAAAGACCAGATAATCTGTTTTAGTGATGTTGATTGAGGGATAAATATTGGCCCCTGGACACCGGGGAGAACTCCCCTGCTCTTCTTTGAAATAGTAGCCATGGGATCTTTTACGTCCACCTGAGAGAGCAGAGGGGGCCTCGGTTTAACATCTCATCCAAAAGACGGCACCTCTGACAGTGCAGCGCTCCCTCAGCACTGCACTGGAGTGTCAGCCTAGGTTTATGTGCTCAAGTCTCTGGAGTAGGACTTGAACCCACGACCTTCAGAGGCGACAGTGTTGCCCACTGAGCCACGGCTGACACCTTGAGGGCAATTAGGGATGGGCAATAAATGCTGGCCATGCCAGCGACGCCCACATCGCATGAACGAATAAAAAAAAAAGGAGTGATAACCCTGGTTGATTGATTGTCTCCCCCCACACCACTATCCCCCTCCCCTGTGAGGCCATCTCTAGTGCTCCTACTGCCGCCCAGACGGAGCTCAGTTAGTTCAGAATGGGGACTGGACCTGGGACCTCCATGTCGATATGACTGATGTAAGAAAACTACTAGGCACTTGGTCTAAGTGTTAAACAAAGCTTTAATCAACTGTTTTTCAACATGGAGATCTAGTTGTGTCCTCAGCTAGTTCCTGTTGAGGAATGTCCTAAGCAAGCTGGGCCCATGCCCGAGTATTTATACTCTCCCTGAACAGCGCCACCAGCAGGCCGCCCAGTATTACTTCATACATGAATGACAAGATTCATGTCAATGACGTTAGGCAATGCGTTTACCAACTGATCTCCTGGCGAGCCCAGAGTGCACTTCAATTAACTTAACGTGCAGAGAGACAGAGCGCTCTGTGGAGGGCTGGATTTCACAGGATTGCCCCTAAAGTAAATACACAAGCCTCAGTCGGACGCGGAACAGCGGTCTTTCCACTGACACCTGACCTGGGTCCCGACTGTCACGGTCTGCTTGGAGGTGCTCCCTGCTGCTGCTAATAAAAGTTGGGGCACGCACAGGCATCCTGTGCTTATTTCAGTCAGTGCGGAGCGGGAGCTCAGTGGGACCCAGAGACCTTTAACTCCCCCCCCCCCTTCCCCCTCCACCAACCGGATCCTGTGATCGATCTCGCATGGAACCCAAACCAGTGAATCCCATTTGTTTATTTTCAGGCGAGGTGGGGGTGGTCACTGCCCACCACCCTGGGCTCATCCGTTACAGTCCTGAAATAAAGAGGTCCCGTGTCGCCAGAAATTCATGGCTTGCAAGTCACAAATTCTTTTCGCATTTTATCCGGTGTCATTGCTGGGCAGTCAATATAAAGACGGGAGAAAGACGGTCAAATGCGGTTGATGTTTTTACACGAACCACTGTATTGGGTGACTTGTTTAATTGAAGGTTCCACACTTAACATTGTCCATGGACTGGTTTGAATGGTGTGAAGTGGTGCCAATCAGTTCCTTATCTGAGGAAGGATGTTCTTGCCATGGAGGGAGTGCAGCAAAGATTTACCAGACTGATACCTGGGATGGCAAGAATGACGTATGGAGAGAGATTGGGTCGAGTGGGCTTGCATTCGCCAGAGTTTAGAAGAATGAGAGGGGATCTCATTGAAACTTATAAAATTCTACCAGGACTAGACAGATTAGATGCAGGAAGGATGTTCCCGATGGCGGGGGGGTCCAGAACCAGGGGTCACAGTCTAAGGATAAGGGGTAAGCCGTTTAGGACTGAGATGAGGAGGAATTTCTTCACCCAGAGAGTGGTGAACCTGTGGAATTCTCTACCACAGAAGGCAGTTGAGGCCAAGTCAGTAAATATATTCAAGAAGGAGTTAGATATATTTCTTAAGGCTAAAGGGATCAAGGGATATGGGGAGAAAGCAGGGACAGGGTACTGAATTTGGATGATCAGCCATGATCTCATTAAATGGCGGAGCGGGCTCGAGGGGCCGAATGGCCTACTCCTGCTCCTATCTTCTATGTTTCTATGAATGAGGGGGGTTTAAGAGTTGGTGTGATTGGACTGTTTTTAGCAGATACTCAAGATTTGGGGGGGGGGGGGGGGGGAGGTTGTGGAGAAACCCATCTGAGCTTTGTCTCTGTTAAGTCTCCAGTTGCCTTTCCCATGGTCAGTCTTTGATTCGAAGCCTCTTGGCCAATCTCTCCCCTCTTTTCGCTCCCTGTACACCCGGCTGGGCCGCCCAGCTCCAGTCAATCAATATTCCCTGTCATTTTTCTTTTCGTGCGTGGTCCCTTTAACTGGCTGCGCGGCCCATTCCGATTTTCGCGCATGCGCGGTTATTTCCATTGAGAAGCCGGAGAGCGGCCTGCGCGGGACCTCCAGACCGCCGCGCGGCCGCACAGCTTAGCAGGAATGTTGGGCACAATCCCAACCTGTCGACCTGCCTTTCAGTTGGCTGCATGGAGCAGTGTGCGACGGCCACTCTCTCTTCCCTCACGGCCACTACCTCTCCCTCCCCGGTAGAGCTGCCTGACCCTGAAGATTCTGACCTGCCAGAGCGCGGGCAGCTCTCCCCGAGGGATCTAGGCAGCGAGCTGCTCGACTGTGAAGGGCATCGCGGTTGAGCCGCTCGATGATCACGCGTGTGTGCTTTCCCACAGGCTGGCGATCAGGAACACTTGTTTTTTTCTCCCCATCCCCCTGCCTAGCACAGGACCACAGAGGGGCCGATTGCAGCCCCCGCTTCCCACCCCACCTCCTCGCTGTCCTGGCTTAGATCAGCAAACTCGCCACCGTTCGGGGATTGAAATTTGGGTCTTCCTTGTCTGTGTGGCTCAGTACCACACCAGGGGTGCTCTTCCGCTCTATGCTATTGGGACCTTTTACAGGGTCTGTGATGGTTGTCAGTTTAAGACAGGCCTGCAGCCTGAGGTCCTACAAAGAAGGCTGCTACAGAGCTGGTGCCACACTCTTGGTGCTTCCTGTACTGTGGATATTTCTGACATCTTTGTTCTCGAGAGCTTCAGTGGGGAGTTTATAATTCTACGGGTGAAATACATACTTTTTGGATTTTCATTAGATTTTCCTTATTGTCAAGTAACAACTAACATCTGGAAAGTACAAGAAAGAGCTTTCTCTGTATGTTTTTGTGGTTGATAGATTACCCATCCTCTGATCAAGAGGCCTCCGGATGGTCGAGTTGTTTTTGGTACTTGCTGCTGTGCGTCTGGTTTTTGTGCGTTGTCTTGTTTAGTGATTGTTTACTGAATGTTCATCCTGTACGTGGATATAAGGAGTGTTTCTTTTTGTTTGTTGTGGGAGGTGGCGACATGGAATGATGGTGTGAAACCGTGGAGGGGAGAGATGCAGGTTTGATCTCTTCCATGTTGCTGGGCTCCCACGGAACCAAGAGGGGGAGAGGCCTTGGGCAGGGGGCAAAGGTCACCCTCGGCAGCAGCGCAAAGCAGGGACGCC